>CM053600.1:134272238-134289320 GCA_028646575.1 Pseudocheirus occidentalis | reverse complement strand
GGCAAAGTGAAACCAGTGAAATTATAAGAGATCAAGAAATAATTAAACAAAATATGAATAATGAAAAATAGGCGAAAGTAAAACATAAGAAAAACTTTGGAGAATAGATCAAGAAGAGAAAAAATAAAAATAATCAGAGTAACTGAAAATTATAATAAAAAAGAATCTTGATACAATAATGCAAGAAATAATTAAAGAAAATTGTACTGAAGCATTAGAATAAGAGGGGAAAGTTGAAATAGAAAAAATTCATCAATCATCACTTAAGAGATCCTATGAGGAAAACTCATAGGAATATCATAATCAAATTCCAAAACCCTCAGTTCAAGTGGAAAAAAAAATCAAGATTAAAACAATTTAAATAAAACAATTTAAAAACAATTTAAAGCAATTTAAATTTAAATTAAAACAATTTAAATGCCACAATTAGAATTACACAAGACCTAGCAACAGAGACATTAAAGAACCACAAGTCTTGGAACACAACATATTGAACAGCAAAAGAAATGGCACTCTGGTCAAAAATATCATACCCTGTAAAGTTAGACATTACCCTGAATGAAAAAAATTGGACATCTGATAAGCTCTCAGACTTTCAATACTTTAAGAAAAAAATCCTAAACTTAATAGAAGATTCAATATACAAAAACCAAGGGAAATATAAGGCACTTAACAACGACTAATTATAAGAGATTCATAAGAACAAACTGTCTACATTTTATATACATAAAATGTATGTCTAAGATTCTTATTAATAATTGGGTAGCTCATAAAGAAAGACTGGGGTAAACCTGAGTATGATATGAATTTAAAAAGTAAAACCATTTGGGAACTGCTAAAAAAGAGTAATTATTTTATACAAATAAGGTGCAAGGAAAGAAGGACTGATACAGGAAGAACTGGTACAGAGGAATTAGGCGATGAGGGTTGGTAGTTTTGGTAGCATGCTTTCATTGGGAATGGGTTTAAGAGGGAACAATACATATATATCTAGAAGAGTATAAAAGTCTTCTAAATTCAGAAGAAATAAAATGGTAGGGGCATAGGGAGGGGGAGAGAACAAAGGATGGATCTTTAGAGGGGAGGGTGAGGGAATAGGTAAAATAGGGGTATGGAAATGTGTTTAGATTTATGGGAATGGGAGGACAGGGGAGAGATTCTTGGAGGGGATAGGAAAGTAACAGGACGGCAAGGTAATGAGAGAAGTAAAGTAGAGGAGGCAGGAGGGATAGGAAACAAGATATGCACAAACATAAAAACAAAGAAAAAATTAAAACATTAAGATTAAAACAATTTAAAAGTATGGTGCCACAATTAGAATTACACAAGACCATAGATTATGTTTAGGAAAGTATATATGTGTGTGTGTGTGTGTGTGTATACACATGTATATATGTGTATGTGTATGTATGTACATATATATGTATATGTATAGCCATAGAGAAACATATCTAAACTTTATTGTAGCCTTGGGGGAGGGGAAGGGAAAAAAAGAACAAAGTAAAAAAGGGCACAGTAAAGAACAAAAGAAAACTTACAATGAAACAAATAAGAACATTTCTCAACACAACATGTATTATTTATCATATAGGCTTTCTTGAAATGAAAATTTATTGTTACATATTTTGATTCTTGTGTTCTACTATGGACATGATGTGCTTTTTTTTTCTTTGTATTTAAGTTCTAATACTTAAGTTTATGACATGTTTTTGTTTCTTTTCTCTATTCTGCATTTGTGTTCTGGCCTTTGAGTCTAAAATAAAGCTTAAAAAAAACAAATTAAATGTTCATCAAGAGTTTACGATGAGAAAAAGGACTACACTAGAAAGATGTTCTACAGGCTCGACTCTAGATAAATGTTAAACTTTGCATCTGTAGATACCCATTTCTCTTTTCTGTTGTGTTTTTTAGCTTTCTTTGAACTCTCTTCCTTTCTTCCTTTTCTTCTCTCCCATTAATCTCAAGGAATATCTCAGGTACCAAGAATCTTTCCTGATAAATAAAAAAAAAAATCTACTAAACATCCATATTGATATATGTATTAAAATATTATTATCACAAAGTTGCAAAAGCATAAAACATTTAGCAAATGTAATATGCAAAAAGTAATGTTATGTAGTAATTTCAGTCATGTCAGACCCCCATTCAGGGTTTTCTTGGCAAAGATACTGGGGTGGTTTTACACTCATTTTACAGATGAAGAAATGGAGACAAACCAGCTTAAGTGACTAGCAAAGGATCACACAGCTAATAAGTGTTCGAAGCCGGACTGAGACTCCAAACCCAGCACTCTATCCACTGAGCTACCTAAGTGCCTCCATTTAGATACATGTATGTGTGTATATACATATGTGTATGCTTAAGGTTTATTTTATTTTTTTTTTGCAAATCTGTCATTTCCCATGGATTTTTTACTTTTTCTTATTCAGGGCATTAGTCTGGTGTTCCATATTTAGTGATGACTGCCCTGAGGACAAGAAGCTTACAAGACCTAGAGGCTGAATCTGGCCATGACTTTGATTTCATCTAAACTTTATCTAGGATCCTTAGAAATAATATTCCTCTGGCAATATCTATAGCAGCCCAAAAAATAATTTCCCTCCTAGCAAGCTGCTATGGGTATTCTATTCATATAAAGTCTCTGAGCTATGAAAAAGAAGGAATCAGCTAATCGACTTTCAAGACCAGGAACAGCAAGTCCTAACTTGCTCTGAAGCTTGCAGCTCAAGAGAACAGCAGGGTATGTCAAAAAGCAATTTATCTCCAAGATCCAACTCAGAACCCATGGATTTCACCTCTTTTCTGTACTTTTTTGTCTTTTCCTTCTCCCTCTTCCTGTCTTCCTTTCCCTTTGTATGTGTGTGTCACAGCCTCTCCATTTTTTATCTCAGTCCTTCAACTTTTCCTTCAACCCTGGCCCTATCTATCTCTTTACCATTCTCCTTCTGTCTCCACCTTCCTAGCTTTTTCTTTCCATTCTCTTCCCTCTGGCTCCAACTTTTTTCCTTTCACCAATCATAATTTAAAAATAAAATATAATTGTAGTTGTGGCTTTTTAAGGTCTATGTTCTAAATTTTAAAAATTTGTAAATTTTACATTCTCTTTTATATCTCCTTTTTTTATATTCTCTCAATAAAAATCTAGCTCATTTTTATTTTTAGTAGATTTGAATGAATGCATGTGTATGGCTCTGGAGCCTTACAGTTCTAATAAGGAAGAATTTAAATGGAAAATGGAAATGAAAGATCAGAGAAAACTGCCCATGTGCAACTACTATACCAGTAATCACAAATAGTAGAAGATATTTGAGATAATATCTAAGGAAAGGGATAGTGATAATATTCTTGGCCTTAAATGTCAACATATTAAGTGTTCTAACCTTCTTTGGGTCATGGATCCTCTTGGCAGCTCAGTTAAGCCTATATATAGACCCCTTTCTGAATGTTTAAAATATTTCATGGACATGCTAAATTTTAGTAGAGGTTAGTGAAAATAAAGATCCATTTTCATGGGCCCCATGAAATCTCTCCATGGACCATGAACCTTTTGAGGGTTCATGGACCTGAGGTTAAAATTAGTCTTTGCTACACACAAATGTAGAAAGTATTAATCATTTTAAAAGTAAACTAGAACTTCAAGGATATCACTGAAATTTAGTGGGACTCATCCCTGTAATATGAAAATGGGTGCTTTTAAAACTAAAAAGATCTGAAATAAAAGGAGCAATGAGATCATATGAAAAATCAAAAAAATAAAAAAATTTAAATTTATGAAAAATAAAAAATATACGCCTGTGAGGAAATCCAAGAACTGAAACGAGAAGATAATTTGAGTAAGGATCAATGGAATAAGGAACAAAAGCAATATTGCATCAAAAGCTACAGACTATCTTACTGAAAGGGAAGTGGGGGAAAGGAAAGGCAATGAATTCCAGAAGTAAATAATTAGAATGCCACAGAGATATGATATAGACGTGTTAGAGACTTCAAACATTGTGCACCTTTTGAACCTATCTCTTTGCCACAAAGAGAACAACTGGCAACTTTTCAATTTAACTCGATAATTTCATTCTTTAAAAGGAAAGGGAAATTCTAGACTTAATTCAGATTAATAAGAAGGAACTAGTTACATAGATAAAAACAACAGAAACTTTGGGAGGAAGTGACATCATCTTTTAGCATAAAGATAAAAAAGCTGGGTATAGTCTAAAGTCAGTTTCAGAGACATTAGATTACTAAGAATTCAGAGAAAGGATAGGTAGCATCCCATGGCCTTGTATTCTCCTGAAAGAGAAATCTTAAGGGCATGAAAATACTTTCAAGAACAAAACCCTGTTGACATACAAATGATTTCACTGAGGAAGAAAAGAAGAAATTACTGAAAGAGACTGATTTAGATATAGAGGAATCTAATCAATCAACCTAGATTGTAGAAAATCACATGCAGAAAATGAAAGGAAAAGTTATGGAGGATAATAAAAGACAAAAGACCACTATTTGCAGGGCAGGGGGGTGGGGGTTTCAGGTCAAAGCCATGTAGACAGATAACAAAGAGTAGGCGAAAGCCAACTCTAATTTTTATTTTGTCTTCCTTACCAAGACAACCAGTCTTATGACCAGGAATTATAGAAAAAAATTTTAAGGCATTATATCTGACCCCATTATATTTAAGTCATGAGCCTCAATAAACTACAGTCCAGGATTTTGAAATCACTTACAGATCATGACAATCTAGAATGATGTGTCAAATCCAATAAGAAGAAAATGAATAGTAAAGTATCATATTTGCATTTTATTTTTAAAAAGAAACAATCTGTATTGGTACAGATAGAGAGATGTGGTAGACAATATTTCAAATTAAATGAGTTTTAATGAATTGCAATGTCAATATGAGTCCTCAATGGGACATAAAAATCTAATGTCATCTTAGGCTGTGCTACTAGAAACATAGTGTTCAGAACGAGTTTGTTCATCATACCACTGTACTCTGCTCTCATCAGTATTATGTTGGTTTTGAGCATTATATTTTGGGAGGGCACCAGCATCCTTCTAATCAGTGTTCACAGATCCATAGCCAACCTTAACTTTTCACTTTCTTCAACGCCTTAGTACCCAGTCAGTTGTTGAATCTACCTCCACAACATCTCTCACATCTGATAAAATGATATATCTGTAAAGCACATTGCAAGCATCAAAGCACTATGTAAATACTATGTTATTTAGGATTATTAGTCCCCTTCTCCCAACTCACATCAGTCACCCTAACTCAGTACTGCCATAACTTCTTCATGAGTTTCCTTGTCTCAAGTCTCTCTCTGCTCCAGTTCATACACTGCTAAGCTGCCAAAGAGATGTTATTAAAGCATTGGCCTGACAGTGAGAGCAGTTTTTAGGGGGGATGCTCACGAGCAGCCCCTGACAAGGGCCTCTCAGAATTAGTGTCTTGGCACCCCAAGTTCTGGACCAGGAGGGTGACCACCCATACGGCCAGATCTTAAATGTGGAAGGAGAGAGTTGGTTGATGAGTCATCTCACCTGCCTCTGATAAAGGGAAATTTTGATTTAACCTACAAGCGGGCTACTTAATTGGGAACAGAATTGGGAAGGAATGTTTCCTTCAAACCCCCTCCCCCATAATCCCTTGGGAGATAAATTTGGCAAAGCTGGGTGAGACTGTTTGCTCTGAGACTGTTTGTTCTGTGTTTTCTTTTGTGTGTGTGTGAAATTTGTCTATTCATGAAAAAGAGAAATGTTTTACCATTCAGATTGAAAAGCCTCAGAAATGGTTAAAAATCTTCCTTCTCTGTCTTTACTTAACTAAACTTAGAATAGGGAGAGAATTCATATCCTTTAGCAGATAATAGGTAAGTGAAGCTTTATTCTCTATTTATCTGAAATGCCTAAGGCAGAGGTAGGAGGAGAAGCAAAGAGGCCTGTGTTAGGTAGGGTGGGGCCACTATCCCCCTCCACACACACACCTACAGATGGTATGGAGATGTTGGAAAACAGTGATAGTGAATTTTTAGCCTGACTTCATAACCAACAAACCAAATTATGGGAAATTAGAAGAGATTCTATCTAATGAAAGGGCTCTATTGGAATTTAGTTCAAAAAGTTCAAATAATCATCAAGCACCAAAGGCTCCTGCTTGGAAGGGAAGTTAAAAGATAACCATACCCAGTTTACTGGGTCCCAAACCCTTGGTCTATGAAAGGAGATAGGAAAAGAAAAGGGGTGGGGGCGGGAGTTGAGCCTCCTCTGAAGGTGAAATGGAGATCACACATGCACATGTCTTCTGAAAGGCCATATGTTGGCTTAAAGATATTTCTAGGAAATAGATTGGTATTTGGCATTATGATTGTAAAGTTATTTTTTAAAAAAAAGAAATATAAAATGTGAGATCATTATATTTGGGTATAAAGGTAAATAATATTCAGATTGATCATTTGAACTCTTGGCTATTGTGAAAATGTATACAGTGGTTTAAAGTTATGAAGTTATAATTTAATTCCTGTGTAAGAGGGTTTGGAAAAGCATTCACCTAAAGTTTTTAACAGAATATAAGTTTTACACATTTCTAAATTATGTAATTTGGAAATATTTATGAACTCTGATGTTAAAATAATTTTCTTATTCCTATTCAGAAGCTGTTAAGTTATCTAAGGATATGGTTATGTGTGTTAATTTGGATGTAGGTGAAATGTATCATGTTTGGGGAATCTTTATTACTTAAGAAATTTGAATTTAAAGATGGGCACTGATTATGGCAAAGATATTTGTAATTTATTACTAGAACCAGAAGAAGCAGTTAGAATGATTTAGCCCAGCAAATATCAGTAAACTGATTTAAAATGTGAGCAGGAATATTTATGCTGTAACAAAAGCGATTTTTGTTTGTTTAAATGTTGTTCAAAGGGACAGAAAGTGAAGAATGGGACACTCTGACCCGAGTGCCTTAATGTTTTTGAAATAACTGTAATTTGAGAAATTTGTAAAATTCATTTCATTATAGTTCCTGATCTAACCAGCCTGTAATTAAAATAGGAGTTAAATATCAGATTCTGGTAAGAAAGAGATGGCTTAGGAATAGTAAGGAATTACCCTCCCCCATATAGGAAAAAAAAAAGAGAGAGACAGGGGGGGTGGGAAGGAGAAAAGCCTCTACTTGTTTTGGAAATGCAATTAATGTCATAATGTCATTGTGTGATTATGGTATCTAAGTTGCAAAATCCTCCTATATTGTAAAAACTGACCATTGTGAGCTAGGAATGGTGTCAGTTGTGTAAAATGTTATATGTTAAGTTACTTCTGCTATTCAGAAAACCGGGTATATACATGTTTATCTGTGGTTATGAATGATTCTCTGTGCAAGGTGAATTGGAAATGTGTTTTTGTAGAACTCTTACTGAGCAAATAAAAAAATATATAAAGAGAGAGGGATGTGGTTCAATTTGAAAAATACATCCAGCTGAACTAAGGTCACTGAATTGGTAATTAATGGGTTTTGAATTTAAAAGTTTAGATGTAAGAATATAATAGTTGTGTTAGGATAGTTTGAAGTATTGTAATTTAAGAAATCATAAACTTTCAAGTTTTTCCTTATTTAAAAGGAAATTTCAGTTAAGAAATATATTTATGAGAAGTAATTATTGGTAATTATGTGAAGGAAAAACCTATGAAACCTTCTAAGTTTTGTCAATTACGTGGGAAAGATTTTATGACCAGAGAATTTAGAAATTGTGTAGTAGTTAATAATATTAGGATAAATTATTTTTGAAAAAGGGAAACATTCTTATTAAGAAATGTTTTACAAGATCTTTTGTTATAAGGTGATGGGGAACAGATTAGCAGACAAGAAGAGTAGGAGAGAGAGACCCCGATACTGGGAAAGTGGTGTTTATGAGTTTAACAAGATGAGGGTCACAAGATAGGAGATAAGACAGAAAGAGCAGGTAGAGAAGCCTGCCCCTTAGTGCATTCAATATTATCTGTAGTCAATTGTTTATGGTATAATCAGAGTGGAAACTTCTGAGGGAATAACAAGATCAGATAATTCTGTATGTCAGATCTATCAGTTTGTGAGGTTTAGCCATTAAGCTCTTTGCTTTGTCTAAGCAGAAGTTATGTTAGTAATAGGAAATTAACTTATGAGCTATCCTGTTTTATGGATAAAAATTTAAAGGAATGCTGAACAATTTGAATAATGGGTTTGAGAGATTTGGAAAGATAAATGAAGGTTTAACTGGGAATATGAAAGGCAGATAAGAAGGTTTGGGGACAAATGTGGGTTTACCCTAGCCCTTCTGTCTCTGGATGGTGGCAGCAGTTTTAAAAGGTTTTAAGTAAGTTGAGAAAGAGTTTGAGAAAGTATCTAGGAAGACAGAAAAGATTTGTAACTTGATTTTATAATTAATAGCTCAATCAAATTTGAGAAGGAGAGGAAATAAGGATACAAATGCAACTTTGAATCATTATCCCATGGACTGAGGTTGGGATTATAAAGTTACTGTAGAGAAGGTGTATCTGTATGTGAGTGAAATGGGGTCCCCATGTATTTCAAAGTGATGAAAGAGCAATTGGGTATTAATACTATTAGTTGTTGAGATTAAACCAGAGACATTTTTAGTTGAGAGAAGAGAAATTTGAGTATGAACTCAGATCAAACATAATTATAAGAAGGTGAAGAAGTTTGGAAGTATATGCACATCTATTAAAGCAATAATTTATAATCCCAATGGGACATTTGATTTTTTATGAACAAGAATAAATATAGAAATGAATGTAGGTTATTTGATGTTTACTTCAAAGATGTTCCTTAACCAATGTGAGATTATAATCACATGTTTGGGAAATATGGTTCCTTAATTATAATTTGTCCCTATTCTTGGTAGCAAGTTTCAATAATCAAAAGTTTTGAAATAAAACAACAATAATTCTGGAGAGCAAACTGTAACTAAAGGGCTATAAATAATTGCATACCCTTTGACCCAGTAATACCACTTTTGGGGTTGTGTCCCAAAGAGGTCATAGAAGTGGGCAAAGGACCCATATGTACAAAAATATTTATTGCAGCTCTCTTTGCGGTGGCAAAAAAACTAGAAACTTAGGGGATGCCCATCAATTGTGGAATGGCTGAGCAAGTTGTGGTATATGAATGTAATAGAATACTATTGTGCTATAAGAAATGGGAAGGAGATGGACTTCATAATTACCTGGAGAGGTTTATACGAATTGATGCTAAGTGAAAAAAGCAGAACCAGGAAAAATTTGTACACAGTCACAGGCACATCATATGTGTGATGACCAACTTTGATAAACTGGACTCTTCTCAGCAATGTACAGTTAAAAGACAATTCTACAGGTCTCAGAATGGAAGGAGATATCTACATTCAGACAAAGATCTAGAAAGACCAGAGTTTAAATGAAGACTGAAGCAATACATGCTTTCGGTTTTTTCTTTGTTTGGTTTTGTTTCTTTTTTTCCCATTGTTCACTCCATTGGTTACAATGCTTCTATACAACCAGACTATTGTACAATGTGAAAGAGCTTGCACATACATGATTGTATGCCACCATGGGTGGGGGGGGTGGAAGGAAGGGGAGAAAATCTGAAACTCAAGTGATTCTGGAAATGAATCTTGTAAACTAAAATAAACAAGTCCATAAAAAGAATTTTTTTTTTAATGATAAGGGTTCTAGAGTTGTCATTTACATTGGTCCCAAGGTTCCTTTTGTAGGTAAATGAATGAAAGAAGGCAGAAGGAAGAGAAACTGGGATGCAGGGCTGAAGATGGAAGACCCTAAGTGATCAGAGGACTTCCTCACACCCGGACAGCAGTGTAAAAAAAGACTTTTGGACTTTGAAAGGACAATTGTTATTGTTTTCTTTTGAACCTCTGTATCTGTACTCATAAAGGGGACTGCCCCCTTATATGCTGTCAATGCAAAGAAGGCTGCAAGGGTAATTAGAATTAAGAAAAGTGGGGAAACTTCAAAAGGTATAAAACAGAAAAGGGGAGATTTGTGAGGGATAATTTATAGTGAAGTTTCCCCATTCTGAAAAATCAAATCTAGAATGGCTTCAGTATTCACTAAGCCTATGTTTAGGTCACCAGACCTTACAGCAGTCTGGGGCTTAGAGCAATGGAGACCCTTCCCAGTGCCACCTCAGCACAAGATATGCCAAATAAGGTTAGGACTGCTTTCATTGGACTACCCATATGTTTCTGAGTCCTTTGTCTCAGAGAGAGATTCCTGCACTTAGGTTATGGGTGAGCTCCTCTACTAATGAGAGTGAAGGCCAGTTGGGGGGATTGGGTTTCTGCATTAGAAGATTATATAGCCATGGGCTGGCTTCTACCTATTGCTCTCTCCCCGTAGACACCATGTGGGCGACAGGGGCAGAGTTCTTTCTCACGAGAAAGAATAAAGACATTTTCTGACCTTAGATTCAGACTCTGAACTCTTTCATCTCACACACGGTCATTCTTTGCCTTTGACCCCCATGCTTAGAATTTTCTGCTTTCTCACCTCCACCACTGAGAATTGTCAGCTTCCTTCAAAGTTAGACTCAAGAGCCATAATCTACATGGGGCCTTTGCTGATTTCCTTTTTTTGTTTGCTTAATTTTGACATTTTCTTGATGTTTTAAAAGGTTGAAATTGATACTTGGCTTTGATTAAAGATCTCAAATTCTCCTAGCTTACATAGAGATGCTTACTGGCTGATTAAAAAGTGATTAATATAGAGACAACTTCCCTAATGGATTTGCTCTGTTTTCCTAATGTGTCATAATTCTGCATATAATTCAAAAAGTGGAGAATTAGACAGCTTAACCAAAACTTGAATGTGCAAAGTGAAGTAGAACAAAGAATATTCAGGGTTGTGAGTCTCTAAAATCTTACCCCTGGATATATTCAATAAAATCAAGAGAAAAGTCAATTCAATTCAAAGACAATTCAATTTAATTTAAAGTAAAATCAATTCAAGTCAATATATTTTTAAAAAGCAAAACATTTCCTCCAGCGTTTTAATTAAATGAGGTGTTAGCTTATCAGATATATTTGTTTGGCTTTTAAAAAAAATCAATAACTTTCTACATTTGGTCCTAAGTATATTATGTTTGATACTATATATATGGTTGTTTTATTCTAAAATAAATGCATTTTGTGTTTACATGGCTAATATAATTAGTAATTTTACTGTCAAACGTTTAAAGATAAATAATGCTATTATGAATAACTTCCTGGAAAAAATTTGGTCACTTTAAATATTTACATCTAAACTAAAAACACACAAGTACTCCTATATACAAGACTGAATAGCAGATGGAATCATTTCCTACCATGTTCTATCAAGAAAAAAAAGGAACAGATTGTACTACTTTTGTTTGGACAGGAGCAACATGAACAGCAGACTAAGTTCTTCCATGAAGTAGTTATGCATAAACAGGGAAAAAGAAATCATCTCCTCACTTTACTATACTCACCTGGGTACATACATCCCCCAAATATGCATTTGTTTGTCTATATAGAGCTGCTCTTTATAAGAAAGTTTATCATCAGGGCAGCTAGGGGGTGCAGTGAATAGAGCACTGGCCCTGGAGTCAGGAGAAACTGAGTTCAAATCCAACCTCAGACACTTGACACACTTACTAGCTGTGTGACCTTGGGCAAGTCACTTAACCCCAACTGCCCTACCTTTCCCCCTCAAAAAAAAGTTTACCATCAAAAGGTTACCCATGGCAGAGCCAAGGTGACAGATTAGAGGTAGCAACCCAGTTGAATGCGCTCAGCATTTGAATCCAAAAGAATTTAACATAATGCCTCAATCAAAGTTTGGAATGGCAGAGCCAACCAAAGGTCAAAGTGAGACATTTTTCTGATCTAAGAAAACTTGGGAGGTGTGCAGAAAAGGTCTATAACACCAGGATGGATGGATGCCTATCCAAACACAAGATGGCAGCCACAAAGGCAGCCGCAGCAGCAGTTTTGGGAGCTCTTAATCCAGAGATGATAAAGGAGACAGACAACTGGGCAGAGAAAAATTATAGGGGGCCTGCTGCTGGCTCTGGGTACAGCTGACAATGATTGGCAACTCTATTGCCCATAGGCAATTCTGGGTCACAGTTCCAGGGCAGAGAAGAGCACTCCTGGTCCTATTACAAGGTAACAAGGGGACTTGATCCCAGTTCCAACACCAAGAGGAGCATTAACACTTGCAGCAGCAAGGGAACAGGAGACCTCTCGAGAGTTCCAGGGTCAAGTGTAATGCTAGTACTTGTGGCTGCAAAGTAAGAGGGTCTCTTCCTGGGTAAAGAGCAAAGTTAAAGGGCTGGAGCAGAATCGAATATGCTTCAGCTTAAAGTAAAGAGGGCAAGGGTAGCAATCACGAGTGACAGACAAAGCAAAAGCAACAATAGACCTAATTAAAAGAGATAATCAAGAAAACTATATTCTGCAAAAAGATATCAAAGATAATGAAATAATATAAAAAATTGTATTATGTAATAACAAATATAATAAATAAAAATAAATAAATAATATAAAAATTATTTTAAAAATTTTAATTTCTCTGATAAAGGATTCATTTCTCAAATATGGAGAGAATTGAGTCAAATTTATAAAAATAACAGCCATTCCCCCAAATGATAAATGATCAAAAGATATGAACAGGCAGTTTTCAGAAGAAATCAAAGTTATCTGTCGTCATATAAAAAAAGGTTCTAAATCACTACTGACAAGAGCAATGAAAATCAAAACAATTCTAAGGAATGACGTCACACCTATTAGAAATGACAAATGCTGAAGGGGACAAGGGAAAGCAGGTATACTAATGAATTGTTGGTGGAGCAGTGAACTGGTCCAACCATTCTGGCTTTGGAACTAGGTCCAGTGGGCTATAAAAATGTATGTACCCTTTAACCCAGCAATACCACGAGTAGATCTAGATCCCAAAGGGATCAAAGAGAGATGAAAAAGGAACCATATGTAGAAAAATATTTATAGCTGCTCTTTTTGTGTTTGCAAAAAATTGGAAGTTGGGGGATGCCCATCACTTGGGGAATGGCTGAACAGGTTGTTGCATATGATTGTCATGAATGTATTATTATACTGTGGAAAATGAGCTGGAGGAGGGATGGTTTCAGAAAAAAATGGCAAGACCTATGTGAACTAAAGCAAAGTAAAGTGAGAAGCAACGGGAGATCATTGTGCAGAAAAACAGCAATGTTGCGATGATGATCAACTGCAAATAACTTGACTACTCTAATCAATACAATGATCTAAGACAATTCCAAAGGCACAGGAGATAAAGCACCAGGCTTGGAGTCAGGAAGACCTACGTTCAAATAAATCCAGCCTCAGATACTTATTAGCCATGTGACCCTGGGCAAGTCACTTAACCCTGTTTACTTCAGTTTCCTCATCTGTAAAAAAAGCTGGAGAAGGAAATGGCAAACCACTCTGGTTTCTTTGCCTAGAAAACCCCAAATACGGTCACAAAGAGCTGGACATAACTGAACAACAAGAAACAATAATGAAAAATGCTATCTACCTCCAGAGAAGGAAGTGATAAACTCTGAGTGCAAACTGAAATATAATTTTCTCACTATATTTTCTTTTCCGTATGACTATTATGGAAATATTTTGCATGATTTCACATGTATAACTGGTATCATATTGCTTGCCCTCCTAGTGAGTGACAGAGGGGGTGTGAAAGAGATAGAGAATTGGGAATTCAAAATTTAAAAAGAAGAGAATGTTTAGAATAAATAAATAATAAATTAGCGGAGAAGAGAAAGTATATCATCATAACTTTTCATGGAGGTAGCTGACCAGCAGTCATTTCCTGAATGTGCATAAATATTTCTCTAGTGACCCTTGCTGTTAGTGGCTCTATTTCAATTAAAGAAGGCCAGGCCAGACTGGATAAGACCAATTAGATCTAGAAAGGACCTTCAAGGCGATCTAGTCAAAGCCCCTTAGATTATAGATGAAGGAAATGAAGCCTGGAATGTCATTTGTGCCAAATAAGTGATAAGAGAGACAATCTCAGACAACCCTAAGTAATATGAACTGACATAGAGTGAAGTAAGCAGGAGAAAGAGAACAATTTTATACAATAGCAGCATTGCTTTAAAGAAAAGCAACTTTGAAAGATTTAAGAAGTTAATTGATACCATGACCAACCACGGACGTGTGATGAAACATGCTACTCATATTTTCATGGAGAAAACACATAAACAATATAACAGAAGGAGATAAATGTTTCTGTACGTGACTCCTGGTTGGGTTCATTTTGCTTGTGTGGCTATACCCACTTGTTACAAAGATTAGGGGTTTTTTTCTCCTTTCTTTAGGTTTATAATTAAGGAGGTTAGAAAAGGTAAGGCTAGCAACAGAAATGTAAATGAAAAGGCCACTGTAATTTTTTAAAAATATATACAGGAGAATTGTTGCACACTGGGGAAGAAACACAGACAAGCAGGACAATTTTTGAAAGTAATTATAAAATTTATACATGGACAGTTTTAAAGCAAGTGGCATGAAATGGAGATTCAGTTTCACACAGAATCATCTTTTTGCTTTCTGCTTTGGTATAAAAATACCATTCCTTGATGTTTAAAGTCAAAATAAAAAAAAAAGAACTGAGTGGCAGTTTCAGAGGGTACAGAGAAATAAGCTAGAAAAATCAGTAAACCAGGAGAGTAAAGATATACACAACCAATCTCCGGAGGTGGGTAATACCAAGTGTCAGTTGCCTAGAAAATGGACAAAATGACAAGAGGGGTCATGCTGATCTGTTATTTAAGCGAGACACAGCAGGTCCCACATCTGTGTAAATTCTCATGCTTAAAACACATGTCATAAACTATGAAGCCCTCAAATACATGAAAGGCTAGATATCTCCTTATTCCCTTCAATTAATCATCAGGGGAGAAGGCAACTTAGAAACTCTTTGTTAAGTATATGATTTACAATAGTAAAATACCTGTTTCTGTGGAGGATATACTTCTAAATGTGACACCTAAATGCACCCTAAAATCTCTGTGACAAACAACATTCATTTACTCTTTAACCAAGCTGGAGAGGTATGATAAATACACACTTTTGGAGTATTCCCGCCAATGGCAGGAGTAACAATTCAATACTTAGCAAGTAACGAAGAATTATTATTTATGTTAATGCATTACCTGGGCACCCAAGGAGAAGAGAGTGAGGTAAAATTTATTTTTAATGAGCTCTGAATTTTCGAGGGGTTTATTGACAAGGTTCCTATTTTTAGGAATGTAGTTGTCCCCAGCTAACGTATTTTCAAAATCACAGAATCATAGCAAACAGCATCACTCTGAAATCACACTACGTTTCAAAATAGAAAATGGTTCGATTGGAAATCATGCTGCAGAGATTGTAATATTTATTAAACGGAGCTGTCTTGTGCTGGATTGTCTAATATTAATGTACAGCGTGTTTTTAAAGATTCAAAAATTGTTGAGTGTTTTTAAAACAAGAAGCATCAAGGACCTCAGGCTGGGAATACAGAATGCTGGATAAATGCTAAAATGTCAAAGAATTGGTGGGCTACCACTAAGTGGATGTCCTACTGAAAACGGAAGATCAGAAAGATGTTCTAAAAGCTTGGAGTAACAATAAGGCAATGAGAAAGCATGGTAACCATGCTGTTGGCAAAACGGGTATTATTTATGGGACAGAAAGCAAGATAGATGCCATCTTGTTTAGTCCTGTGGTTGAATCAGAACAAAACTCATAGAGAACAAATCAAGTATTTATCAGGTGCCTACTATATATATATGTATGTATGTATGCACATATACACAAATATATAGACGCAGATGCATATACACCTATACATGTGTACATGTGTGTGCACATATACATAAATGCAGCTGTGTATACCTACACACGTGTATACATATGTGCGTGTACATATGCATATATACATAAATGCATACACCCATACATGTGTGTACACCTGTGTATGCACATATACACAAATGCAGATACACATACACCTATACATATGTGTGTGCACCTACACATATGTGTATACATGTGTGTGCACATATACACATGAATGCAGATATGCTTACACCTATACATTGTGTGTGCATATACATATGCATGTACACACATATACATAAACGCAGATACACATGCACCTATACATGTGTTGTGCATGTATGTGTGCATATGCACATGTGTACATAAACGCAGGCATGTGTACATCTATACTGTGTGCATGTGTGTATGCATGTGTGCACATATACATAAATGCAGGTGCATGTGTGCGTGCACATGTGTGTGCATGTGTGTGCACCTATGCACATGTGTGCACATATACATCTATATGCATAAATACAGATACACATACCTGTGTAGATGTGTGTATGCACGTGTATATGCATGTGGTTATGTTTATATGCACATGTGAACACACATGTGGGAGGGGGTCCAGAACAGGCAAAAAAACAAAGCAGACTAAAGTCTCTGAGACAATCAGCAATGGTACTAGCCAGTGAGTGGCCAGGGCACTTCCAGCCCACACATAGAGTGTGGTCCAGACTCAGAAATAAATAAGGAAAAATACTATTTCTCTTAAGTATTTAAATGACACCATTAACTAGAAGATTAACAAGAGGATAAGTCATGCTTTACATTGTGTTTTACTGTCTACAAAGCATTCTTTCTCATAAGAACTCTGTGAGGTATGTGAAGTAGGTAGATTAGGGAAATGTTCTGATTCTCTGAGTTCAATGACTGTAATTTCTTAAGGAGGCTAAACTGAAAGCTTAACTGGGAAAACTAATGGTAATTGTCAATAGCTGAGAATAATAGAACCAGTCAGGAACAAAAAAGGGAGCTGACATCCCAACTTAAAGACAATCTTCCCAGGAATCCACATTCAGTCAGAAGGCCAACATCGTGGCCAGTAGGTGACTGGATTTAGAAAGCCAGCCACACTTGAGATCCCTAAGGTACTGAAAGGGAAACTATTCCAGTGATCCAAGTATCCATCTTACATTTGTTTCCTTATTAAAGCATTGATCAGCTTGGGGGGAGG
>CM053600.1:134206085-134272138 GCA_028646575.1 Pseudocheirus occidentalis | reverse complement strand
AACAAACCTAGCTTACAGAGTGGACAAGTTGAAATACATGATGGAGGAGAAGCAAAGGAAGAAACAGTCACTCCACTATACAACAAGCAAATAACGGCTTTCTGCAAAAGTAATAATGTTCCAGTCTCCACAGAACAATAAGGTTGATTCATAAGACATATGAGGTATAAGAAAGCTTTACTATCCCAAAGGGAAAGAGATGTGTCATGGTAGTTGGTGTCTCCAGCCTGAGGGGAATGGACACAGCTATACATGCCATATGATTAATCAGGTGTGTTGCCTTCCTGCCATGTGTATTCAAGATGGGAATGGCAAACCCTCAGGACAAATCAAATCCATTTCTGCTGACTCAGGAGGAAATTCATAATGCCACCAGGAGAAACATATAATCAATCAACTCAATGTGAAATTTCAACCCACATAGGCACATATACTGCCTCAGTTACTGCCAGGAGTTAGCAGAATAGACTGCATGACTGGAATAATGAAAGAGAAAACATTGTTTACAACACATCTGAGACAGCAGAACTACACCATATGAAGATAGACCCATGCATAGAAATCCATGGACACAATGGTAGGAGCATCAGAGAAAGAAAATGAGAAGGGATAAAGGTCTAGGGAAACGAAAATTATGTCATTAGAGCAATATGCCACAAACCACCGTACTGGCAGTTGGAAGATATAATAGTGGAACTGAATTCTCTGGCCCTCTGTTGGAAGCATTCTGATAAAGCCAGAGCATCTGATAAACTGCTTACCTGCCTTACTGATGATTTCATCTCTCAGAAGGGCTAGGGAAACAAGAAGGACTGATGCGCTAAACTAAAATCTAACAAGGTAAAGCAAGTTAATGAAATGAAAATGATAGGAATCCCAGGATTTTATGAACCTATAAAATGCTTCAGAAAATAAAATGGGAGGGGTTTGTTTTGCTTTTTTAAAAAAACATGTTCAGAACTAGCAGAAAAAGAAAAAAAAAGATGCACTGCTGGACCAGGTGCCATAATGTTCATGAATAACAAAAACCTGGATTTCTCATTTACTAGTTTTCTACTATCTTTTCCTTCATGAAGAATGATCATAAGGCCAGAAAGGCTGGGGGGGGGGGGAAACATGGTTAAGCATATGAACCCTATGATATACATGAAAATAAGACAGCCTTTATCTGCTTTAAATGAGTTTATTACCAGGGTCCGAAAAAAATGTTTACCACAACACTGAAAATGATAGAGACAACTGAACAACTGTCAGGAATCTTTAAGGTACTGAAGAGAATGGGAGACAAGAAACAGAAAAATACTGTCTGGACTTTCCACAAAGGATGTTTTAGGAAATACAGCCCATAAGATCAGTGTTAAACCCCATCAAATTCCTAAACAAATGGGATCTAAGCAAGTAAGAAAACAAGAAGAAAGAGCTTCCCGTGCACTCACTAAGGAATAAATTATTCTAAGTAACTTCATTTATTAATAAGCTTATTAACTGATCAAGGAAATACCATAGGCAGAAAATATTCGTATTTCAGAAAGGAATTTGATAAAATTTCTCATAACATTCTTATGAACAAAAGTAGAGAATTTGGCAACAAATGAAAATACTAGTTGTTGAATATACCAATGATTGTGTGCTGATGAATCAATCAATGCCTACCTAGAGGGAGGTCTACAGGAGCATCCTACAGAATAACCTATCCTACTGAATAGTTTTATCAATGACTTCAATAAATAAACCTTCTACGTCTCCACTATTTACATATATTTAGAGAAAAATGAGGAGGGAGAACTTTTTCATCTGATGACAGAATTGGTATCCCCCAAAGACCTTGAGTAGAGGTTGACTGGAACTATTATTAAAAAGCATCTAAAATGAACTTTAGCAGATAAACGTAAAGTCCCCTAGAGAGGTGCAAAAGATCAACTACACAAAGACAAGAAAGAAGAAAAATTGGCTTATCCCACGGAGCTGTCCAGAAATGCAAGAGCAAAGAAAAATGTGATATACATGGGGAAAAAATTAATACCGCCTTAGGTAATATTAACAAAAATCTAAAGTTCTAACTAAAGTCTGTCATGTTGTTGCTGCGTTCTCTGCTAGTCAGATAATGTACGGAGTGCTATGTTCAGTTCCAAAGAACATTATATACTAAAGCACTTCCAGAAGAGAATGACCAGGATGGTGAGATATTGTAAAACCACATCATGAGAGGAAGGGTGTGAGAAGCTGGAAAAGAGAAAACAGAGGTCTGATGAGGCTACACAGCTGCTTCAAAGCAGAAGTAGGGATAGAATCCAGACCTTCTAATTCCTCATCTAGAGGACTTTCACCTATGACACACTCTAAATAAAACCATGAAGTATCATGAGAAAGTCCATGCCTTTTTTTTTTAAAGCTTTTTGGGAGAGGGGAAGGCAGGGCAACTGGGGTTAAGTGACGTGCCCAAGGTCACACGGCTAGTAAGTGTCTGAGGCTGGATCTGAACTCAGGTCCTCCTGACTCCAGAGCAGGTGCTCTATTCACTGTGCCAGGTCTAATTGCCCTAGAAAATCCATTCTTATGAGATTTCTATGCTAGCCCCTAAATTAGGAATAGCTGATATTTTAGGAAAAGCTTTATAATTTTTAGGTCTCTCTCTATACTGTCTATATAAATGCTAGTCACATATGCAAGAGCACTGAGGTAGCTGGTGGAGCAGTGGATAGAGTGCTGAGCCTAAAGTCAGGAAGATCTGAGTTCAAATCTGGTCTCAGACACTAGCTGGGTGGCACCTATATCCTAAGGCTGCTGTGAGGACCAAAGAAGACAGTATTTGTAAAAGAACTTAGCACAGTGCCTGGCCCATAGTAAGCCCTACATAAATGCTTATTTATCCCAACCTAAACCTGTTGATCATAACAAGTTTAAACCTTTCTGCCTGGCAATAACAGCAACTTACATTTAAATTATACAATTTTGTCTATGTCTTTTTAGAACCTCCATAATCTGGCCCCACCCTACACAATAAGCTAATTCCCCACCCTTCCCCAATATGAACTTTCTCTTCTTGCCACTGTTTCTCCCTCTACATTTTGTGTCTTTGTTCAAGATGTTTTACCTGCCTTAGAATACTTTTCTCTCCCCAAATTCTTCCTAGCCTCCAATACCTGTATCTTACACCATGTAGTATTTCTAATCCATTCTGGCCTAAGTCAATTTGTTTCTTCTCCAAATAACTTTAGCACTTTCATAGGGGGAGGGCTGTTCAAAACTATGATTGTACCATTGTCTGAAAATCTTGTCTTAGAAATTCCAAGATTGCAAAGACTGGCAACTCATTAAGTAGTTAACGACTTGTCCCTCACAGAACAAGCATTTCTCAAAGGCAGGATTTAAACCCAGTCTGAACCCAAGGCTAGTCTTATACATATGAAGCCATGCAGCCTTTTTTCAGCAATTAAATGCTGGAATGTGAAATTTAACACAAATATAGTCTATCACTAATTGTGAGATAAAACTTATATGTAAAAATCAACTGAATTTTAAACACCCTGAGAAAAGATAACTTTCTATATTTCTCTTACATTTTACAAAGTGACTAGCCTAACAGAGAAAACATAATAAATATCTGTTGGTTGATGGATGGGTTCAATTTCATTACTAACCTTTTGATTCTATTTATATGTCGAAACACAAAGAAATACAAAATCAGGAAGGTGGTTTACTTTAATAAATCCTGGGGACTCACATGCCAATCAATGGCTCCTAAAGATAACTCAATAAAAGAACAATACAATCCTAGAGCCACAACAACGCACAACTCGTTAGAAAGATACTGCCTATACACACGTGCTTTTTGTTGCTTTCATCAGACTATATTCTTCAGACAGACAAAGCACATTCTGGCATGTTCTGAATCACATGGAACACATAACCACTATCCATGAAGACAATAAATGTAACGTGTATGTATGCATTTAGGAAATCTTTACAAATTTTCCTTCCAGAATGGCTGGACCAATTCATGAGTCCATCAACCGTCTACTGACGCACTCATCTTCCAATATCCCTCTAAAAATGGTCATTTTCCTTTTTTGCCAAATCAACTGATGTGAGATAAAACTTTAGAGTTGTTTAGTTTGTGTTTCTCTTATTAGTGATTTGCAGCACTTTTTATGTGGCTGTTGATTGTTTGCATTTCTTCTTCTGAAGACTATTTATATCCTTTGACTATTTACTGAATAATGATTCTTGTTCCTAGATAGCTGTATTTTTAAAAGAAAAAACACGAATTTATTAAGCAAATATACGCCAAGTATTATGTGCCAAGTAATGCTAAAAGCTAGGGAAAAAATCACTATAGTACCTGCCCTGTTTTTTACATTATAATAAATCAAGACATGGGGCGGCTAGGTGGCGCAGTGAATAGAGCACCGGCCCTGGAGTCAGGAGTACCTGAGTTCAAATCCGGTCTCAGACACTTAACACACACACACACAAAAAAAAAAAACAAAAAAAAAAAAACTAGCCGTGTGACCTTGGGCAAGTCACTTAACCCCAACTGCCCTCCAAAGAGCAATAATAATAATAATAATAATAATAATAATAATAATAATAATAAAGTCAAGACAATACATCTAGTGGAACCAGAATTGGAAGGGATGGAGGTTGGTTGGATGTCATGGTTTAGACATGGTTAGGAGTGGCCAGGTGGCCAGGTTCTGGGCAAAATAAGGTAAGAAGGAAGGGATGGGGAGAAAAGCAATTAAGTACCCAGTATATGCCTGGCATTATGCTAAGCACTTTATAAATATTATTTTCTTTGAGCCTTACAACAACCCTGGGAGGTAGGTGCTTTGCAATACCCAATTTTACAGCTGAAAAAACTAAGGCAGACAGAAGTTAAGTCGTTTGCTTAGGGTCACACAGCTCATAAGCATCTATGGCTGGGTTTGCACTCCAGACTCCAGAGCCATTGCTCTACACACTGCACCACCTGGCTGCCTCACCCATCAAGCCAAGGGTTATGGCAGAAGCCCAAGTTTCAGTGGGAGAAAGGGCTGCTACGAAGGCAGTCTGGAGATGGCTAGGAAGTAGTGGGCTGGTCCCAAGAAAAGTAAGATGAAATCTAGGTTCTGTTGGGCAGCAGAGAAGGGCTAGAATGCAGGCAATATAGTCTGGAAATGGCCTCTCTATCTTGGATGTCTGTCCTTTCCCTGAGAAATGTATTGCGAGCAACGTTGTGGTTACACAAAAAGTGCCTTCCACATTATGAGCGTGCCATTGATGCCACATTGTTCTTACCCAGTACAATGAAACTGTCACGACAGATGTCAAAGAAATAATTTTTACTTGCACCATTTTCCATTGCCCCCTCTAAAAAAATAGCTACCCCCACTCATTTTCTTCTTCCTTTTTCCCTTCTTCCCTGGTTCTGCTAGTGGCCCAGAAGACACTGTTTTCCTCCAATGGTGGCACTCACTATGAAAGAGGTTGTTAATTCTTACCCTAAGGAAATCAATAACCAACTTCAACATTGTTAGAAATAACTCTGCCAGACTCTCAGTTACAAATAGCCAGGTGATTGAATGCAATTATTAACTAGTAGGAGCTCAGCAATAGGAATAGGTTAGACCTACAGGTGGTGTTCACCTGGGGTTAATGCTTAAGCTAAAACGGTGGTTTCACTAACTGCCCAAAGAGAGCATAGGGAATAAAAAAGAACATGAGACTTGCAATGAGAAAATCACCCTTCTGGTTTCTATCTCTCCAGAGCTTGGGGAGCCATTTCCAGGACCCTGCCACTTGCCTCTAGGCTTCCATCTTCATTCCAACTCCCAGCTATTGAAAAACAAACCCCATTCCCTATCTCCAACTTTGTACCCCCACATTTCCACTTCCACAGCCCACCATACACACACCACACAGCACACCCACCCCCCCCATACACACACTGTCCCATTCCAAATTTAATGATCCTTTCTAATGCGCTTTTTGGAATGCCTGCTCCATAATTAGCAAACTTCCTTTCATCCTAAGGCTTTTCCTTTCTAATCCTCCAATCTTCCAGCTTTCACTGTGAGACATGGCTCTCTCCTGATGACACAGGCTTACTGGTCACCTTCTCTAGTACTGTTTGCAGTTTTAGTCATACCTCCAAAATCACTGAACAGGATAAAGGAATCTCAAAATTCCCTGCTTCCCAGTGATACTTTCAGATTCTTCCTCTACCACTATCACTCTGCAATCCCTCTACCATGCACCCCCCTGTCTCAGAGGGTTGTTGTGAGGTTCAGTGGAAATCTAAGTAAAAAGCTTGGTAATCATAAAGCACTGTATTTTGAGCAGTTATTACCATCATCATGATCATCATCACATATACATGCTCAGAGAATTTTTGAGATACACCATCTTTCTGGCTTTGAACATAAGTATCTTGTAATTCTGAATACTATTTCATTTTGAAAGTGAATTTTAAAAAAATTATTCATCATTCCAAGTCACAACAAGAGGCCTTATTTTTAAAGAAGACAAAAGCAAAAACACTTATAAATTCATAATTTGGTCAACCTTTAACTAACAGAGGTTATTGATCAAGCTAATAATGAAAAACTGGTGGGATAATTCCCCAGTGACATAGTAATGGCTAGTTCCAAAGCCGCCCCTTTGCTATGACCATTTTCAATTATCATTTAATATATTACTTAATTAGCCTCAGCAATGGACACATTCAATGAACAGGAAGTAAAGTTTACTTCCTCAAAGCAACAAACGTCCTAGGGTGGCACATTGGTAAATTTGTGCTGTCTTCCTCTTACCTAAACTGTGACAGTTCTGCAAGGAAATGATTAATGAATGTCTAGGATGAAAACATTCATACATTATCCACAAAGGAAAATCTTAGTGCAATCTGGGATTTTAGAATGAAGGTGAGATTAAATCTTCCTAAAAGTCATCAGCCCCACAGCAGGAAATGCTTGTGTGCTGTTACAGTTTTGGGGGGGGTCAGGCTACTAGAAACTGAAGGTTTATTTTTTTCCTAGAAATGTATTATTAATGCTGGGCCCAAAAGAAAAACAGGATTCACTCTTTAAAATGTTCTCAGCTTAGCAATTCTCTTTCTATATTTCTACATGCAAGAAAGTGTTTAGTAGGAATGTATGTGTAAGAGTCTATATCATGCATGCTGTACTGGGGAGGGAGGAGGAGAAAATTTTAAACATACAGAAGTGAATGTTGAAAACAAAAATAAATTAATTAATAAACTGAAGGAAAAAAAGTAACTTAATCCCACCATCCAGTATATGGCCTTTGGTTAAAAAAAAAATACCTTTCTCATTAGCATATTTTATGCTAAAGCTTTTATCTTTTAAATTTAACTCTAAATATCATAAAATATTTGTGACCTAGTCATTCCACAAGATTCATATAAACAGTCAACTGTCATCATGAACTCTATTCTACACCATCTGTTTCCTTCTAGACCCTAAATCAGTCATTAGTAACTGATCCGGGAGTTCTCACTTCCTGACGTACAATGTACCCTCTTTCAATGTTTATAACATTGAATGTTTATAATATTTGCTTTTACAAAAGCAAATCAAGCAATAAAGCTCATATTTCCCAATAGTAGTTGCTGATTCAGAAACATTACTAACATTTTTTTCAATAACAGCTTCTAACGTTTGGCAGCCAGTGGGACAATGGATAGAGGGCTGAGCCTGGAGTCAGTTCAAGATCTGGGTTCAAATTTGACTCAAATACCTGCTAGCTGTGTGAATGCTGGCAAGTCACTTAACTCTGGTTTGCTTCAGTTTCCTCCACTTTAAAATGGAGATGATCATAGTATCTTACCGTTCAACCTCTTGCAATCTAAATTCAATCACTACTATTCTCTCTAAAGTTATTAATGACCTCATTATTAACTAATCCAATGTTTGGTTAATTAGCTCTATCCATCTTCCTTTACCTTTCTTCAGCATCATACATTAGTTCCTGCTCCTTGCTTAGGCTCCTGTGAAATCGTAGCCTCATTAACTTTTCTTTGTTTCCTTTAGTGGTTACTCATCATCTTCCCATAGCTTAATTGAAGATGTTCTATTAAAATTTTATCTTTACTCCTTCCCTCTTCTCTTTCTACAATTTCTTCTTTGTTGACCTCACAGATTACAATGGATTTCATTACCACTTCTATTGAAATGACTCCCAAATATCTATCTTCATTCTCATTCAATATCTTCCCAGAGCTCTCGACTATTATTCTGAATGCCTTCTGGAAACCTTCACCTGGATATCCCCCCAACATCTCAGAGGCAAAATGTCCAAAACCAAAATCATCTTACCCTTGCCGACTGCAGCAACATACTTAACTCTTCTAATCCTTTTTTCCCCTCACATCCAGTCACCAATTCCTCACAATTACTACTGTAACCATCCTAGTAAAGACTGGAAGGACCAGTTTAATAACTTCCAAAAAAACCCCAAAAAACCTTCCTGATTCTAGCCTATCCCCTCTCTGATCTGCACTTCAAATTCCTGCCAGAGAAATCTGCCTAAATAAACCACCACTCTGATCATGTCTGTCCTTTATTCAAAAACCTTCAGCCCCTCCATGTTCCCTACTAAATAAAAGATAAAGTACTGATACCGATGATCAAGATACTCCTAAATCTGTTGTCCTGTCTGCTCTGTCTTATAGCAAAACTAGACTACTCTCCATCCCCTTTTTGGTACTGCCTTGTACTTCCTCATATGCCTGACTCCATGCCTAGAGTGGATATCCCTCTCATGGTTACCTGTTCATTGGCTTCTCTTTCTTCAAAGTCAACATAGAGGCAGCTAGGTGGTGCAGTGGATAACGAGTTCCTGGAGTCAGGAAGACCTGAATTCATGCCTGTGACACTTAGTAGCTGTGTGACCCTGGGCAAGTCACTTAACCTCTTTCTGTCTCAGTTTCCTCAACTGTAAAGTGGGAATAATAAGGCACCTACCTCCCAGCATTACAGTGCAGATTAATTGAAATAAAATTTGTGCAAAAAAGCCCTTAGCACAGTGCCTGGCACATATTAAGCACTTGAGTAATGTCCGTTTCCTTCCTTCCCTCCCACTCAGGCACCACCCCCTCCAAAAAGGCTGCCCTGAACCCTCAGATCTGTCATATCATATTTCACGGACTTCTCCTCTGCACTGGAATTGTAAAAAAGAGCCACAAAACTAAGCGTTTTATTTAGAGTGTTTGTGTTTCAGCATCTCAATATCTAATCCTGAATCTGAAAACTAATTTTATGAAATAGACATTCACCACTAATTCCCTCTCAGGAAAAAAAAGTTTTTGTCATTTAGAAGCAAGTGCATAAATATTTTCAATGTTCTTTTATTAAATCACCTCATGGAGTTTTCTATAAGAAAAATGCTAACGCCATGTTCTTCAGAATTCATTATCATTAGTTTCTAAAGCTCAAATGTATTATGAAGTTGGAAATTAAAATGCGATTAATACAATTAAATTTATTAATTAATAATGAATAATAACAATAACTAACATATAGTACTTTAAGGTTTGTAAAGGGCTTTATAATGACTTTTCACAGTAACCCTGAGGGGTAGGTGTTCTTATTGTCTTCATTTTGTACAGGCATCCATTATCTGAAAATTTTACAGTTTTATGAGACAGAAATCTGATATTTTCTAAACAAAGTTGATTACGAAGAAGAACAAAATACAGTCAGCCATATGAACACCTCTTTCTTTGTCATGTCCATCACCAAAGGCATTCTCCTCATCTTCAGTTCTCCAATAGATAGATTTTACATAATTTTGAAGACCCCCTCCTGGATCACTGCCTTATTATGGCAGAGGCTTGTGGAGCTCAACGAAACTATGAGCTATATCATGCAGGGTTACCCATGATGGACAAGTCATAGTGCGAGTTCTGACAAAAAGTGACCCGCCGGGGAAGTAAATGGCAAACCGCTCCATTATTTTTGCCAAGAAAACTCCATAGATAGTATTAAAATGCTGAAAGACAGGACTTCAGAAGATGAGCCCCTCAGATCAGTGGAGGACAGAAGGACCTACCTATACAATGGTCCATGAAGTCTTGAAAAGTTAGACATGACTGAATTTGACTGAACAGAAAATTTTGAAGTAATTATTTGAAGAATAACTTGAAGAATCATGGAAAAGTTCTGAAGGATGATTTACAAGGAAAATGAGAAACTCCCAACGAGTATGAATGAATGAAAGAAAATGCATTTATTAAAAGAGTTTACTATGTCCCAAGCACTTAGTGAAACACAGAGAATTAAAAAGTGGTTGGTAATGATTGTTCAGTCATGTCTGATTCTTCATAACCTCAGCTGGGGTTTTCTTGACAAGGATACTGGAGTGGTTTGCCATTACTTCTCCAGTTCGTTTTACAGAGAAGGAAGCTGAGGAACACAGGGTCATGACCTGCTTGAGTCTTCCTGACTCCAGGTCCAGGGTTCTATCCACTACACCATCTAGTTGCTCAAAAAGTGATAGTCCATGCCTATCAAATGAGCTCACATTCTGCTGGGGAATCCAATATGCAAAGGAAGGTAAGCTGCTGGGTAACAAGAAAGGTCCAGGAGGCTTTAAGGCACAGTGACAGGCAGAAGGCAAAACCCAAAGATCCTGCATCTCATCAAAGCAATTATAGTTGGTGAATCTCTATGGACTAGAGTGTGTTGGACTTTGTAGACTCCCCTCTAAGAGGAGCATTACATAAAGCTTATTAAAACCAAAGAGAGGGACAAATTGTGATTTTTGAGTCCCAACCCTTGATATGACCTCACTAATTCTGACATGCCATTAGGGAAGCATTAGGAACATCAGTATCTGACTCATTTTGTTCTCATAAAATGGGTTTTGAGTTCCCCTGTTAAGTGCTTAAGGTAGTGAAATCTCAAATACAAAAAAGGTTGTATTTAACACTATACAAAATACAGAATGGACTTACACCTAAACTCCTTATACTGTTAAGAAAACTCTATTCTCTTTTTCTGAAACAGCCCTCCCCTGTAGTGGATTTCACCTTAAGACCTACATAGTCTGTATAACTCATAATAGCAGTACAAAGACCAGGTCTAGGGACACTCTTCCCCATCTACTTCAATTTCCCCTATCCCTGCTAGCTCAGAACCCATTCAGTATGTTTGAATGCTCAAATAAATGGCTTTGATAAAATGGAAGCCACCAACTCTTCTGTTGAGGTCAAGGACCACCAGGCCTTCCTATTGGCCCTATCACTTCATCCTAAGGTCCTTCAGATATTACCATCTTCCCTGCCTGTAAGCCCTATAGACCCCTGTCATCTGACCTATTAATGTAAGACAAGAATCCCCTGCTGCTGAACTTTCTTTCATGTGTTAGATCTCCCAATGAGGGTAGGAGTTCCTTGAGAGCACTGACTGTCTGCTTTTCTATTTGCATACCTACTACTTAGCATAGAGATTATTATTTCATAAATGCTCAATAAATGCTTTTTTTCATTTACTCCATTCTCATTCATTCTTGAAAGATTGACTGTTGGTTCCTTACTGAGGTGATTTCTCTCATATGGGAAAAGGTTTATTCCTCCTCATTATAGTTGTGCCTTGTTCTTCCTTGATGTACTTGCTTCCCTGATGCAGAGATCTCTCTAGTACAAGCAAGGCTAAAAGTCTGTCAGTCTGCTTCTCCCCTTAGTAAGTCAATGACTGTTTAAGAATCTCCCTCCAGTGCAGCAGTTCTCAACCTGTGGGTCGTGACCCCTTTGGGGGTCAAACAATTCTTTCACAGGGGTTATTCCGATGGTCCTAAGAATCCAGACACCACTCCTCTATCTGTCTTCAGGCGGGTCCACTCACATGCAGATATGCCCACATACAAGTATTAAAGGGTCACAGCATTAGGAAGGTTGAGAACCACTGCTCTAGAGTCAGCTCCTCAATGTACTTCTATAGGGCCTTCAAGCATGAACTGACTCCAGTTCTGAAAACAGCTTGGCATCTCCATCTCTTTCTCACAGTCTTCCTATTCCCTCTTATATCTTGAAGTAGATCCCCTCCTGTGCCTGCACTCCAAGAAGATCTCTATGAACAAAAAGAGAGAGGCTCAACCAAATAAGGTGGAGGAGAAAGTGAGGAAGTCCTACCAACAAACATGCCTACTTACATTCTCTCCCTAGCTAAAAATGTAGTCCATGAAAATCACACCAGGGTACCATCTTTTCCAAATGCAGCATGATGCCCTGTGCCACCCAAAATCGGCAGGCTACCAAGAAAATATCCTTGTTCTAGTGACATGGAGTCACTAGTCAGATGTTCTTTGGGGACAGGAAACAATTACCCTTGATCTCCAGCTCTAATTATAGACTCATTCACTGATAACCTAAGAGGAATATTTTTAAAGCTAGGGTTCTTAACCTAAAGTCACAGATCCCTCAGAGGGTTCATGGATAGATTTCAAGGAGCCTATATTTCAATACAATTAATTTCCTTTGTCATTCAATATATTTTGTGTGTTTTTAAAAAATTATTCATTTTAGTCTGATTATGAAGTACTGTGAACCACATGTGGCCTGTGGCTACATGTTTGATATCTCTGCCTTAAAGTGTATGTATGTATAAAATTAAAAAAAAAATTATTCTTAAGTGTCCACACGCTTCACCAGACTGCTAAATTGGTGCATGACACAAAAAGGCATTAAAAATCCCCTGTGCTAGAGGAACTGAATCACATCAATATTGATATTCTCACTATAAGCAAAACCAAAAAAGTATAAGAAGTTGCTACTAAGTGGAAGGACGGCTCATAGGCTCTCCCTGATGAGACAAAGGAGTTGGCAGAGTTACTTTATCATGTGTCCAAAGGCAAGAGTAAACATTATTTCACAGCACAATTGGTTTATTTCCCCTCGAAGTGCTTATAACGATCATAAGTAAAAAAGATCACCATGAAGATAATTGGAGCTTATACACCAAATGTTGCAGAGGATGAGGAAATTCCATGAAGACTTCCAAATCAAATCAGTACATATTCTGATAACACGACTTCAACACAAAGGTTGGCATTGAGAAGACACTGAAAATACGTTGGAAAATACAACTCAGGACAAAGAAATGAAGCGGGGCAAAGGCCTGAACCCTATATAAAAGACTCCCATCTACGTATCAGAAAGATATTATTTAAGAAGAGAATCAAGAAATACTGTATGTGACTGTTCAATAACATTACATACAAAAAATGAAATGGACTCTACTGTAACAGACTGCTTACTGATATGGCAGTCATTTCTGAATCAGCTGTGTGTCTGTCATCAAGCTTTCAACTTGTTAAAGAGAAAATTATAAGGATAGAAATAACAAAAAAGATGATATGCAATAAAAGTTGGTGTTCCAATACAGCCCTAATTAAATGAGCTATCGCTGAAAAATGAGAAACAGATCATGGAACAGCGATGACAAGAAAAGAAAGTTTACCTGGTGTCAAGAGATTCCCACAATGAGGAAGCTTCTAGGACAGCCCAGAAACAGTCCCAACAAACAAAAAGCTACGGCAGCCAAAGGCAGCAATGAGTTAGAATATGCTCTCATTTGTAAAATTTGGGGGAGGAATATAAAAGCAGGGGGCTCACGAGGCCAGAATCTTGTCCAAATCAGCTGCTTCATTAGGTGTTTGCTTTTTTTAACTTCTTTGTTTAAAAAAAAAAAGATAGTTCAACTGGAGATGCTGGAAGTATTTTTTCTTTTCAAGAAATTATTATAATATGAAGACAAAAATTTATAAAAAGGGGAGAAGATGAGTGGTCATGAGTGATACTCCTTTACAAAACAGTAAGAATGATACAAGGAAAAAATAAATTTGCAGAAAACTTAGCCCAAGACCTAATTAAGCCAGCTTATCGCAAGAGAATTTTAAGAGTAAAACTGGAAGGAGGACAACTAATGGATAAAAAAAGGAAACGATGTGTCAAGATGTCTGTAACAATTTTCTCTGTCAATGAAAGTAGAGCTACTACCCTGGGTTCTAATTTCACAATCCATGATGATAAGCACTTGAGGAAATAGAAATGACCCTAAAGAAAACAGAAGTAGATAAAGGGACAGGGACAGGGTAGAGAACAAAACAAGGGGGAGCGGTGCAGGATGGGAAGGAGGAACATACAATTAGCCTCTCACAATTTGCCCATCATGGAGATGTCCTGCGTAATTACACATGTACAGCCTGTATTGAATTGCTGCTCCTTCCATTGGGAGTGGGTGACAAGGGAGGAACCGCAAGAATCTAGAATTTAAAACTATACAATCAAATGTTAAAACAAACAAACATATATATATATAATTATTATTATTATTAACCACATGCAACTGGGAAATAAGACAGGGATTGGGATAGGGAGACCCTCCCTGCCCTACTAGAAAGTTAGAGGGGTGTTGGAGGAGGACACAAAAGAGAACAGATTGTAGGAGGGGCTTTACAGTGGGATCACTGTTTTTGGGCTTGGGGGTAGGGGAAAGAAGGGGAGAAAATGTGTAACTCAAAACCTTGTGGAAATGAATGATGTAATCAAGAAAATAAATTAAAATTAAAAAAAAAAGAAAACAGAAGTAGAAAGAACATTAGGACCAGATCAAGTATATACAGAAAAGTGCTACGTAGGAAGCAACATACTTTTGAAACACTGAGGGACCAATTTACAAGATACCCTAAAGAGGGTAAGATACGCAAAACAAGCAAGCAAACAAACATGGACTTTATGATGGGTGAGAGAATATCACTTGCTACAGATCTATGGGCCTTCCTTCTCATTATTGGCACAGAAATGTTTTTATACCTCAGCATAGGTCAGTCTTGTTTTCATGTCTACCTTGACATCACACCGATTGAATAGCCACTGCCATGTTGGGAATAGCATTACCTTGTACTCCATTCATTCAGAATTCTTGTTCATTTAACAGGAATCATCTATTAGAATCCAGTTTGTCTCCAGGTACTAAGGCCCTCCTGGGTTTGGTAGAAACTTAAGGGAGCAGTGGGGAATTTGGGGGAGGGTCATTCCTTTCAATCTCAGTGATCACAGTGGTGGGCAATCAGAGGCCACGGCTTTTTCCATTATACCACTTTAAAACAAAAGTCAAAAAAATTTTCAATTTTGTTCATCAAATAAGTTATAGCCATCAGAATTTAATGACATTTGAAACTGATTTTATGTGATATCAGCCAGTCCATCAATAAAAATTTATTAACCGGGTACTATGTTAAATACCTTCCAAATATCTTATTTTATCCTCAAATCGATCCTTTGAGAAAGGTATAATTATTATCTTCATTTTACAGTTATGGGAACTGAAGCAGACAGAGGTTAAGCAACTTGTTTGGGGGCACACAGCTATTAAATGTCTGAAGCTGGATTTGAAGTCAAGTATTCCTGACCCCAGATTCAATGGTCTAACTACTGTACCACCTAGCTGCCTTCAGAGGGCATAAATGGCAGCAGTATATTACTTTTGGCAAAAGAGATTTTTTTTAGAAGTATGACCAAAAAGGGAAGTGGGCTGGTCATATAGCAAGAATAAAGAAAACAAACTTTAGAGAGGTCAGTTGGTGTGCTGCAATCAGCATCCTCTTAATGTTAAAAGACTCACAAAAGGTCTCCGACAGACTCGGGATATTTTTCGTAGAGAGTAGACAAGACTCTAACAGGAGAAGACATGGATGGATTTTAATTCCCTTTGCAGGAGGGAGCACCCACATTAGTGAAATTACAGGCTCTTTTAGGTAATGAAGAAATATTATAACAGATAGATAGACATGTATAAGCCAAGTTTTTAATCCCAAGAAATCCTGGCTGACCAAATGACACCTTGAAATGGAGGAGTACATTTCAAATTCCTTTTGTACCCCTTCCCTGGTACACATACACCCAACCTGATGGGTATTTAATCACCTACTAGATTGAGAGTCCCCTGACAGCAGTCACCATGTCATTTTTCTTATTTATACCTACAGAGCCTACAAAACAGACTCCATAAATGTTCACTTAATTTAATTGCCTCATAAATATTTGCCGAGTTCCCCAGGGCATATTAAAAGTTAAACCTCAGAAAACAACTATATGAGCAAAACATGTGATGAGATTCAAAAGAAAGACTTGTTCTTTTTCATTCTTTAAAGAAAAGCTGAGGTCTACTTTTAGAATTCATTACAAAGTAAAAGAATTAATTTTGCCTTAAAAAATACAATTTTTAAAAGAGTTTAAGTGAAATTTTTTGAAATTTCTATATTTTAAGTTCACACTGGACTGCCAGCTATAGTAAAATTATCATAGCTGTTTCAGCCTAGAACTGGGTCACAGGTTATAAACAATTTCATATTTTCTATGTCTTTAGAATATTATACATATTTATATGTCTCATGTTACTATTAGTCAATCAACAAGCATTTCTTACATACTTACTATGTGCAAGGCATAAGCTCTGAAAATATAAAAGAAAATAAAAGAAAGAGAAAAAGCAATCTTGTTCTCAAGGACCTAACATTTTAAAGGGGGAGACAAAAATGTTCTATAATTTCTCTTTAATTTGAGCTCACTGCAACATTTCAAGGAACCATGACTCCATCATGTGGATGCTCCCTCCAACAATGGAAATCACAAGTCATCCTAAATTTGCATAGGTGAGCTTTGTGAGTTACAAGAGCTGAGAAAGTTATTTCCTGTGACCAGATTTGTAGAGATAAATTTTGCTCAAGTTAGCTAGGCTGCTCCCTAAACAAAATTCTGTTTCTGTGTATCCACTCAAAGCCTTTTTAGGTAGGGACAATAGGTTGTGCTCTCAGACAAAGTCTTGAAGACCTCACGGTTGTCTCAGCCTCACCATGAAAGAGCAAAGACTTGAATGCTGCTGTTGTTCAGAAGTTTCAGTTGTGCCTTACTCGTGCATGACCCCATTTGGTGGGGGGAGGGGAGGTTAATTCTTTTTAATTTTTTTTGCTTTTTTTTTGGAGGGGGTAAGGTAGGGCAGTTGGGGTTAAGTGACTTGTCCAAGATCACACGGCTAGTTTTGTGTCATGTGTCGGAAGCCACATTTGAACTCAGGTCCTCCTAGCCACCACCACCCTCCCCCCCCCAATTTTGTGTTTTCTTAACAGATACTGGAGTGGCTTAACATTTCCTTCTCCAGTTCATTTTACAGATTCAGAAAGTGAGGCAAACACCATTAAGGGACCAGGGTCACACAGCTAATAAGTGACTGAGGCCAGATTTTAACTCAGGAAGATGAGTCCTCCTGACTTCAGGTCTAGCCTTCTATCTACTGTGCCACCTAGCTGCCCCATAAGATTTGAATAGGCATAGATTTAACTTACTCATACTTCAGAGGCTCCACGTGACCACATTCAGCCTATTAGGGGGCAGAGTATACTTTCAAATCAGAGAACATTCTCAGAGCCACTTAAGCCTATCAAAGGGCTAAGGGTAGGGAAGAGTTTCAGATTCCATTACAAGAGCTAAAAAAAGGCCTCATAAATATTGCTCAAAGAAGCTTATTTTTCAAATTTTAATGTATTTTTTTATCCGATCAATGTTTCAAGAGAATGCACGTACCGCACCCCCACTCCCACCCCTCCACTACGCACTTTTCAATCCGGTGACATTGACCTTCTGGCTGCTCCTCTAACAAGACCCTCCACCTCTTGGCTCCTGGTATCTTCTTTGGCTCTCCTCCATGTCTAGAATGATTCCCCTCCTCATCTCTTCATCCTGGCTTCCTTTCATTCCCAGCTAAAAGCCTGCCTTTGGCAACAAGTCTTTCCTACTTTCTCTTAATTCAGTTGCCTTCTCTCTTGATTATTTCCTATTTATCTTGCACATAGCTTGCTTGTGCGCAGTTATTTGCAAACTGTCTCCCCCATCAGATTATGAGGAATAAGTTTTTCAATAAAATTACACATATTAAGGAACAAACATCACGCACTGAATCTTTTTCAAAGTGTACTATATTCCCTTTGGAATGTGCATGCACAATCCCATTCTTCTGTAACTGAATCAGCTATTCTTTGAACATCTAATATAACTTTTAAAGTTATTATTATTTAATTTAACTTTCTTTTTAAAGTTACAGGACTAAGGTTTTTTCAGTGCTAATAACAGTATCAACTACTCTTCACTGCAATGGATAATAATTTAATTGCATTATGACTAAAAAGGCTTTGTGAACTAGCTTGAGTAATTAACTACCACTAATAACATTATTTAAGTGGGAACAAATGATCCAAGTTTTAATGGAAGATAGGGAAGAGTGACAAATGAATTTTTGGAACTCATCATGCTTGTAACTTTACCTTTTATATGTAACAAAAATTTGATTATTCAGTTTTAGAAAAGAGAATTATAATAAAATGCAGACATTAGAAAGCCAAAATCTAAAAGGCAGAATTTTTAGTCTTCAGTAAACCTGAAAGTCATTTTGAAACAATTTATTAAAAGTCCAAGACAACATGCTAATGATTTTTAAAAATACCAAGGGCTCTAGAAAGACCAGAGTTTAAATGGAGACTGAAGCAACATATGCTATTGTTCTTTTCCATGTTTGTTTTTGTTTCTTTTGTTTCTTTTTTTTTCTTTTCACGTTATTCACTCCATTGGTTACAACGCTTCTTTACAACCAGATTACTGCACAATGTGAAAGTGTTTGCAGATCCCATACATGATTGTACGCCACCATGCGGGGGGGGGGGGGGGAGAAGGGAGGGGAGAAAACCTGAAACTCAAATGATTCTGTAAATGAATCTTGTAAATAAACAAGTCAATAAATTTTAAAAAAATACCAAGGGCTCAAAAAGTCCCCCTATACAGCCAATAGGCCAGGCAAATTCAAATAAATGAGCTTATTAGAGTGTAGAAAGCATGATTCTTTAGTTGTAGACTAGAAACTAGACAATCTGTAAAAGACCAAGTCAACAGTAGGACATGGCAGCCAGAAATGTTAATTTGGTTTTAGCTTGTATTAACAGTAGCCTTCTGCAACAGGGAAGGTGATGTTTCCAATATATTCTCTACTAAAAAGAGAGCCAAAAAGATTCTTTAAGTGTCAAAGGTAAGTTTAATACGATATAACTGCTTTGTCCCATAATGATACTGCTTATCTTCCAGATGTGCTATGATCTGTCAATGTCCTTCCTCCATGGTGCTTCCCAAAACATGGCACAATGCTATAGCTATGGTCTGACCAGGGCAGGGTATAATGGGACAATCACCTTCTGGTTCTAGGTATTGTGCTTCCATTAATTCACATTAAGATCAAATTAAGCGGAGCTAAGATGTTGGATGAGAGGCAACCTAGATGAACTCTCTCAACAATATCTTCCAAACTACTGTAAAATAACACTTCAAATCAAGTTTGGAGTGACAGAGCCAACAAAAGATCAAAGTGAGACATTTTTCTGGCCTAAGAAAATTTAGGAGGTCAGGGGGAGAAGTATATTACACCAAGGTGGAAGCCTGTCTGGAGCTCACACTCATGGCAGCAGCAACAGAGGCTGCAGCTGCAGCAGCTTCAGGAATTCTCAGTCCATAGATGGTAAGGGGGTCAGACAAGACACTGGGTGCAGCTAGCACTGACTGGAAATTCTACTTCCCATACACAGTTCTAGGCTACAGTTCCAGGGTGGAGAGGAGTGATAGGGGTTAGTCACAAGGGAGCAGGGGGTCATGGTCTGAGTTCCAAAGCAGATAAGAGTGATGGTGCTTGTGGCTGCAGGAGACCTGGGGCTTTTCTTGGGAAAATACGAGAAGGCAGATCAGGAGAGCAATGACCATACCTCTCCCAGGATCTACCACCTTAGAAACACCAAAAACTTATAGATGCCCAGAACTAGCTCTGAAAACAACAGCACAAAAAAAGTTTGAATGAATTGTTGGTGGAGTAGTGAACTGGTCCAGTCATTCTGAAGAACAATTTGGTACTACATAAGGCTATAAAAATGTGCAAACCTTTTAATCCAGCAATACCACTACTAAGTCTATATCCCAAAGAGATCGAAGAAAAAGGAACTATACATACAAAAATACTTACGGTATCTCTCTCTTTTTTTTACGGTAAAGGACTAGAAATTGAGCGAACGTTCATCAACTGGGGAATGGCTGAACAAACTGGGGCATATGATTGTGATGTGCTGTGGGAAATGACAAGGGCAAGTGGGGGAGAGGAAGAGAAGGGGTAGTTTCAGGAAAAAAAATGGCAAGACCCATATGAACTGGTGCAAAGTGAAGTGAGAAGAGTGAGGAGATCATTGTGCATAGTAAGAGCAATGCGGTAAGATGATCAACTGTAAAAGAACTGGCTGCTCCGATCAATGCAATGATCCAAGCCAATTCCATAGAACTAATCATGAAAAAGTGCTATCCATCTCTAGAAAGGAAACTGATGAGCTACGAATGTAAACTGAAGTGTAATTTTCCTACTTTATTTTTCTTGCTTTAAAAATATGGCTAATATGGAAATATATCTTGCATGATTTCACAAGGATAATTGATATGTTGTTTGCCTTCTCAGTGGGTGGGGGAGGGGAGAGGTAGGAAGGAGAAATCTGCAACTCAAAGTTTAAACAAAAAATTATTAAAGTAAATAAATAAATTCTGAAATTGTATTTTTTTAAAGGATCAAATCAGCTCTTCTGGCTTCCAAGTTATATTTGATTCATGCAAACCTTGTGTTTCACTAAAATTTACAGGTCTTTTACAAATGAACTATTATGGGAGAAACCACATTTATCCCATCCTCAGATTGTGCAGCTGATTTCTGAAATCTAGGCATGGGATTTTATGTCTATCCTTGTTAAAATTCATCTTATTAGACTGATCCAATCATTTTAGCTATTGAGATATTTTTGGAGCCCAACTCTGTCACCCAAAGGCATGCTTCTCCCTTCTAGATTTATGTCATATAAATCCCGAAAGGAAAAGTCCCAGGAAAGGCATAGTCAAAATCCACAACTCCTCTATCAAATTAAAAATGCTGCAACCACTCAGAAAGAAGCAGTTCACATACCAAGAACTTACAATCTGGATCATGCAAAATTTGGCAGCTTCTACTAAAAAAAGAGAAGTTGTAGGAATTGTTGTTACTTAGCCATTTTCAGTCATGTCCAACTCTTTATGACAACATTTGGGGTACTGTTGGCAAAGATATTGGAGTATCTGTCATATTCTTCTCTGGCTCATTTTATTGGCAAGGAAACTGAGGCTAACAGGGTTAAGTGACTTACCCAAGGTCACACGTTTGGACAGATTTGAACTCAGAACTCCTGACTCCAGGCTTAACCCTCTATCCACTGTGCCACCTAGCTACCCCAGTGCTCCAGGACTATAATATTCCAAAAAGCAAAGAATATAGGCTTACAGCCAAGAATAACTTAACCCTACAACACTGAGCATTATCCTACAGTGGAGGGTGGGGAGCATATCTTTCATGGAATTTCAAGCATCTCTGAAAACAGAATTAGAGTTAAGAACTTTGAAATATAAGTATAAGAATCCAGAGAGCTCTCGAAAGGTAAATTTATTTAAGCAATTGGAAAGAACACAAGACGATGTAATGCTAGTATCTAAAAGGGGGAGAAGAGGGGCAGCTAGGTGGCACAGTGAATAGAGCACTGACCCTGGAGTCAGGAGGACCCAAGTTCAAAGCCAGCTTCAGACACCTAATACTTACTAGCTGTGTGACCTTGGGCAAGTCACTTAACCCCAACTGCCCTGCCTTCCCCCCCTCCAAAAATAAAAGACAAATAAAATAATTTTTAAAAAAAATAAAAATAAAAGAGGGAGAAGAAACAAGTACTCCTTCAGAATCTTAATATCTTCAGAGCTTACTGAGGAAGTTAAACAAGAAAATCAGAGGTCCTGGGGGTGAAATGATCTATTATGATAATTTAAGAGAGGAGAAATAAAGGAAGGAAATGCAAACTAATGTAAGAGGGAAAAGAAGGGGAACTTGCTGTTTATGGATGACACACAGTTTGGTGTGGAGATACATCAAACTCAACAGGGAAAGAAGTGAGGTGGATGCGGTACAATATGGGCTCTAAATAAATTATAATACCATGAAGAGAAGTAAGAAAAATAAGCTTCCTGGTCCTGAAGAAAGAATGGAGCGCAGCTGGGAAGAAAAGAATTAGAATCTAACAGGTGCCTTAGATTGTTTCTTACACAACTGGAGAACAGTTGAACAAATTTTGATATGATATATGAATGTAGTAGAATGTTATCATGCCATAAAACAAAAGAGGTCATTTTAGTCAACCATGAGCTATGTGAGCTGATATAGAATAAAATGAGAATAACCAAGAGAAAGACAGCAACATTGCAAAGAAAAACAACTCTGAAAGACTAGAGAAATCTCATCACTGCAATGATCTCCCATGTCTATGCTGAAGCAGGTTCCCTTAGCTTTGCCAGGAAGGTGATAGACTCAAGATGTCAAAAAAAGATAAATATTTCTGGACACAGTTACTATGGAGATTCCATTATGCTTATTTGTTACAAGGCTTCCTTTGCTTCCGGTTTTTAAATGAAGCGGCAGCAATAGGAACGCTACTAAAACGAAAGTCATTGAAACAGTTGTTTCTAATGCACAGGAGGAAATGGAAGGAAATTTGAAAAGAACAACAGATAAGCATTAGAGAGTATTTGAAATAATGTGTGGAATTCTTTTTTAGAGCAAGTGAATGAAATGGAGAATCACAGTTTAATATACAATCTTTTTTGTGTTCTACTGTGCATGTGGAGGTATTCTCATTTATTTTGGTGTTTAAATTCAGAATAGAAACATTTTTAAATTATGGGTGAAACCTGAACACGTTTGCAAAAAAAAAAAAATTAGGAAATCAGTACATAGAGAGATATTAAAGATGTCAATGGGGGCGGCTAGATGGCGCAGTGAGTAGAGCACTGGCCCTGGAGTCAGGAGGACCTGAGTTCGAATCCGGCCTCAGACACTTGACACACTAACTACCCGTGTGACTTTGGGCAAGTCACTTAATCCCAACTGCCCTCCAAAAAAGCAAAAAAAAAAAAATGTCAATGAGATAACTGAAGAAGCAAGTTCCAAGAGAAGACAGGAAATCACAGGGTCAAGGGCACATACCAAGGGCTGGTGTCAGCTAGAAGGACCATCTGCAAAGGGGAGAATGAGAAATAAGGAAAAGAACTTTTGAGGCATTAAAGAAAGGTAAAGGAGCTAATGGAAATGGTGGGAAAGGTTAACTTCTGTTTTCTCAGTGAAGTAGGAGTTGTGATCCTCTGCTGATAAGAACCAAAAGGGGATAGAATAAAAGGCATAAGAAAAGAAAGAAGATTTAAATAGCCACTGAGGGGAGTCTAATCATAAAAAGGATTTCCATGCAGGAGTCAGTGCCCAGACGAGATGAGATAATATGAGGTGAGATGAGATAATATGCATTTACATGAAATTCATCATCTTTTTATGATTTGTCCTTGGTCATAAAGTAGTATTTGAATAGCAAGGGAGAAGACAGGTGGTAGGGGCGAACCCAGGCTAGGCTTTGGCAAGCGTTTCACATTTCCATATCATTTGTTTCCCACCTCTTCTGTGACAACTGAGCCAAGCCATGAAAATTATCCCATTGCTTCTCAGGCTGAAAAAGCACGGGAAATAAAGTGAGAGAGAAGTCAATCTGAACTTTTTCCTATATGGGCTCCCGGGACACAAAAGTGGAAGCAGGGTTACAATATTGGATAGTGTTAAAGATTCACATCCCCACTACATATATTATATACTCACAAGCACAGAGAGAGCATCACATTGAAGAAAAACGGAATGCAAAAGACCTTATCATTAGCTTCGAATCTAAATTTAAAATAACACCAAAATAGACAAACACTTAGATGATGCATCCAAAAATATGAAGGAAAAAGAAGGGAAAGGTCTGTTTTTAAGTGAACTAATTTTCACTTTTATGTTTAGACTGAAGTGAAAAGATTCATCTAAATAAAGCATATAGCACATACCTCTCCACATCTATACAAAGCAATAAAGAATTATTTCTAATTATTTTTCAAGTAAATAAATTCAATTCAGCAAAATCTGTTGTGCATCTGCTATGAGAAAGATTCTAACAAGAAATACAAAGCAAGCAAAACAGTCCCTACCCTCAAGTAGCCTAAACCTGAGAAACTGATTTTTAAATAAATGGCATTAAATGTGCTACAAAAACAAGTATATAAAAATAAAATACCATACCTGATTCCAAATTTCTCATGGATAGTCTTCTACCTTCCTTTCTCTTTCCCCATGCTGTTTCCCTTCATGCTTTTATCCCAGTCAATTACTCCCCTACCCTTTCCATTGTGCCCTCTAGAATCTTAGCCAGTTGTTTAGGAATTCCCATTTTACCTAGATCTCCTAACCTTCATCTTATACTCTTTTTGTCTTCTGGCACTCATAGAAACTTAGCTCCCTCCAGAAGATATGGCATTTTGGACCAGCCCTCACCAGAGTTAAGTGCCCCTTTTGTCATTCTCCCTGACATACTGGGCCAAAGGAAGAAATCAATACGCAACTTGATCCTGGACTTCCAATTTAGACCAGCCGTTGGCCACCATCATCCAAACAGCTCTCCTCCACTCCAAGTTCTCTCCATTCATACAGCTAGGTCTTTGTTGCAATCGCTAAAGTGAATGGCAAACCAGTCGACAGAACATTTCCTCCTCCTTTTCAAGGAGTTTATACCAGGATTTCACAGTTTTCTCTCTACCCCAATTTGTCATATTCTGGGGCTTCCATATGCACACTGATGTTCCTTTGAACAATCTAGACTTCCAGTTCATAAACTACAAATTCTTTATCTTTACTTGACCTCACCCACCCACAAGGATGACACCCACAGGTGCTCATGACTCCTGCTTTGAGTGTAAACTTCCCACAGCAATCTTGAATTATCAAGGGCAGGGAAGACATTGTCATTTACTTCATTTGTTTTCATTCAATTAAAACTGGCATGGAGTATAAAATAGAAACATAACTGCAAATTAAAACCATTTTGGAGACCATTGTCGAATAGGTTAGACTCAATTTCTAATCCATTTCTAAAACTGTTAAATCCATTATATCTTGGATTTACACATATTTTAAATCCAGAATCTCATTTTTATGGTAAAATAAGAAGCATTTTGATTAAATTTTTTAAAATAAATTTCTTAAACTGAATTCTAGCTTGAAAGAAATACTTTACAAATCTGCCTTCTAATTTGCAGCTACTCAAATGAAGTATAGTTTCTACATGTCTTACTCGCTTTGATCTATACCTTCAGAACAGCACTACTCCCTTGTTCTTTAAGATTTAACTGGTGGTTTCAAGTTTACTATATAAAAAATAAAAACAAGTTGCACATAATAGAAATTCAAAATGTCAAAAATCATCTTTTTCTCTTCTTGGCATGAAGAAATGTTCATGTTTGTTGGTATCTGTCATGTTTTAATTTTTCTTTAAAAGGTTGTTGTTTTTTTATTTTTAATTTAAAGACAAACAGTGAAATAATGAGTTTAAACAGTGCACTGAGCAAAAAGGGAATAAATGCAATTGTTACAAAATTTCTACTGCACTAGGCCAGAAATGAAAACTTGTGAAGGATAGCCTTATGCTAAAGATGGAATACTGATATTAATATTTATATAATGATATTTATAACAACATAATAATATTTATATAATGCTTTAAGGTTTATAAAGTACAACATATATATTATCAATCTGATCTTCACAACTCTGTGAAGTAGGTGATAAGGCAACAAGAGCTTAAGGGAATCACCTAAGACCACACAACTAGTAAGTATTTGAGGCTGGATTCAAACTTAAGTATTTCTGATGTCAAGTCTAGCATTTTATTCACTGTCACCCAGCTGCCCAAGTAAGCCCATGGGAGGCTGAGAGAGCAGAAGCAGGGTTTAAGAAAAACATGTAGAATGCTACATGGGAAGGGGAAGCCCTGGAAAGGTTAGAGGCTAAAACAGGGCACTAGGACATAAGGAAAATTATTTCACTAGTGGAACTATTTGTGTGACCGAAGGGTGGGACAAGGTTGGAGAAAGAACTGTCAACAAAAACAAACTTTGGCTGAGGTCACTGCTGGTCAAGCACAAAGCTAAGGAATGTCCCATTGGGAAAGGCCAGGAGAGTTTGCACTCATACTCTGTAAGTAAACCAATATAACCTGATTTCTAATTAAGTGTGTGGGACTGTAATGTCTTGTTGTAGATTTTACTTTTGCAACGGCTATGTTGCTATAGTAGCTTCTTCCATTCATTAGGACCAACTGCAAAACAACTGAAACACAATTGAAGAGGACAAGGAATTTCTAAAAAATTTCACAAATTACATTTCAAAAATGTTTAAACTATTAAAGGAGGGACATAGGGATGGATGTTTCCTTGCTGTTACTAATGTTTTGGGATGTCACAGAGAAACCATCTAAAGAATAATTCTAGGACAAAATTCCAGGACAAAATACTCATTCCTTTGTTGAACATGTCAAGTCCTTTGGGATTCAGGCATGAGCCTCCCTCTCTAGGCTTGTAATACATTCTTCCCCTCTACCCGTACCACAGAGCAGAGTTCCATCTCCTTTTCACTGGCTGGCCCCCTTGCTTGCACTCATTCCTTATCTTTGCCTCTTAGAAAACCCTAGTTCCCTTTAAATCTTAGCTCAAATGCTACCTCCCACATGAAACCTTCTCTGACCTTCCCCCAGGAGCAAAGAACGACTTCATATTTCCTGAAGAAGCAGTATAGCTTTGGAGATAGAGAAATAGCCTGTCTCTGACAAATACTGACCGCCTGGTCTAGGTCAAGTCACATAACCTCTCATTGTTCTAGGTGACTCAAATAGATATTGATTTGTAGAGAAGGTGTTGACCTGCACTGGAAGAGGAAGTTCCTCACCAAGAGCTCCCTATACCAAGGAAATTACTGGCCCTATCCCTGTTCCTTACTAGACATGTCTTTTGTATTATTATCTGTGATGTTCCCTGACCTAAAAAAATTTTTGATGGTGGAAGTGGTTTCATTTTTACCTTTCTATCCCCAGCACCTACTGTAGCCATCTACATATGGGAGGCACTTAAAGAATGGTTGGTAAATAATGCTTGCCCTATCTCCTTGCCATTCCTAATGCCACCAGGACCTCAACAATACCTGCATGTACTATTGCAATAACATCTATTTTCTCCCCCTCCAAGCCAGCCTTTACACCGCAGTCATCTCTATCTTCTTCATGAATAGGTCTGATCATAGCATTCTTCTGCTCAAACCCTTCCATAGCTATGTACTCAGTGAAGTCTAAATTTCTTAGCCTGGCATTTAAGGCCCTTCATGATTTGGCACCATCTTACCTTTCCAGGCTTATTCCATCTGATTCCCTTCTGTGAATATTCTAGGCAAACTAAGCTACTTAAAGTAACTCATATCCATCCTATGCCATCACAGGTTCATAAAGTTAGCCAGAAGGTACTTTAGAGACCATCTGGTCCAGTTCTCTCATTTTAAAGATGAGAACCCTGAGATGAAGTGACTCACCCAGAGTTAGAGTTTCAGAGGCAGGATTTATTTAAAGTGAGATTAAAGATGAGAACCCTGAGGTTCATTGAGATGAAGTGACTTACCCAGAATCCCAGGGTGTCAGAGGCAGGATTAAAACTGAGGTCTTCCTGTTTCCAAGTCTAGCCCTTTCTCCACCACAGAACACTCTCTTGATGTCTTTGTTCATGTTGTCTATGCTTGGAATGCTCTCCTTATCATTAAAGGCCTCCTTCCTGACTTCTCTTCCATTACCATAGTCCAGATCTCCTCCCATTTGGGAACCATTCATCTAGCTATAAACTACTACAACTCTATGATTCTACCTGTTGAAATCTATGACTGTGAAATCTATGACACTCCTTACTCTATGCCTTTCCTTCCTCGGATCGCTCAAATAACTTTATTCACATGTTGTCACATTTGTGTGCAAATTTCATTTTCCCTAATAGATCATCATGAATCTTAAGGGTAAGGATCATATCCTATTCTTCTTTGTATGTTTAGTGCCTGCCATAGTAACCTGCATGTACTGGCAGTTTATAAATGTTGAAATGAACTTAATTCACATATTTTCCCCATGACTGTTACAGGACAAGGTAATTCTGACCAAACTTGGCACACCATAAAGGGTATTTAATACATCTTGTTTTGAATTGGTAGTAGGTCATTCTGACATTTAAAAGAAAACGATAATCGAAAAAACTGCCAAATATACCTTCAATAATTTTAATGTCACTGAAATTTTATACATGAAATGAACTGAATTACATACAGAAATATAAATGAGTCAAACAGAAGAGATCAAAGAACTATCAATAAATCATAAAACAAGGGAGTCCAAGAATCACCCAAATTGCAGGTATAATTTGTTTAATTTTTCAATATGTCATTAACTAGATTAACATATGGGTTGTTGGTAGGTTAATTAATGGGAAACTCCCAATTTACTGAAGTCTAATCATTACTGAAGGAAGTTTTTCCAATCGCTTGATTTTCAAGTTTCAACTTAGGCTGTTTATTTTTTTCTAATTCAAAGAGACAAATACTGGAAAATATTGTTATAAAGTTTAATTTTGCATGCACAAAAGTTCAAAGAGAAATGCAAAAAGCATACCTAAATTTACAGACTAAAATTTTACCTGATACTATATGTATTTCTATGCCCCTAAAAAATCCCAACCCTCTTCAAAGTTAACAACGTTCAACAACAACAACAATTACAATTGGGTCTGGGAATAGTCCTGTGATTTCATTGGTCTGGAATTCCTCAATAAACAAACCCTCTCTACCAAGGCAGTTCAGTACTAGCTCTTAACAGTCTTGTTAGTTGCCGGGAGCATGGAAAGATTAAATCACTTGCCCTGGGTCACACAGCCCTGACTAGACTTGAACAGAGGTCTTTCTAGCTGTCAAGCTGGCTCTCCTAAATACATCTATAAATTTATTTCAACCAAGTTCTTTGCCAATACCACCAAACTAACAACAAAAGACAAAGTTCTTTGTGTCTTCTGCTAATTAAATATTTTAAAAGAAAAGTGACTCAGACATAAAGCTTACATCTAAATAAATATGGGAAATTTTGTATTTATTTTCATTTCAGCTTTACACAAATGCCTGAATATTAATAGTTCATTAATTGGACAAGAGGACCTCTGTGGTCCTCAAGCTCTGATCCCACAGCAGTATCTAAAAAAACAGAATATAACATGATATAGTTAAAAAAAAACCAAACCAACAACCTAAATATAAGGTCTGAGTACTGGGTTTGAAGCCTTGCTCTGCCACTCACACATGTACTGGCCTGCACAAATCATTCAGTCTCTGGGGAATTCAGTTTCCTTACCAGTAAAATGAAGAGGCTGGCCTAGAAGCTCTGAAAGATGCCTTCCTATTACACTTATAGCGGCACCCCCACCCATCACCATTATATAAGAATCTTAAATCTGTCTGTAAAATTAAGTGTTTTAAAGACAGCAGATAAAAAAAATTAAGTACAAACATGGTGATATTCAACCAGTGGGAATATAAAACCAAAATTTTCCATTGACCATATAACACAAAAGAGATCAATGCAAATTAATGGCTTAAGAAATCAGCAACAATATTATACAGTCACAGGCAGAAGACAGGCTGTTGCCATTTGAACTGCCGAATATATTGACAAGAGTGATCCAAACAGAACATGGTATGTTGGATAAGATTAAACATAGATCTGGCTCTAACCAAATGACAGATCACCGTTCTACCGTCCTCATTCTTCAAGGTTATCAAGTCAACAAGCATTTATTAAGTGCCTACTTGTATGACAGGCATTGTGCTAACACAGTGTTTCTCAACCTGTGGGTCATGACCCCTTTGGGGGTCAAATGACCCTTTCACAGGGGTCACAGAGTCACCTAAGACCATCAGAAAACACATTTCTGATGGTCTTAGGAACCAAGACACTACTTCTCTATCTGTCTCCAGGCGGGTCTACCCACATGCAGATACGCCCACATATCAGTATTAAAGGGGTTTCAGCATTAGGAAGGTTGAGAACCACTGTGCTAAGGGATGAGGACTATAAAGAAAGGCCAAAACAGCCCCTGCTCTCAAGGAGCTCACAGTATAATGGCAAAGGGAGGAGCAGGTAGAAGAAAGGGGAATGAGAAGGAAAATGGTATGAAAACATAAAAATAAGATACATACCAAATAAATTAGAGGTAACTGCAGAGGGAAGGCATAACTTTAAGGGGGATGGGAACAGCTTCTTGCAGAAAGGAGGATTTTAGCTGAGAAGAATGAAGCCTGGGAAGCCAAGAGAAGAAGAGAATTCTAGGTATGGGGAACAATGAAAAATGCTATGGTCAGAATCAGGAGGTAAGAGCATCTAAGCAAAGAATAGCAAAGAAGCTGGTGTCACTGGATAGCAGAGAAGGAAAGGGGGAGCAAGGGCTAAGAAAAATGTATAGGCAGAGGCCAGGTTATGAAGGACTTTTAAAGTCACACAGAGGATTTCATATTTTATTTGGAGGTAATCGGGAGACACTGAAGTTTACTGAACAGGGAAGCAATATCAATAACTAGAGAGTGATTCCTGGCTCCCTCTTGCTCCTGACAGCTAGTCTAACGTAATCAAATGAGTATTGTTTAAAGTTTATTTTATTCCCAGACTAAAGGACCTTTTGGACATATTGACCATCAGTTCCAAAATGGTAGAGCTTATTTTTCATTTGGGAATTACCAAAATAGTTAACTTTATGTGGGCCTACACAGGCATTTTTTTTTATCTTAAAGCTTTACTTTATTAAATTTTCATTGAGATTACAATTCTAGTTAGCCGAGAAAGTTTACAATTTAATTTACCTTGACAAACCTTTATAAAGCACCTACTGTGTGCAGGGCATTGTGCTAAGCTCTAGGAATAGTAATGAATGAAAAAATATTTCTTAAGGCTTACTATATGCCAGGCACTGTGTTAATAACTAGGGTGGGAGGAACCTGTAAGGATCACCAAAATGTTGCTCTTACAAGAGAAATAAGCATACCCTGAAAACCAAGAAGCATAACTTGGAAACTAAATGCAAAGATACTTTCTACTTTCAACTTAGTTATCAGAGAAACTGAGAGAAATTATTATTATTTTAATAATTAACTGCTTATTAATTAAGCAGAAACTCTGTCTCTCAGGCTTTTTTTATTTGTTCCAGAAACCCAAAATCTATTTCCAACTTAAAAAAAGCTCAAAGCTCAAAATGAATATTAGAAAAGCAGTTTTTCCAGCAATTTGAATGGAAAACCCCAAGATTAGCAATGGTAACTTGGTTATCAAGAGCTTATTTAGATAACTAAACTATTTCCTCCTCCTCTTCTTTCATTTATCTCATTTCTTTCATCCACTGCCTCCCTCCACCATCAGCTTATACCTCACAGCAAAATTCACTCTTTTGGCCCAGGAGACTAAATTTTTTTTCTTCCCCGGTTGCCACAATAGAAAAAGTGGGATGGAGTGGTTGATTTGTCATTGTCAAATGACTTTCTAATCCTTTAAGACCATAGAATGAGAATTAGTAATCACTGAATGACTGACCAAACTGAACTGCAGAAATGTGTCTAAAAATGTCAGATATTTCCAAAAGTTAGTTGTTTGGGTTGGTTGTTATCCTTCATTCTCCCAAAATGACATCCTAAAGCGAATATAAATGTAAAGGACATCCTTTCTCATTCATTCACTTCTCTCTCCTGTTTTTATCATATAAATAAAAAAAACCCTTATTGTAGTGCTATGGGGAAAGCTATCATTTTCATTCTTTGACCAGCTAAAAATAAAATTAACTCTGACTCTGTCTTTTGTCAAATGTAGTTTAACAGGCAAAATGGGAAAATTGCTTAAACACATTTGCAAAATATACTAATTGACCCTTTAAATACAACAATCTCACCATACAAAACTGGAATCAACAGATTTCTTTGAAAAGCTAACTGAGGAGAGCTAGCTGCCTAAAATGATTTTTTTCCCCCCATATTAAAGTCTTTTTCAAACAAGTCATTTAAGAGTCTAAAATGTCTTAGCTGGCTTTCTTTTCCACAAAAATTACAGCCAATATTTTCATACCAAATATTCCTTTTCAAAATAAAAACTATTACTTCCAAAGACTAGCAAAGCAGGATTTAAAATTTTGAAAATTACTGAACCAACAAAGAAAGCAAATTAATACAATAATTGAAATATCTTGATAGGTACATGTGAATGTTTTCACAAACACAAGAGGGCACAATACTAAAGAAAACCAGGCATTTTAAACTTGCCAACAAGAAAATATAAACCAGATTTCAAGCAAATACTACAATTAATTCTCCAAATACAGCTGATAATTGATCGTTTCTTTATTATTACACTTTTGTGGTTAAGGATTTGACTATCTACACCGAGGGGCTCCACCCAGAATCCCTGTGATTCAGCCTGGCATTCTGCTGAGGTCAAAGTTCCTTTCCCTCATCACCACTGCTCCTTCTCTTAATGCCAATCCATATCAGCCCCATCCCTCTCACCGAACTCTATCCTACACTTTCCTTGTGCCTTTCTTTTGAGAATCCCATTCCATTAACAAATTCCCTTATATCAAAATTGTTTCCCTGGCATTCCTCCCTGGCTGCCTCCAGAAGACACTGAATCCTACAACACTGGATATACTCATTCCTTCCCCTGTCTAGACCATCACCAATGCCTGCCATAAGACAGAGTGGACCAGCAAAAGGAGTAAGCATGCTCCTTCCTCTCAATGTCACTTCCAGACTCTTCCCAATCACCATCATTTAGCAACCTTTACTCCTTTGATGTTTACACTATTCAGATATTCTAGATCCTGGTGGCTGTTCTCAGCTGGCACCCAGATCACTGTCCTTCTTTTCTTTTTTGTTTTTTGTTTATTTTTTGCTTTTTCGAGGGGGGAAGGCAGGGCAATTGGGGTTAAGTGACTTGCCCAAGATCACACTGCTAGTGTGTTAAGTGTCTGAGGCCGGATTTGAATTCGGGGCCTCCTGACTCCAAGGCAATGCTTTATTCACTATGTCACCTAGCCGCCCCTGTCCAAGGAGTATAGTACTCATTTAATAGTCTTCCTCTCCTCCCCAACACCCACCTTTATATTTACGAATTTCAACTTACATGTAGAAATCTCTACAAATAATCATGCTTCAGCAGGATTTCAGCTTCCATAATCTATACCTTACCTATGATGCAGGTATACACAGGAATCAATCAATTAACAAGTATTTATTAAGGACCTACTAAATCACTTCAAATACAAAGACAAAAAAAACATCTCTCAAAGGCTTACATTTTGTGAAGGAGAAAACATTTACATGTATAAAACATGGTATAGGTATTATTTAAATATAACTGGATTTCTTTAGGATTCTATGTATTTTATTGTCTACATTTAAAGAAACAGTCTGAGTAAGAAGCCATAGGCTTCACCAAAAAAAAAAGGGGGTTAAAAATTCCTTCATCTGAACAAAGAACCTTGGATCATACTTCACTGGGAAAACTGAAGCTATACAAAAGTTGAAGCCATAAACTCCCTCTTGTCCCCAATTATATGCCTCAAATAACCTCAACATCATCTGCTTTTCCCCAGTCTCTGACAAAGAGGGGGTCTCTGAAAACTATCACTTCTAGTAGTAACCTGGATCCCACAACCTGCCATCTCAATGGCAAGGAGGCTTGCCCTTTCAATGGACCTCTTTCTAATATTCAATCTCTCTTTTAACTATTTGTCTCTTTCCTGTTACCTACAAACATGCCCAGATTTCCACCATTCTTAAAAAGGTCCCTTTGACTCTTCCATTTCCTCAAAAGTTATCCTGTACCTGTCTTCTCTTTCACTGTCAGACTTCTGGGAACAGTTCTCTTTACTAGCTGGCTTCCCTTCCTCATATCCTATTCTCTTATGAGCCCCTTACTCCAACCTCCAACCCCCAAGCCTCCAACCCTATCGTTGGATTTAAACCAAAGTTAACAATGAATTCTTGACTGGGGAAATCCAATGGACTTTTCTCCAACTTCACTCTTCTTGGCTTCTTTAAAGTTTTTAACATTGTTGCTACTTCCACTAAAAAACCATCTATTCCATGAGTTTTAGTGACATTGCTCTCACCCGTTTCCCCTCCAACCTTTTGGCCGAACTAAACCTTCTTGGTCTCCTACGCTGGATCATAATCTCATTGTTCTCTCTAGACATGAGTACACCCCAGGGTTTAGACTTGACCCTCCTGGACTTTTCATCTCTTCTCTCTACTGTCACTTGATAATCTCACCATTTCCTGTAGATTCAATTATCTTAATGCAGATGATTCCCAAATCAATATATTCAACCCTTAGCTCTCATCAGATTGCCATTCCTACATCATCAGCTGCTGTACATGTCCATCTGGACTTTCATAATAGATACCTTGAACTCAGCATGGCTGAGTAAATTATCATCTTCCTCTCAAAACCTTATTTCTCTTCCTAACTTGCTTATTTCTGCAGTGGGCACCAGGTCAATTACATAATGGATGGTATATCCATAACACCTCTCATATCCATATTCTTTCTCTGTATCATCAGCCTAATTCAGACTCCCAGAATTTATTGTCTGGATTTTTATAATAGCCTCCCAATTGGTCTCTTTGCCTGTAGTCTCTATATTTATCCTCCACACAGAGGCCAAACCAATATTCCTACAGTATAAAGCATGACCATGACTTTCCCCCATTCTCCATCCTTATCAACTTCTGCTTGGTTTTTTTGTTTGGGGGGTTTGAGGGACGAGTTTGACTCTAGGATGAAATACAACTCCTCTATTCTTCATTTTAAGCCCTTCACAATCTAGTTCTAACCTAGGGATTGTTAAGTATTTCTATGGATTTATAGCAGCAGGAGGCCCTATTTCCCTCAAAGTTCTTTACTTAGGAGAAGAGAGAGGGTCCACTGTGAAGAGTCCTGGATTGAAGTCAGAGGATCTGGATTGAAGGTTGTCACTGCTACCTGCTTTTCCAGTGTGACCTTGAACAAGTCACTTAACTTTTCTAAGCCTTAGTTTCCTCAATAAAAATGAAGAGATTGGCCCAGATAAACCTGAAAGTCCCTGATAACCTTTAAATTGATGATCTTATGATCCTTAACTCAATCTTCCCTTCCATAACCCTCATCAAACCCCTAATCCCTTTTCCACTGAAAGCCCTGATTTACTATCCTCAGGGGATAATTTAGACTTTCTAGTGATTGCTTCCATTGTCCAGGCCAAGGAAGCATGGAGGGAGTCCCTGAGCTCAATCCATGACTTAAAGATATGAAGCTATAGTATCCAAAAGTGGAACCCTAAATGCACTTTTATTACACACGAAGTTATATTCTCTGGTTCAGATTGGAACAATGTCATATTTAAAATGTGCCATGAGTTATATGGGCAGTTAAGTGATGCAGTGGATAAAGCACCAGACCCCAAGTCAGGAAGACTCATCTTTCCGTGTTCAGATCTGGCCTCAGAAACTTATTGTGTGATCCTAGGCAAGTCACTTACCCCTGTTTGTCTCAGTTTCCTCATCTGTAAAATGAGTTAAAGAAGGAAATACTCCAATTATCTTTGTCAAGAAAACTCCAAAAGGGGTCATGAAGACTCAGACATGACTGAAAAACAACTGAACAATAACAACGACATATAAAGACTTTTCAGAGATGCTGAGTTGAGAACTTAACCCCTACAGATAATATTGTTTTGTGGGACATTACCTTTCAAATTTCATATTACTGATATGCATGAACATGTGGAACACAGCCCATTCAGAAAAGTTAGTGCTAATTGTAGCCTGTAAACTCATTACTAATGAAAAAGAAAACTTAAAAGCACACTGTATGGAGACAAATCCCAGCAATTCCAACAAAGAGTATTTTCTAATCAATGCTTAATTATGTAGATAGATAGAGAGATAGAGATAGAGAGAGAGAGAAAGAGAGAGATAGACAGATAGATAGATAGATAGAAAAGGTACATAGTAGACTAAATAAAACCATCATCAACAACGATTACTAGACAAAGAATCAAGATAAAATTGTATTTAAACTAATTATGTAAATAGCCACTCAGAGTAATCAATCAATCTCAGTAATCAACAGTAATCAATCAATCAGTAATCAACAACTAATTACAAATTTGCCTAGGTAATCAATCAATACCAAGTATTTATTAAGGACTACCAAGGGAGGTAAAGATTAGGGGGATACAAAGAAAAGCAAAAAATATATCCTTGCCCCCAGGAAACACCCAGTCTATTAGAAGAGAAAATGTGCAAACAACTCTGTACATACAACATATATATATATATATATATATAGAATCAATGCAGGCTAATTCCAGAGGAAAGGTACTATCATGGAGGGGAAAGAAGGAAGACCAGTTAAGGCAGTGGTTCTCAACCTGTGGGTCTCGACCCCTGGGGGGGGTCCTAAGACCCATCAGAAAACATGTATTTCCAATGGCCTTAGGAACCGAGACACTGCTCCTCTATCCATCTCCAGGCAGGTCCGTCCACATGCAGATACACCCACATACGAGTATTAAAGGGTCAAAGCATGAGGAAGGTTGAGAACCACTGAGTTAAGATCTCTTACCTTACTTAGATAAGGTGGGATTTAAGCTGAAAAAACTATAATAATAACTATAAAATAATAACTGACAGCCCTATAAGGTTTGTAAAATTTCACTGAAGCTTCACAGCAAGGTCTTTGTCATGGATCTATTCTTAGAAAGTCTATTAATTTTTTATAGGCAGACCCATAAAAACATTCACTCGCAGTGTAAGTGAAGTAGGTTCAATATGAATGAAAGGTTCTACCTGAAAGGCATCAGACTAGATCTCTGGTGTTCTTTTACTGTATTGTTTTCTTATGGTTTCCACTATAACAACGAACATACAAGAACACTGAAGCAAAATGAGAATGGCTGTCTAAATTTAGACAGCCTGAAATAATATGTTGACTTATATACAAAATAAAAGCTTAATAATTTAGCAGGGCTCTAATCTTTAATTATAGTGTAGAGATTGCTTTTAATTTGCAACCAACATGGAAATAATCTAGGTTTCATAAACACAATATGCTATATATTATGCATCAAGGACTATAGTTCCCAGTCTAAATTTAGTTCTCATAACAGAAGCAAATACGTAAACCAAGTTAAAAATAAATGTTCTGTAAAGACGAAAGTTTTTTTTTTTTTAAGGAATTTAAGATTGTATTTAGAGTCCTAAAACCAAGACCTGCATTATATCTGATTCTGCTGTTCAACACCGAGGGTCCTGGAGATGCTCAAGAAAGACAACATCACCATTTACTGAGAAGGTAAATTTTCTGCCTAGTAGAACTGGGCAAGGTGGCAAAAGAGGTCTCTGCAGGTTACTTGAAATCCTTCAGCGAGCCAATTAATTTAAGTTTAGCATCTTGCTCTGAAGGAGAGGCCATCATAACCAAGTCAAAAGCTTATTTCTTAATAATAATAATAATAATTAGGATAATAATTAGAATTTGTGTAGAAATCAAAGGTCTATGAAGCTACACATCTCACTGGGTCCTCGTAACAACCCTCGGAGGTAGGTGCCATTTTTGTCCCCATTTTAAAGACAAAACTGACTCAAACAGAAGTCTAAGTGTCTTACCCAGAGTCATACAGCTAGTGAGTGGTTTTGAACTGGACTTGGACTTAGGTGTTCTGACTCCAGGTCCAGAACTGCCTTAATATACATACAGTTTTATGTGCATGCAAATTTAACAATGTTATCTGATTCCTCAAACTACAGACAATGAATTTGCATTAGTAGCTATTAAAAAAGAAAAGGATGACCTGTAATAGTAATACTACCAGAAATAACAACTTAAAGCAGGAAATAAAAACTATGGGGTGTATGTTAGTGTGTGTGCATCTTTTTATGTGTACATGTATTTGTGTATATATATATATGTATATATATGAATTTATATATGCACAACTGAGTTATCAGAACCTGAAAACTAGATCATGTTCAGCATATTGTTTATTAAAACAGTTAAATGTATACTACATTTTATAGTAGTTTCCATCAAAAGCAGTTACATTTTGTTTTATTTTGTCCTTTAAATAATTCAGTTATGTAATAACATCTTTTTCCCCACTGAAGTTAGAAAAATGAAGTATCATGGTCCTAAGAAAGATAAAGATTAGCAGGAAAGCATTAGAAAAATTTAATAAGGGTTGATATTCTGATACAACTAAATAAACAGCCAGTGGCTTTACCCCCCTTTCCCCCCCACCGATGTTTCTTCAACCCCCCCTTCACCCCCCTCCACTTTAACCCCAACCTACCTACAGTATCACTGGGCATTCCTGAATGCACAAAAGATTACATTTTTTTTCTTGACAATCCTTCATGCTTGTCACAAAGCAACAAGAACCCTCTTCTTAAATGAGATTTCCCCCTTTTAAACTACTCTCACTTCAAACTAAGTGTCTAAGGTAGTCCCAGATCTAACTACTTTTGTCTATGGCTGTACTTTAGCCTCCCTGCCTCAGTTTATCTCTAGCCAAATCCTTTCATTTCTCTATCTTCACTCTTTTTTTTGTCACATAGTGTCACTTCACTAGTCATCAATAGAAAATATCTAAATTTTGAACATTCAAATTACTGTATGTACATTTTACCTTTAGGACGGAAACTAAATCAACATTTTTTACATGCTAACATCATAAAGGCTCAAGGTTTTAATATAATTATATTTCCTACTATAATAACAAATGGGACCTTAATTCTTTTTTTTCAATTACCAATCTCTTTTTCCCTTCCTCCTTTTCCCCAACTCACATAGAGGGATGGGGAGGGGCTCGGAGAACCCTTGTAATAAATATGTTCAATCAAGCAATACAATTTCTCATGTTGGACGGGTCCAGAAATGTATGTCTCATTTTGCATATTAGTCTCTCTCTCTCTCTTAATCATCATAGCTAGATGGTGCAGTGATAGAAGACTGAACTTGGAATCAGGAAAATACGAGCACAGCTCAGACCTTTGACACTTACTAGCTGTGTGTTCTTGGACGAGTCACTTTATCTGCCTCAGTTTTCTCACTATAAGTTGGAAATAATAATAGCACCACCTCCCAAAGTTGTTTCAATAATCAAATGAAATTATATTTGTAAAGCCTATGATACATACGAGATAAATGCTTGCTTTTATTAATTTATGGATATGCTCATTGTTTTTTAATATTAAGAATATTCCTTATTTGGATTTTAACCATGGTTTACACCAATTTTAGCCAAATTCATACACATTTTGTGTGGTAATAAGACATTAACAAATGCAGACTAAAATATGATTAGTTGTCACATGTTAATACAAATAATAGATTTTCACAAAAACTATTTTCCAAAACAAAAGAAATTTAGTGAGAAGAGTGGTATCGTTTTACATATTTTTGCAAATCTCTTTATAAAATTTGGCTTAACAGTGACAAACTGGATCCTCATACCTGCTTTTGCATTTAAGGTATCCTGAGATGTGTTGTTTCAAATGAAGCATACGAAGAAAATCCTGCCTCACACTGATATGTAGTTGCAAAAGGGAAAAGTGGGGTTTTTCAGGCAAATAACATCTTAGTATTATTATGAAAATATTATTATTATTATGAAAATATATTATTGACTGTCTAAAAAGGTCTTGGGTTCTACAGACCACACTTTGAGAACCACTGATCTAATGTGCTTCTTAAGAGATGAACTTTGATCTTAAATAAATAGTATATTTACTTAGCTCTTTAAAGCACTTGGAGTAATGCTCCGTGACTGTTGTCAGCCAAAAGAAGTCCTGTCGCAATATATTCTTTTATATTGATAATATAATGTAATTACTGTTATACATTTTTCTATATGCTTACAATGTTTAATATTAAAGTGTAACCATATTTGAAGAACCATTTAGGGTAATTTTAAAAGACCGGAAGTTTCTATACTTTTTGAAGAAGCACTGAAGTAATAAAAATAAGTTACCTCCTCTTTGATTTATGTAGAAAGCAATAAGCTTTTAGATATTACTAATGAATTGTATATACTTAGAAAACTTTGTCTCAAGGGTCTTTGATGACTGAGAAGCAGAGAAAGTGAACTGAAATCCCATGGGGAAGGCATCCTCTCTACTACTTCTTGGCTGAGCTAGTCTGTGATGCTTTTGAACAGCCCTAAAAGGTCTTCAGATTTATGCAGTCTTTTTTTTAAGCCATCCAATCATCCAAAGATAGGAACATCTCCATAAATGAGCAGACTTCAATACATTAACTATAACACAGAACACAAATCTATTTGCATTTCACCAACAAACAATATTAGGAGAGAAGCCTGTTAATTTCAACATTATTTCAAAGGATTTCTCTCAAGTATATCTCTATGAAGTTATCTGTAAAATGAGAGGAACTTAAAACTGAATAATTGACCTTCTAAAAGATAAAGGGTTGGAGTGGCTAGGTGGAGCAGTGAATACAGCACTGGCCCTGGAGTCAGGAGGATCTGAGTTCAAATCCGACCTCAGACACAACACTTACTAGCCCTGTGACTTTGGGCAAGTCACTTTACCCCACTTGCCCTGCCTTCCCCCTCGAAAAAGAAAAAAAAATGAAGGGTCAGGAGATCACAGGAAACAGAGAAGACAAGAATAGCAGAAAAAAAGAAGGAATAAGAAAGGCACCTGATCAGCAGGCATCTTAACTGCCCATGTTAGGTTCCCTAAATCAACAGCTCTGTCATCACCTTCCAGCTCAGTGACTGGATTTCTTTTCTCTCTGTGGGAAATTGCTACATAATCCAAGAGCTGAGGCAGCTGGAAGACTATCTGTTGTTTGTGTCCTGGATATCTGATGTGACTTCCTGAGATTCTACTTATCCGAATTCCTGAGCACTGTTTGTTGACAGAAGGGCTGGGATATAAACTGTACCATCATCATCAGTTTATAATCCAAAATCATGGGGGGGGGGGGGAGTGAATGGGAGAGGGAGAAAAAGAAGAGGAAAAAAGTATGTAGATGAAGGAAGGGAAGGTTGGGTCCAGTGCAAATTATACTGGACTTGGTGTCAGAAGACTTGGGTTTGATTCTGAACTCTGACATTTAATAGCTATGTGAACTTGGGCAAATAAATTATTGAACCTGGCTGGGTCTCAGTTTACTCACTTGCAAAATGAAGGGGTCATATTCTTATGATCATTCGGATCTCTTCCAGCTCTGAATCTATGGTCCTATTGTCCTATGACTAGGGCATTGTAGAGAAGAGAATGGGGGGAGGGGGAAGGGAGGGGAAGAAGAGAAGGAGAGAGCATGTAAGGGGCCAGAAAAAGAAAAAACATAATGTAATTGAGGATTATATAATTGCTTGTTAACTTTAAAATCATGCCAGATCTCTTCCCCAGGCCTTTACTAAAAAGATAGTAGTGTCACACCCAGTGCAAAAATGTTACAATTCACTGTTCTTCACTGATGTCCAAATTACACCATACACTGGCCAGAGAGGCTTTGGGGCACACAACCAAAACCTCAGTTTCCTCCTCTGCAAACTATAATATTTATACTTATAAAGGTTGCCTTAAGGTAAAAAATAAGTTGTAAATTTTAAAGATTTACATAAAATTGGTATTGTCAATTCCAGAGAATAATTATTACATTGAAAAGTATATACAAATACACACATCTGCTTACACTTAGAACACGTTGATTAATTGGGAGCCTCAGGCTTTTAAGTTTTGCTCTCAGGCTATCTAAACTAGACACCAATGAGACTTTGCAAATCTATAGTCCAAAAGACCAAAAGAAAGTAAAAATACTATCTATTTGATTCCCATTAACACTTCTTTTTCTTAAAAAGAAAAAAAATAGCCAAGTCTGGAAATTTTTTAAATAAATTATTTTAAACTACTTTAGACATAAGGAAAATAGAGATTTACAGCTCATAACACAGAAAACCAAACTAATCTTCAAACATACCATGGATTATTGCATCACTGAACTCAAAGTGACTTGCTTTACACCTGTTCACTGCTAAAAGAAACTGGGGTTGGGAAAAGGACATCAGAGATATTTTGTAACAAGGTCAAGCAAAAGCAAGTTCACCTCAAAACAAGTTGAAGGATAAACTCCTCCTCAGTTCACAATGGGGATTAGTGTGAATGTCAAAACAAATCTTTTGACAACTTCCCAGTAGTAGCAAATGTTTGTTAATATGTTGTCCATTCCCCCAAAACAGGGCACTCAGGGAGGAATTAAAAGTTTCATAGCTATTCTAACCTTTGCAGAACTGGTAATGATTTCTTCTATCTTTGGGGTTTTATGTAATAGGAGGGAATTAAGCTTCTGTTGAAACTGTGGGATTTGGGATATGTCCTGGAGCCAGCTCTTCCTCTAGGACAGCTCCTCCAGAATACAGGAGGTAGATAACCATGACTGGTCAGCATAATAGCCATCATTTCTAAAGAACTTTTAAGTGCTTTTTTAGTGCTAAGTGCTTCAGATGCTATCTTAAAAGGAACCTCACAACAACCCGGTGAGGTGGAAGCTATTATTTACCACAATTTTACAGACCATTTTACAGCTGAGGTTGAAAGAAATTAACTGTCTTGCCCTAGGTCACACAACTGGGGTCTACAGTAGGATTCAAACTCTGGGCATCTTTTCTAAGGTATCCTTTGCAGCTCTTCTGAGATTATTAGCCAAGGGTTTAAGTTTTGAACTTGGATCACAAGTGTTGATATATGAAAATGTTGGGAGAACTTGGTTAGTAATAAAATTACAAAAACAATACTATTTGTGAAATCCAAAAGCACCTTCATTTTTAAGGACCATTAAAGACCCAAATCTAAGCAAAACATATTCAGTAAAAAAAAAAAAATTGGATTACTTGTAAACAGATTAATTCATGAATGTTTTAGCTATTCTTTCCTCTAGAACAAATGCCCAATTAATATCCTAAAATCAACACTAGTTTCCTAGTCTCAGATTTGATACAACTTCTAAAGCACCTACTATGTTCAAGAAACATACTTATACAGTTCTCAAAATCTCCACATCTCACAGGTACCAGTTAAACAGACCTGTTACATTTTACTCAAGCTAAAGATCTTTATGTTTGTATTACTCTAAGTTTCCTTTCAAAGTATAGGTTAATCTTGATATCAGATAATTTGGGGACGATTCATTTTTATTCATATACATGAATATGAATATAGCTAACTATGAGTATTATAATGAGTCATTTATATAATGTTTGAAGTTTTGCAAAGTGCTTTCCTTATATATAACCTGTGATGGAGCATTATTTCCATGTAAGAGATGTCACAAAAACAGACTTTGAAACATAAATGATTTATCTATCCAAGCATGATCTGAATTCAGGTCTCCTGATTCCAAGTCCAACACTAATACCACATGTATGTGATATGTGCATGCACATGCAACATGTGTGTGAATACATACTACATGTAAGTATATTTACATAAAAACTTTTAACACTTCATTATTTAATAATGTGTATTTGTTTTCTCCAAAAATATATTTAAAATTTGACTTTATATTCCAAAATAAACATAGCTCCATAAGTTGTTATGAATATATATTAAATATGTAAATTTTCAATTTAAGGTCATATTTTACTTAACCTTAATCGTTTAAACATTTCCATTTTTAACAGAATGCTTCATTTTGCTGTGTAACATTCCTTCCCACTTTATACCTAAAGTTCAAAATCCTACCAGAAAGCCTTAAAAATAATCAAAACTATCAAAATTTGAGAGTAAGATTTGAGAATTTCAGCAAGTCATCTAGGTACAGGAAATTCAGTGTGTAAACTCCCACCTGGAAGGTCAGGGATAAAATGTTAGAGAATTGCCGGGGGCAAGGAGCTTAAGTTATTGGCCCACAATCACACAGCTGGTATCAGAGGCAAGAAGTGAATCAAACTTTTCCTGATTTCAAGATCACCCTTAGATGCACTAAGGCAGGTAGCCTCTCAAGATGTCAAATATCAACAATTATAAATTATCACAAGATAGCAATACGAACAAATTGGCAAGGATAAACGTGTAAAATATTTCTGATCGTTTAACAAATGCAACATCACATTTAACTTTTTAATGGATTAATTTTAGAGGAACATATAAGAGGGCAAACGCAGTGCACACTCTATTTTATGGCTCTAGTCTACTCAGTTTAAGCACCAATTTACACAACAATCTCCACCCGGCTTCAATTGGCTGCCTTTTGTTAAAGGTGTTATTGTTCCAAAGATGGTCTCACCCATCGGATAAAAGAAAGAAACTATTTTGAACAATCTCTTCAGACTAAATTTGATACATACATAACACAAGCACACACCACACCGGCTTTCTCCTTTATGAACAAACCCTAAAATTGAGTCAACTTCCAATAAATGTTTCAGGCATCTTCAAAACAATCCTCATACATCCCTGAATGGTGACTTCAAAATGGGCGAACAGAGCAGCAGACACACCTACGCCCCGTGCAGCATACAGAATTGGCTGTTTTTTTTACAAGTTTTAGTGGGACAGATGCTCCCCTCGTTTCAGTACTCTGAAATCCATGGGACAAAATGCGAGGCCAGCTGCTTTTACCGCAGGTTTCCGTTTTAACTGCTAAGAGCCTTTACCACCGGCCAGTCCCTGCTGTGGCTCGATCCCAAGAGGCTGCAGCGATCAAAAGGGGACAGAGAGTGACTCTTATCCCTCCTTGCGGTGGAGGGGGAGGGGAGGGGGCAAAGCCTCGTCTGGGTAGAAAAAGGGGAGAAGGCCTTTGCTGCTGCTGTCCTCCGCTCAGCTGCTCTCTGCTCCTCCCACAAAGAGCCACAGCATCACCAACTTGGTGGACGTTAGACTGTTGGCCTCGCACACGTGGAAAAATGCAAGCCGTTCAGCTCAAAGTGGGAATATGCCGCAGAGCGCTAACTTTTTTTTCCCACGCCCCTTTACTTCGGTCTTTCCCGAGGCTGCCAACCCCGCCCCTCGGAGCTCGCCCCCTCTTTACGCACACGCCCCTCCCCTGGCCTTTCCCCCAGGTCTCCTCCTCTTTTCTTCCCCCTCTCCCCCAGTCCCAGGTCCTCCAAGTGCTTGGATGCCCTCCCCCTCCTACTTTCCAGCTGCCTCCCAGCTCTCAGGAACAGATGCTCCGGAGCCCGCTGGCCAGGCCCACACTGCAGATGCCCGGGGTCCCGGCCCTCTTGGCCCCTGAACCCTTTCTCTATTCCCTCTACCAGGCCCCCTGAGCCCTCGCCCGCAAGCACGCGCTCAAAGAACGTGCAAACACGCACCCTCACCTTGCTCCGGATCTGCCCCGACGTGGACACTTTCCGTATCAGTTTCTGCGGCCCCTCGTGCTCCGCCTCGCTGTCCGACGACTCGTCTCCCGGTCCGGCAGGGCCGGTAGCGGCGGCAGCTGTAGCTGAGGCTGCAGTAGCTGCGGTAGAAGCGGCTGTGGTGGCTCCAGCAGCTCCCGGGGGGTGGTGCTGGACTCCGGCCCCAGCCATCCTTTCCAACTCCTGCGGGGACATAGTACCGCCCGATGGGGGCGGCGGCCGGTCAGAGGGCGCCCCCGACCCCCGGGGAGCCCCACCGCCGCCGCCATGTTCAACTCCCCACCCACTCCCGCAACTGCCCGGGGAGGGGAGAGGCTGGACACCGCCGAGCCCCCTTCCCCCTTTGACCATTCCCGCTCCCCAGGAGATCCAGGCCCTCTCCCTACTGGATGGATCCCTGCTGCTTCCTGCGTTGGAGCCGGGCCCAGAGGTGGCAGATGTGACCAGACCCCCAAACTTCCCCTGTCCGGCCTCCCCGACTCCCGGCCCGGGATGTATGGATGGATTGATGTGCGTTAGTGACACTGCAAAGTGCGAGCTAGGGCTCGAGACAGCTTACCGGGAAGGGAGGGGCAGAGGTGGCGGGAATTCTCCCTCCACCTCCTCTTCCTTCTTCCCTAAGGACCAGGGCTGCAGGACGGACGCTAGACTGTGGGCAAGAGGGAGGAAGAAAGCCAACCTCCGTAGCAAACCCTAGCGGCCGGGGCCGAAGAGTATCCCCAATTCCCAGCCTGTGGCAGCGGTGTTTTCCCTCCCTCCGGTTCCCGGCAGCCTGGGAGAAGCATTCTGTTTCCCCTCCCTTTCCCGGGAGTGATTTCTCCCTTCCTGCTTTAACTCCGGCCCCTCACCAGCTTCCCCTCTTTGATTTGCGCTTGTCCCACGGTAGGCTGTTCTGGCTAGCGAGCAGAGCCCATCTCTCTAAGGAACGTTCTCTCCCACCCAGGCAGTCCGGCCAGTGCCCTGGAACCCAGGGATTCCTCTTGCCCCTGCTTCTTAAATGCCCCCACGACTCCTACCTTTTTTCTTCCTGCTCCCACTGTCCTCGCCCTCTCGGCCCCAACAAGTGGCTCTCTTTGGTGAGATGTTGTCTTTCTTGACTACCCCCCACCCCGCCTACAGAGAGTGCACACGGAAGGGAAGGGCTAGGCTGATCCCCGCCTGTGTTTAGAGCAGAGCATTTTCCGGGAGGCTTGGACTCGGCTCAGAATTATTCGTTCAGAAAGACAGCGATCAGTTAAGCTAACAGGAAACTGGGAAGGGTGCGGAGAGTATATAGAAGCAGACAAAAGCACAGCCTAAGTCAGCAGCAGAACATAAAGCGTCACTGTGGCAGCAGCCTTAACCTGGACTGTGTGCCCACAAAAGAATCCACCTCCATCAAGCTATTAGACAAGCACCCAAGGATGCCAATTATCAGAAGTACTGGGACAGCCACTCCCTATCCCTTGGCTAGAACTAGAAGAAATGTGATCTGGGAGCTACAGCTACCCTTTGCCTTACATCTGGCACCTAGGGGAAGTGGAGCCTCAGGTGGTGACTGCACGCTCTGTTCGGAAGTAAGCCCGGTACTAAAATACACACCCCGCTGTCAGAGGGATGGAAAATAAGGGGGAAGGAGGGAAGAGAAGGGGAATACTCTCCAGGATTCTCCCAAGTCACAAATGTTTTTTTGCTCATTCCAAGAGCTGAACTCCAGACGGTAGTGTTCACTGTGTTTTTTAAGTAAGTCAAATACTTCCTGCCAGACTGTAGGGATATCTTTCCACCACTCTTGTCCCCCCTCGGAACATTCATAACCATCTGTGCTCACGGGGAGGGGATGGGAAAGGGAGAGATTTTTTCAATTGACTTTAAAATGCAACATTGCCCTCGATAGTTTCAACAGTTGATTGACTCAGTTGGCACAGCTGGCAGTTAATAGTTAGGTTCCCCCCCCCAAAGATGCAAAACCAATATAACTACTGCAACAGATTGTACATAAATCTATCTAAATGTAAAATATTTTTTATAGCAAAATTTCTAAGATCCTGAAGTACTTCAGCAAAGCGCTAGTTTTTTTTTTCAAGGCTTTGCTTTCTTTGTTTAAAAAAAAAAACTGAGGTGGCTAGGTGGTGCTGTGAATAGACCACTGGTCCTGAAGTCAGGAGGACCTGAGTTCAAATCCAGCCTCAGACACTTAATATTTACTACCTGTGTGACCTTGGGCAAGTCACTTAACCCCAACTGCCCTTCCTTTCAGCCTCCAAAAAAAAAGAATAAAATAAAATAAAATACTCTAAAGTATTATAATCTACAGAAAGCGTATAAGTGTATGACGATTTGGAACTGTAATCCACTTTACAGGTCATCTAGTCTGACCTCACATTCTAGAGAAGGGAACTGAGGCCATTCCTTAGTGTCACCAAGGTGGTGAGTAGAAAAATCAAGCTTTGAATACGAGGTTTCAAAGGTCAAATTCAATACACTTCCATAATACCATGGCAGTTTTCATCAACACCACTTTTAAAATAAAATAATGGAATCTATCCATACCTAGCTGTTAGGATGCATCCTAACATTTTAGACATGAACTTGTAGTCCCAGCACCTCTATTTGAATCTGATCTCTGCTACTTACTATCTGTGACCTTGGACAAGTCACTCAATCTCTCTGAGCCTCAGCTTCCTCATCTGTAAAATAAGATCACACCCAAAGACCTCTAAAATCCCTTCTAACTCCAAACTTATGCTCTTATGATGATTAATACCTCTTCTTTAATGAGAATAGTAAAGGAAAATGCTTTATATTTTTTAGAACAATAATCCGTTCTTGGCTAAAAAAACGTTTCCTTGCTGCTTGGAAGCCAAATAGAGATGAAAACTAAGTAATTAAAAAAGATTGGACATTGCTATTCTTAACAAAGTAAAACATGGGATCTGTGGAAATAGAATGTGTTTTTGACATACATTAATGTCTAAATGGAAAGTATGAATCCTTTATTTTTGCAAATATGCATTACTTAGCTAACTTAAAAGGCATCTTCTATTTCTTTGTCAGTTACTGCCTTCCCAAAAAAATATCATGCTTGCAGCACAGCAAGAGGGAAATTTCACGTTTTTCTGTCTGCTAATATATGTATTTTCATCTTGCAGTTCTAATAAAACTCAGGCAAAACAAAATTTTAATTAAAATCAGATGTGTTCATTGTCATATTGAGCTGTATTTCCAATCACACATTAGAATTAAATATTCTAACCTAACAGTCACAAATAAACTGCAATGCATGCCTTAATATTTATCACTAGTTTGCCTTCCCTACAAGTTTCTGGCACATTTCTCTGGACCTAATGGGGTTAAGTAAGAAAATAAAAGGATCAAATATATCCCCTCTCTTTTATCATAAAAATTAGATGTTTAAATATAATTTTCAACAGTTTTATGTGCAATAGTTGAGCAATTAGTACATCAAAGGAAGTGTATGCATTACCCCACTGAGACCTAATCTTACCACAAGATTTGCATTTTAGTCTCTATTTACAAACTTGGTTGTGAGCTTAAATATAGTGACAGTTTCCCCTTCCCAAATAAGTATGGGTATCTTATTGTCAACTTTCCCTTGTGATGCTATACTTTCAAAGCAGGAATAATGTGATAAAGGAGGAGAGAATCCTAAAGGAAAGCCTATCTATCATCACTTAATCAGAAAGCCTAGACAAAAATCTACCCTTCTTTATTAACAATAATAATCGTTGACATTTACACAGAACTTCAGTATTCTTTTGGGAGAAAAAGCTGCAACCAGAGCATGCTGAGAGCTCTCTCTCTAGTTACTTTTTGGGTCACACACTTGTAAGCTGGAAACTTACAGAATGAATACTTTAATGTATGTTTAATATTCTTTTATTGTAGATTATTTTCCCAAAAATTGATAAGCAACTGAAGTATACTGATGTTTGTATATTAATATTTCAATATATCAGAAATGGAAAACAACTTGTAAATCCATTTCATTTTACATTAAATTTACATGTTTACTTCCAAATTTTCAGTTGGCTATTTGAGTTTTTTTTTTTATATCTTGCCAAATGTTTTTAAACTAATTTTTTTAAATGTGGTTACTTTGAAATTAGAAAATTTGGAATTTAACCAGTTACAAGCAAACAAATTTACAACCCATATCTGGCACTCAGAAGAGTTCATCTAGTTAGTACACAAGCATTTTGTGGGCTCTTATAATATGCCCCAGCGCTGTGCTAAGCACTAGGAAAATCTACCACCAGGCAAATCTACTACTAAGTAATATAGGTACATATCAAGAAAGAATCATTGTGCTTATGGTTTACTAATTCAAAATGATATCTTTTTATAGATATGTAATAGCATAAACTGCAAAACTAATTATCAAGTGCCACCATGAAATCTTACCCCCTTCCACCCCCCATGCTAATGTGTTCCACCCAAATTTATATTGACTATATTTTGCATATACCTATATATGTATGTCCTGTCTCCTCCACCCACACGGAAACTCCTCAAGATCAGGGACTATTTAACTTTCTTCTTTTCTGACACACAGTAACGATTTAATAAGAGCTTGTTAATGGACAGTATTCCCAACACCTAGCATGGTGCCTGGTATATAGTAGGCACTTAATAAATGCTTGCTGGTTTGTTGGCTAATTACAACCAGATCTAAATCGTGAATCAGTATATAAGTCTAAATGGTTTCATTGTCAATGGATACAATGGTGGCCAATGGAAGGAATAAGGTATTTTTGAAACCAGGGGACCCAGCTTGTGTAGAGACTTTGCCAACTTATTAATTTGGACAAATCCTTTAAAATTCTCTTGCCTTTAGTTTCCTACCTTGCAAAATGGGAGTGTCAAACTGTATGACCTCTCTAGTCCCTTCTGACTTGGAATCTGCATAGACAATTTTCCCAGATAAGAAATCTGAAGAATTATACCTTTTTTTTTTCAGTTGAGATTCTCAAACATCCAAAATATACTTCTGTCTAGTGTCTGTAATTCCTAATTTTAAAAACTCAGGCACTCCTACAACTACAAACCCTTAGGACATTGCAGTTATTACAACTCTCTACTTTCCAGGGGTGTTGGGAGGAAAGCACTCCTTCAACTATAATATTTTAGGAAAACCAGAAAATGCCACAAAAGGTAAAGCGGCATTATTATAGCTTTGATAAGCCTTCCAAATATGGATATTGTTATCCTCTTCCTAGAATTTAGCATTTTCCAAATTGATTAAACAACTTAAATTACAATTTGGAGAATAAAGGATTTTATGTAATTTATACTTGACTTGAAAACCATGCTTTTGAGACTATTTAGGCTCAGCATCAACACAGACCTGATGTGTTTCTGTATTTTCCATACACTAGACAGCTAAACATCTTAGTGTTTGAGTATGAATCCAGAGAGTCTTTTGAGGCTAATTTTCCTCTGAAAATTTCTGCTTACTGTTTCCACATTCTATCACTTCTTGGTGGTTTCATTAAACCTGTAAGGATCAAATTATTTGAGGAGGAAAGCAACAGTGAAAATGTAATCTTAAGAAGAGAACTTTTGTAATTAAAATACCACTCCGAAACTGCTTTTATAATTACTATCTAGATTTCTGACTACATGCCCCTATTTTGTAGCAGAGACATTAAAGATGGAAATAGTAGCTAAATATACCTCTGTATCTCTGAAAAAACAACTCAATAAGTTAAGTAGTGATGCTTAAAACTGATTTAAGACTTTTAGAACACTCAATTTCCAGTGGATTTTACTTAAGTCCATTCTATATGGCAAAATTAATTCCAACTCAACCATCTTTCAGCTACCCCTCCCCCACCCTTAATTAAATGTCTTCCTTTACTAAATAAATGTCAAAATTATAGCTGCTGCCTTTCTGCTTTATACCTGGCTATATCACCTTCAAAGCAGTATTCATATATTATTAATTATCAAAGGTGTTAGGTATTAAGCAAGGCACTGGGTTTATGTCTCTGGTGCTCTTCAAGACCTTGACTTCTTCAGGAGGTCCTACATCAAGCCTACATTGCCTAGAGCCTTTCTCTCTAAAGATTATCTTCCATCTACTCTGTAAGTTATCTTTTATATGTTATCTTCCTCATTAAAGGTAAACTTCTTGAGGGCAGGAAGTGCTTTCTCTTCTTTCTTTTCCTCCTCCCTCTAACTAACTATGTGCCTAGCACATAGTCAGTCTTTAATAAATGCATGTTGATTAACATGATATGATATTTGAAAGTCTCAATTTAGATACACTGCTGAATCAGTGAGACAGTCATTGCAAGCCATTACAGACCACAGGTAATACAACAAAAGCCTCCCTAAAATGTAAACTTCCTCCGCTAAAGATATGGACAATCTTGAATATTCTTACCTACATATTTTTTAATATAAATTAATGAATTTCATAGGAAAATACTAAAATGGCCTATATTTGAATGTATTTACCAGCTTATGTTCTCTGAAGCTGTGCAATTTAAAGGGAGGGTATAAGTTGTTCAGAGTCACAAGGTTTTTCTCCATCATTCCCAATCTCCAAATGATTTGACAACCAAATGAAATACTCTCAAAAGACATTTTGCTTCCCTTTTCCTCCCCCCTATGATATCTGCCCTACTTTTAATAATGTGAGTGACTATTTAGTTCTACTTCCTTTTTGAATAACTGAAGTAGCAAAGCCCATATTAGCATAGTAGAAGTTAAATAGGTCCTTGGCACATAGGTATAACCACAGGACTGCAGAACAGTTACTATCATTTATGCCATGTATCCTCGAACTGTTCAAAGAGTGGTGTTTGTATATTTTTGAGCAATCAAGGAAATGACTTGTTAGCATATTTTAAAAGGAAACACTGTATTTGAATTGATAAAAAATGTTTTCTGGAGAAAACTTGATTATTTAAATTGGAGCACTCAGTATATAAACTTTCATCTTTCCTCTACACATTTCACACAAATGTTTTAGTAAACACCCTAAAAGAGAGTGATCATAGGATCATTAGTGAATGAAGTATATCCTATGGGAGTCAGATGAACTTTTAGTCCCTATCATGTTTAAAACATAGCTTAGACACAGAAAAGTACCCTTGCTAGGTACTAAGTAATATTGACATCAATGACCTAATTAAAACAGGTAGCTTTCCCCTATCATTAAAAAAAAACCCTTGTGTGATTAATTGCTTACAGAAACCACAGGATTCAAAAGTGACCCTGAATAGAATGCTTTAAAAATAAAAGCCCACTATAAGGCATTTGCTGCATATATGTTATCTTATTTCATCACAACAACCCTGGGAGATCAGTGCTATTATTCTCTTATACAGAGGAAGAAACTGAGACTGAGAGAAGTTAAGAGACCTGCCCAGGGTTAGGAAGCTAACAGGTCTCTCAGGTGGTATTTGAACTCAGGTCTTACTCACTCCACATCCAGCACCATCCATTTTAATACCACCTAGCTGCCTTAATACTTGCTATTAAGAGTAAAACTACCCTAGACTTGGCAGTCTCTTTTTACACTCTCCAGATTAAAAAGTGGATTCTGATACTTTAATCTTAATTATAATCTCCATAAATAGCCATAGTAAAAGTAAAATGAGCAAATAGGGGCATGCTACTTTTGAAATAAGCATAGACAGCTGAAATTACAGATGGATGGGTGTGGAAGAATTCTTCTGAAAAGATGGCTAGCAGAAGGCAGGAAAAATTATACTGGGCAAAAGAGTGGGAAGCAACTGACACCGGGAAAGAAGAGAAATAGACAAGAACGGGCACCTGCATGTTGAAAGGGACCTTTACATCACACTGTAGTTTCACCCCTCCTACCAGGCCTCCCAGGAAATATTACATCAGGTAAATATACTAGCAGTATATTTAGCAGATAAATATACTAGCAGTAATAGCGATGTTTTAGATTATCTCATCTGATCCTCACAGCAATCCTGTACAGTGGATTGTACAGGTGCTATTATCTCCATTTTACAGATGAGGAAACTGAGGTTCATAGAAACGGTCCCTTACAGAACTTTAATCCAAGATCACACTCTGAACACAAATGTTGATGACCTTTCCCCAGACTTTATCAAGGCTTTTCAACTATAGGCTAGGCAGAAATTAAACTGGGGGAGGGGGCAAAAAGGGGCCAACGAGGGGTTCTTGGGGTGATGATTCTCAGACTGAGTCCCTGAAAACAGTTCAAAGGTGGTTCATGATATCTGATAAAGAAAGGAGGCAAGAGGAAGAGTAGACTAAAAGAAATGAAAAGCCCACCCCTCCCCCTTTCTCCCCCACCCTTCCCGGTCTCCTCCCCTTTAAGGACACACACACATTACCAACTACTCTTGGACACTAAAATTATCCAACATCCGTGTTTCATGTACAGCCAAATCCTGGACTAAGCTACAGCTCCCTTCCCGCTTCATCACCAGCGAAACCCTTTAACACTATGAGAGCTCAGTGCTTTTTGGAGGAGGATGATAAGGAAGGATACCTGACACCCGTTCCTATTTACTCCTCTTGCTCCACCGCCAAGGTAGTGAGTTGCTTTCAGGAAGCCCGAGAGCTTCTGGTAGATTTGAAGAGCAGTTTCAGACCAGAATACCCGCTCATTCTCGCAGGCAAATAAACGTCCCACATAACCTAAGGTCCTATCACCCTTCCCTTATTTTCCAAAATGAAATTGTAAATAAGACAAACAGTTTAGTACAATTGTATCACAGACTACTCGAGAGAAGGGGGAAAAAATCCCAGCAATTTCCTGCCCACCAAGCTAGGGACATATCCATAAACTAAGCTTCGGACAAAGGGGCTACGGACAACCAGGAAAGGGGAAGGAGACCTCACACTGACCAGGAGGGACCAAGGAGGAAGCGCTGATACTGGGTAGGGGAGCAGCTGGGGACCTCATCTTCAGCCATTTCCTGAACGAAACCCGCTGCCCTGACCAGAGTAGGAGGAAATAAAGAAAACAAAGATCAAGGTAAGACGAGGCACGCGCTTGGCGGCGGGAGCTGGGGTGGGGGTGGGGGCCCTTGCCTGCGCATTGCACATCATTACCCACCAGTTCCTCCCATACCGGGCTGCGGGAGCTGTAAGAGGAATACACGTGCTGTGGCTCCATCACATCCAGCCGGCTCCAGTCCGCCGGCAGGGATCGCTACCTTGCCAGGGGCAGCCAATGCTTGCGTCCCGGCCAGGAGCGGCGAGGCGAGGCGAGCCGAGCTGACCTGCGGGGATTGTGGCTGCTCTGGCCACTGCTCTGGACGTGCTTTCTTTCACTGCTCTTCCTCCTCCTGCAGCTGTTGCTGCTGTTGCCGCTGCTGCCTCCGCCCGCCGTCTCCACCGGCTACCGTCCGGGACAAGTGACCTGCTTTCCCGGCTATTCGCTTTTCTTCCACTGAGCCGCTCTCTCCGGCCCCCCGATCCCACCCCCCCACCCACCCCCTTCCCGTGCTTTTCCTTCTATCCTGCTCCTCTTCTTCCTCCTCGAAGCTCTTCCAGCTCTCCCAGTCCTGCCGCCGCTGCCTCCCACGGACAGAGAATCCTCCTCCCCCTCCCTCCCTTTCCTCCTCCTCCTCCTTCTCCTCCTCCTCCTCCTCCTCCTCCCTCCCGGAGCTGGCTGCCAGGCTCGCGGGCTCCCCTCCCTCTCGCTCCTTCCTCCAGGGCTCTCGAGCCGCAGCGGCCTCCCGGAGTCACACGTGACCCTGCTGTCATTCCATATATGGCATGGAACCGAAAGCAACCCGCTCCACCGTCACTAGCGCCCGGGAAGCTACGCTGAGCTGTTGGGACAGGAGGGAGTAAGGCGAGGAGGGATCGCGCAGGACAGACTTCCCCGCGGGGCAGCCAGCCTAGCGCGGCGGCCCCTTTTTTGCAACTGACCGGATCACTGATAGAACCCCGTAGGGACAGGACTTGGATCCTTTGGAGGAGCTGAAGGGACTGAGACATAAAATTCAGCTTGCCAAATAAGTATCGGCTCCTCCTTCCTCCTTTTCTTAGCCTCTCTCTTAGTGGGATTCCCAACATACACTTCACTGGGTTTTAAAACCAGGTGAGGGTCACGATTTGAGAGTAGACGGTGTTACCTTTAGATGCCATCTTCCTTCTTCATTTTTTTAGTCCCCTCCCAAATCGGGCACACACGTTACACCCAAGTCAATCTCTTTTCAATCTCTGAATTTAGCAGCTGCCCACCGCTGTTTCAGCTGCCTGCCTGTCCAAGCACGTTGAGGATTATTCGAAATCATATTTGACATAAACCGGCTTAAACAGTGCATGGAAGATAATCTTACGCCAAGAGCTGCTAGGGTGGTACTTCCTGGCCAAGCCGTTCCAGAGACATTTTATTCTTCAGGATGTTAAACAGCTTGCATCTGTAAGAGGGGCTTATCTACAAGAGGGCAGTTCCTCTAGCATACAGTAATTTTGTAATGTTGTTACACCAGGGGTGTATTCTAAATGCACCAGCTGACAATTTTTCTTTTGTTCTAAGAAGTGTTAAAAGTCTGTAAAGAACAAATTTATAAGACACAACAGTTCAAGCAAAAGTAACATTTTACTTGTGGCATCTTTTTTAAAGGATATTTTACCCCCAAATTTTTACAATACCTGAAAACATAATGGTTTCACTGCCAGATCCTTAAACAGAAGATGGTGGGATATAGAGCTTGGAGGAGGCTTAGAGATCCTCTTAGAAGCCTCAAAAGGTACAGTGACTTGCTCAATGCCACATACCTATCTGCTGTCAGAAGCAGGCCCAGAATGGAGATCTCCTGACTCACAGTACAATATTTGGGAGGAGAGTTAACAAAGATGAAGAAGGACAGGGGTAAAAAGATGGAGTGGAGAAAAAGTGTGTAGTGGGTCCCAGTAGAAAGAGGCTGAAGAAATAAAAAGGAAATATTCCAATATTTTTTTAAACCCACACAAATTCATATAGATGTACATGCATATTCATATACACACATACTCAAAAAGTTTAAAGCTTTAAGGACAAGAGAGGAAAAACTACAACTTCCCAGTAGTCTACCAAGCTTTGGGGAGGTGGGGATGGGGAAGAGCCTTAATGGAAAGTAACTTTACTAGTTAAAAGATGGCAACCTATCCATGCCATGTTTTTCACAATATTCATAGATTTTGAAAAAAAAAAAGCTCAGAAATCGTCTGGCCCAACACTCTCATTTTATAGATAAGGAAACAGATTCAGAGAGGTTAAGGGACTTGTCCAAATTCATACAGGTGAAGGACAAGAATTTGAACTCAGGTTCCCAAACTTTAAACCCAATATTCTTTAAAAGGCACTATAATGTTGCAGAACTAGAGTTGTTTTTCATGATAAGTGTGATGGTTTTTCATTTTCTTTCTTTTTTTTCTTTTATTTTTTCTTTTTGGAGGGGGGAGGGCAGGGTAATTGGGTTTAAGTGATTTACCTCTAAGATCAAAGGGCTAATAAGTGTTAAATGTCTGAGGCCATATTTGAACTTAGGTCCTCCTGACTCCAGGACCGGTGCTCTATTCACTGTACCACTTAGCTGCCCCTCTGATGGTTTTTCTTACTAAATTTTTTACTACTGCTTCATGTGCAACATATACTGAATTCTAGCTCCCACACTTTAAAAGATTGGTATCTCAAATTAATTCAACAAGCATTTATTGAAAAGAGGGAGATACAAGTGTAGAGGTAAGTAAATATAAGACAATTTAAAGAGGAATAAAATGCTAATCATTAGATGGGAAAAAGGAAAGGGGCAATCTGGTAAGGCTTTAGTAGAAAGTAACACCTAAACTGGACCTTGAAGGAAGCTAGGGAGAATTGAAGTGAGAATGCATTAAAAGTATTGAGGATAATGTGAGTGAAAACATAGAAATCAGAAATAGAACGACAAATTTAGGGAATAGTAAGTAGGCCAGTCTCACTGGTATATAAAGAAGTCAAGAGAGGTAGGTTGAAGATAGACTGAAGAGGCCTTTAAGTGCCAAGCTAAAGTATTCTCTATTTTACCCTAGAAGCAATGGGAAACTCTTGAAGCTTCTTGGGCATTAAAGGGACATAGACTTCTGCCTAAGGAAGATTATGCAGGAGCCATTTGGAGGGTGGATTGGGGGCTGTTTTAGAGTGGAAGGCAAGTGACCAATTAGGAGGCTATTTCAATAGTCTAAGTAAGAGGTTTCATGTCTGAACTAGGATACTGATTATTAGATCCAACCCAAGAGTTCAAGCTTGTAGAGAGTCACTTGAATTCAAAAGGCAAATTATTAAATGTCTATTGTGAGAGATGGCTCCCATAATAATAATATATAGCTCTCACAATAATAAAGGGATGGGGCAAGATTCATAGGAAATGAAGGTGATACAAAAAAGATATAAGTAAAAATTTAAAATAAAATACAAGTACTTATTATATACAATGATGAAAGGCAATGAAAGGTATTCTGGGCTGGACCTGACTGGGTCAGTACCCTGGCAGTTTATGATTACTACTGGAACAAAATGAGACACTTGTAGGTGAATAAAAGATGATTTGCTTAGTGATAGAAAAAGGCTATGCAACAAGGATAGACACCCAGAACTCTTGTAATGGTTTGGCTGAAAGATGCTCCCATCAAGTAACTGAGAACCCATCCAGCAACCTGCGGCTGCTTTGTATTCAGGTGATGAGGAAGTGGCCAACAAACTGAAAGTATAGACTATTGAGCCAACCAAGTCCCAAGGAACATCTGGACACCTTTTAAGGAAAAACTAACCTAATCTGCAGGGAGCAATGAGTATGGGGAGAGGTTAGGACATTGTCCTTCCCATGCAAGACTAAAAACCAAAGCAGTCCCTGCCCTAAAGGAACTGAATAGCCACTTTTAAAATGTGAGCTTATAATTATTGTACAACATGGTTATTAGAATTTTAGGGTCTCAGAAGCCATATTGCCCAATTCTCGAATGAACAAGACTCCTCTTTACAACATTACAAATAAGCAGTCATTTGTCCTTGGCTCTTGAGGAAAAACCCAATGCTTCCCAAGGCAACCCATTCTACATTGAGACAGCTCTGTGAGAAAGGTTTGGGGGGGGGGGGGGGTTTTATGGCACTGAAGCTGAAATGTGCCTTTCTGCAACTTTGCAACTGCAAACTGTCTAGAAAGAAGAAAAAAGGATGCATTTGAGATACCCAAAATTTTACAGAAGACAGTAGAACCAAGATAGGAAACAGTAGTAAGACCCATAACTTCAAATATCTATAGACAAATGTCCAAAATATAAGCAATAAACAAAATGGACTAGGATTCTAAAGCAAAGAGGTAAATTTACCTTCATAAGAATCAATGAGGCTTTGTGAAATAAAACTCATGACTGGACTCATCCTCTGGATGAGTTTTCTCTGGTCAAAAGAAAAAGGATAGGTAAAGTCATAGTGTTTTTCAGAACAAGATAAGGTAGGAATTTTTTCTTTTGGTTTGACTATGAATATTTCTTACAAGGTTTTGTTTTATTTTTTTTTAATGGCAGGATGTGGGAGAGAGAGAAAATAGATTTTTTTTGTTCACTGAAAAAATTAATTTTTAAAAGGATAAGTAAAGGTAGAAAGGAATGTAGTTTATTAAGTTGTACTCATAGAAGGAAATGTAGGAACCAGAAGGAGGTAAACAGGACGGAGAATATTGGGGTCAAGGTCAATGTAGGGAGAAGCAGAAGAGATTTTCTCATAGCATACTATTCTATTCACATAGAAAGAGAAAATAGATTAGTAATTTAGGAAATATATTACAGATCTAGCCCAGAGCTAAAATCATGTCGTGATGGGAGACTTCACTTATCCAGACATCTGTTGAAGTTTCTTTCTGCCAAAAGCAGACCAGCTAATAACCTTTTGACTTGTCTTAGTGATGATTACACCCTTGAAAAAGTAGATAAGCTAACAATGGGAAATTCTATTCTAGATTTTATTCTTACTAACAGGGATGAATTGGTTGTTGGTGTGAAAATGATGGGAACTCTCTTGAGAAGTGACTATTCAGGAAATGTGGGCATAATTTCATATGCATTCTAGATTTGGGGAAAGCAGATTTCTAAGAGTTAAAAGGAAAGATATGTAAAATTCCCAAGAACTAAAATTCTATAGGGAGGGATAGGAAATGCTCAAGAATGAAATTCTGAAGACAAATAAATAGGAAATAATTCAAGGGGAAAAACAGATTTGTCTTATAGGACCAATGGGGATATGCAGGGAATTTACTATTTTAGATTAGATTACTAATTTAGATTACTATATTTAGATTTACTATATTAGATTTATAATCTAATAATTTAGATTATAAAAGGAAATATATAGAAACAGGAAGCAACTGCAGGTAACAGAGGATTAGTACAAGAATAGCTTGGAATGAGTTGAGTCTACTGAGGAAAGCTAAAGGCAATAAAGGATTGAGTTTTCCATGTTATATTAGGAGCAAATGTAAGATATTAGGAGAACAAGGGGATCAAAGACAGTATAGAATCTTTCATTGGAGTAGATGGGATGATGAAATCTGACATCAGAGAGAAGATAAAGCTGTTCAACTCTTGTTTTGCTTCTGTTTTCTCTGCCAACTAACATGACCTTTGCACTGAAAACTACCAAACAAAGACACTTAACAGGGAGTTGATATCAAAGATAAATGAGGAGATAATAAGACTTCACTTAATTGTCCTTGAAGAATTCAAGGCACCAGGCACAGGTGAATTACATCCTCCAGTACTGAAGGAACTGGTAGGTGTGGTTGCTAAGCCATGGTTTTCTATATTAGAAAGATCAAGGAGAATTGGAGAGTCATAACAAGATTGGAGAAGGGCAAATGTAACAATTTTCCAAAAAGAAAAGAGGGAGAACATAGTTTTCAAGCAATAGACCAATGAGTTTGGCTCCAGTTCCTGGGAAAAGTCTAGAACAGGTCGTTAAGGAGATGACTAGTGAACTTCTAGAAAGATGAGGTAGTATGGTTTTATCAAGAACAGAGATGTAGTATGGCATAGTGCTTGACTTGAAGTCAGGAAGACTTCAAATTTTACCTTACCCACTTATTAGTTGAATGCCCTGGGTAAGTCACTTAACCTTGTGGGCTTCAATTTCTTAGTTGGTAAAAATGAAGTGTTTGGACTAACTAGTCCCCAAAGTCCTTTCCAGCTCTGTAATCTTAGGTTACTCCAGGGCTCTCATTTCTTTCTTTCTTTCTTTTTCTGACTCACGTTTACTAAGCTAGTGAATAGGGAAGAATATTGTGGATATGGTTTACCTAGATTTCAGCAAAGCTTCCAATAAAGCTTCCAAAGCTTTCTCATTCTATTCTTTAGAGAAGATTGAGATATGTGGACCAGATGATTATACATTCAGACAGTTTCATGATAGATTAAATGACTGAACTAAAAAAATTTGTTAATGGTTCAATATCAACATAGGAGGAGTTCTCCAATATAATTCCCCAGTGATCTATTCTTTCTAACAATTTAATTAACAATTTAAATAAAGGCATAGATGGCATGCTCATCAGATTTACAGATGACATAAAGCTGGAAGAATAGCCAATGTAGCTACAGCAGATGAGAAAGCTGAAACAACTCGATTTTGTTTGCAGTTCCTCTATCTTGCCCCTGACCCAGTTTACTGACCCAGTAAACCACCACCACCCCCTTACCCTACCCCACTGTCTGTGATTTTCCTTACTGCTGGAAAGGCAAGGACAATCCTATCTATTAGGTCTGGGTTATGAGAGATAGCTAATTTGAAGAGCCTTCCCTATTACTAACCCAGCAATAGGCTCTGTCCAATCAAGTGATACCACATTCCCTATTGCTGCCCTGCAATCCACCAGCAACAGACTTTGTTCAGTCTTGAGGTAGACCATACCCAATTCACCTCCTGCTGAAACTGAAACCTATATAAGCTTTGTTCTTTTGTTCCTTTGGGGAGTCTCCTGCAGGGATGGGTGGGAACTCAATATTGGTTCCTAAATATTTGGTTTGGGTTTGGTTCTAGTTTTTGTTTTGGTTCTGGTCTGTTCCAACACCAGCAATTTTATTCACACTAATAATATACTGTGTAATAGACTCAAGATCCAAAAAATGTTGAAAAGTTAGAGAATTAAGATGACTCTTACTAAGATGAAATTCAATAGGGATAAATGTCAAGTCTTATACTTATGTTTGAAAAATGTACTTCACAAGTACAAGACAGGGGGACTGTGGTTAGAGAGTAGTTCTGAAAACAATCTGGAGGGGTTTAATAGACCACAAACTCAGTATGAGTCAGAAGTGTGATGTGAGAGACAGAAAAGCTAGTGTGATCTTCAACTGCATTAAGAAAGGCACAGCACAACCTCAAGGAATAGAGAAATGATAGTCTCACTATATGCTGCCCTTATCACACCTCGTTTAAAGTATTGGGTTCCTTTTTGGACACTACAGTTTAAGAAGAATATTAATCAGGCAGAGAATATCCAGAGGATGGCAATGAGTGAGGATTATTTGGCAGAACAAGAATGTCTAGCCAGGAGAAGAGAAGACTGGGGGTGGGGGGAGAAAGACCATAATATAATGGTTGGTTTCAGGTATTTGAAGAGCTGCCACGTCAAAGAGATATTTTGATTGTTTTATTTGGCCCCAGAAGGCAGAACTTTGAACAAAGGGTGAAAATCACAAAGAGGCAGAACTTCCTAACAAATAGATCTGTCCAAAAAATGGAATAGGATGCCTAGAGGGATGTTGGACTCTCGCTCCTTGGAAGTACTGAAGCAGAAGATGGATGATAACCTGTCAGATGTTGTTATAGTGGGAATTCCTTTCCTGTGTGGATTAGACCAGAGAGCCATCTTATTCCCTTCTAACCTTAAAACTCTTACTTTTGTCATGTGTGAAAGATAGCAAGTATACTATTTTGTTTGGAAGTAGAATCTGTGAAAGGGAATAATGTGAAATCAATTTGAAAAGATTAGTTGGAGCCAGATTGTGAAAGACTTGAAATTCCATAGGAGTTCATATTTTCTAGGAAAAAACGATAAAGAACCATTAATGCTTTACACAGTCATAGTTTTAGAGCTAAAAGGAGATTCAGAGGCTCCCTAGGCCAGCTCCTTCCTTTTGTAGACAAGGATACTGAAGACCGTGGAGATTAAATAATGTGTCCAAAATTACTCAGGGAGCAAATGTGAGAGATACAATTTGAACCTAGGTTCTCTGACTCCGAAGCTGGTGCTTCCCTCCCCCCCCCCATACTATATAATATAGTCAAACCAGTACTTCTTTGGAAGGCTCCTATGTCAGAGTCCTTTAATGTTTGTGCCATTTAAAATCTTAATAAGCATACCATCAATTCCTTATTATAAAAGTGGAGCAGCAGTTTTTGTCAAAGAGTAGTAGTGACCCCAGTAAGAACTTACGCTTCATGGGGTGGCTATGGGGTGCAGAGAATAGAGCACCGGCCCTGGAGTCAGGAGGACCTGAGTTCAAATCTGGCCTCAGACTCTTAACACAAAACTAGCTGTGTGGCCTTGTGCAAGTCACTTAAACCCAATTGCCCTGCCTTTCCCCCTCCAAAAAAAAAAAAAGAAAAAAGAAGAACTCATTCTTTGACAAAAAACTGCTAGGAAACCTAAAAAACAGTCTGGCAAAATAGACTGATACTTCACAACATATACCAAGATGAGCTCTAAATAGATTTATGACTTAGTCATAAAGGGTGACATTATAAACAAATTTTAAAAGCAAGGAAGAAATTACCTTTCAGATCCACGGATGGGGATACAGTTCAAGACCAAACAGAGGATAGAAAAGATTGTAGAAGATAAAATGAACAATTTTGATTACATAAAATTCAAAATGTTTTGCACATATAATCAATGTAGCCAAAATTAGAAAGGAAGCAAGTAACTGGAGGAAAAATCTTTGTATCAAGTTTTCTGATCAGGGTCTCATTTTGAGATATGTAGGGAATTAATCAAATTTATAAGAATAAAAGCCCTATAAACAAATGGTCCCAGGATATGAACAGACAGTTTTTAAGGAAAAAATCCATATAAAAATGCTCCAAATAACCAACAATTAGAGAAATGCAAATTAAAACAACTCTGAAGTTCCACCTCACACTCACTAGATTGGTAAAGTTGACCAAAAAGGGGAAATGACAGTTATTAGAGGAGCTACAGGAAAACAGACCCATTAGTACAATGTTGATTAAGCTACAAACTGCTCCTGCCACTATGGAAAGCGATTTGGAACTACAGCCAAAGAATTACTAAACTGTGTATATATATCCTTTGACCCAGAAATACCATTTCTAGGCCTATCTCCCCAGAGACAACAAAGAAAGAGGAAAAGGACCAATCTGTACAAAAATATCTATAGTAGCTTTTTTGTGTGTTAGCAAAGAACTGAAAACTTAAGGGGTCCCCATCAATTGAGGAATAGCTGAAAAAATATGGTTTATGAAAATAATGCAATACTATTATGTTGTAATAAATTATGAAAGGGACAAGTTTCAAAAAGATCTGAAAAAACTTGTATGAACTAATGCAGACTGACATGAGCAGAACCAGGAGAACAGTGTATATGATAACAAAAACAACGCTATAAAGATGAAAAGCTTTGAAAGATTTAACAACTATGATCAATGCAAAGACCAACTACAGTTGCACAGAATGGATGATAAAGCATGCTTCCTGCCTCCTGACAGAGAGGTGATAGACTCAGAGTGCAGGAGATAGAGATATATTTTGTGGCCAGTGTGGTCATTTGGTTTTGCTAGATTTTGCCTATTGGTTATAAGGGTTTTCTTTTTCTTTTCTTTTCTTTTTTTTTTGATGGAGGAAATGGAAAGGAGAGAAAATAGATTTTTGTTAATTAAAACAAACAAACAGAAAAATGCAAAGCAGCAAAGGGTGAAACAAGGACAGACAGACCCCCTAGAGCATTCCCCTAGTGATTTCCCTCCAAGTTTACTTCAAGCCATTAACAGTAATTAAACCAGTTCTAATTGTACTTAACTATACTATTGTATGACCTGAATCATATCATGTTTTCCACAAGGATAACATGAAAGATTTTTTGCTTTTCTGGAATGTAGGTAAACTAAATCTATAGTGATTTTTTAATCCTCTTAATCTATAAGCCTAGTAAACCTGACAAAAAAGAAAATGTGGTTAATCTGGCATGGCCTGGTTGATGAAGTCATGCTAGCTCTATGATCCCAACTTCCTTTTCTTAATGCTCATTAACTATCCCTTAAATGCTACAGCTGAGACTTTTACCAACTGGGAAACTCAAGCTCACTGAAATACAGTTTGCAGATCCCACTCTTTTGAAAATATAGGCATTTTGTCTAGACAGAAATAATTTGAAATTGACATGTAAATGGTAATGTTACTTTACACAGTCAAACCAAGCACTTCTAGCATTTACTGGCAAATAGGAGAGTAGAAAGAAGGGATCTGGGCAGAGTAGGTAGGAAACTACTCTGAGGTTACTCTGGATACATTGAAAATGGAAGATTTCATAATTTTCAAGTTGAAAGGAACCTTAGAGGTTATTTAGTCTAACTTTTAATCTAATTCTTCAATTAACTATCACTCCCAGGTAGGTGTTATTTATGAGTTTTATTTGTTATTTCCTTTTTTCCCCTAGTTTTTGAAGAAATTGTTGAATAGTCCCCAAACCAGGATCCTATTGACAGTCACTAGAGACATGCCACTAGGTTGATGTTGATTCATTAATCTATGTTCTTCGAGTACGGTTCAGAGAAACACAGATGAGCTTTATGGGGGACATTTAGTCTAACCCTTTCAGCATATAGATGAGGAGATTAAGGCACAGAGAGATTTGTCCCTGGTCTCATAAATAGCATAATGTCATAGTAATCCCAAAACAAAAGGTGAATAAATTTCTGTAGCACTGTAGTTCAAAAACACATAAATCAATTTGGAGTTTATTTTATTTATTTACCAAATAAAACAGTACACATCTTGGTACACACCTGGTGAAGAACTGTCTTCCCAGAAACTGAGGACAACTCTCTCTCATTGAGGTCAGCTCACTGGGAGGTCAAGCAGTCTCTAAATCTTGATTTAATCCATAATAAACTAAGGGAAATATCCTCTCTCAATTTGGTTAACAATAGCACATTCATTCTCCTTTATTTTGTCCTTATATGTATTAATATAGATCTTTAGCTTAATTAAGTCTTCTGTTCAAGGGAAGGCTATGCAGTACCAAAGATCCTGTTATAATAGTAATTCTTCATTTTTATCCCACGTTAGGGCTTTAGTGCTCTTGGTTTCCACCCCTGACTCCACATTCAGCATTTTCCATTTCACCTCTAGCCAGGAATGTGAGGGTTCACAATGTGGACATTGTTCTTCTTGTCTGTCAGTCTAGTAACACTATCTAAAGTGCTTCCCTTTTCATGTGCTCACAAGCCATATGTTCAACAATTCATTCTAGCACTTCGCCAACGACCAAGTTTACTACTGTGTAGTTTCCAGAATCTCCCTTTTCTTCCTTTTTGAAAATTAGAACATTTTTCAGTTTCCAGTACTTTCCCCATTCTCCATAATTCCCC
>CM053600.1:134183264-134205585 GCA_028646575.1 Pseudocheirus occidentalis | reverse complement strand
AGAATCTAGTATTTAAAGCTATACAATCAAATGCAACTGGGAAATAAGACATACAGGGATGGGGGCAGGCTCCCTGCCCTGCTAGAAAGCTAGAGGAGTATTGGAGGAGGGCATAAAAGGGAACAGATTGTGGGAGGGACCTCACAGTGGTATCAGTGTTCTGGGCTGGGGGGTAGGGGCAAAAAGGGGAGAAAATTTGTAGCTCAAAACCTTGTGGAAATAAATGATGTAACCAAGAAAATAAATTAAAATTAAAAAAACAAAGAATCAATCCCCCTTTAACCTACTTGGAGGGTGATTAGTTCAGTCAAGTATAAATGTTCCAAGCTTGCTTCTGACCAATCAGTTCCATCAGGTGAGGTCAAGATGGTGCTGCCAAGACAATTTAGAGCCCAAGCAGCATCTATGTAGGTAACTGTGTGGTAGAATGTTAATACTTTACCTTCCAGGGCAAGACATTGGCTTCCTGGGTATAGTTAGATGCTAGAATATATAAGATAAAAAAAATTTAAGTAATTAAAAAAAGGGCCCTCTGGACTTAGCATTAATTCTTTTTCTTGTTGTTGTTGGCAATTTGAGAAGCTCCAGGTCTTTGGGGTTGTACTAAACAATGATAGTTATTATTCACCACCACCACCACCACCACCACCAAATTCCTATGAGAGGGTAACACAATATCTTAAATACTGCTTTGATGGCCAATAGCAATTGTAGAATCTATCCAATTGTAGAATTCCTTTCAGTGCATGGAAATTTGTAGAAGAGGTAAACATAGGGATGAAACATTTTGGAGAAGTTGAATATTTATGACAATATCATTTCCTCTGCCATTGCAAAAGCATTCATCCTGAATGTGAAAGTTTTGAGTAATTTAGGTAAATTGACATGGAAACCAAGGGAAATTGATTGTTGAGTTCCCTAAAAGGACCTTCCATGGCCTGGTTCCACCAGAATGCTTTTTGGTACTTGGCATATCAGTGAGGGGAGGCAGATAGCATGGATATCTGGGGAAAGAACTAGAAGAAGTAGCTCTGTAAGTCCAAGAAATGCCACAGGCATTTCGTTGAAGTGGGGGGGGAGTGCTGAATTGGAGTATTGCCTCCATTTTACTCATTCTCACCCTCAGCTGAGATGCCTCAGGAATTCAAGCTCTTTCATTTTCCATTAAAATGGCACTACTCTAATTAGGCTAATAGATAGTTATGGCAGACCCTTGAGTTGGCAGTAAGTTGGTTCATTAATGAAGATATTGTTTTCCACTGAAGTGGTTAAGTTCTTGAGGTATAGGGTACTGTGGATGAGATAATATGGGGGGGGTCAGCTATCAAAATAGTCTGTAAAGGTCCAGACTCAAAGAGATGGATCTCAAGTAGGAGAAGAAATCAACTCCAGGCTTTCAAAAGAGTTCAGAATGGGTTTCAGTGTGAATGTAATAGTAAAGCAGGTAGTAGGGACATAGTAGGCTGACACCAAGGTCAATATGTTTCAACAAAGAGAAGCAAGGGAAACTTTCAGACCTGGTGTTCAGAAGAAAGCAACTCCTTTTCTTCATCCCTTTTGACTCTCTGTATGGATGGCATGCATATGTTTGGGGTGTGGACATTGGGGCATTGAGTATAGGAGAAAGAGAATCTAAAGGGTTACTGAGTATTTGGGGAACTAGTGGGTTTGTATCCTAACCTGAAGTCTTGCTTAATTTCTATGGGAAAATTGTGAAAATATTTCTGCTTTTTCTTCAGTCTTCTCATCCTATTTCCTGTTTCCTAGTTCCATCTACCCTCCCAAAGTGTGAACAGAAATATTTTCCTTCACACTATCAGATAGCACTAGGCCATATGGGAGGAGACTAACCCTTACTAAACTAAATTACTTTCTAAACTATAGGTGTGGGTCAGGGAAGGATAGCACCTTATAGATACTATATAAATGAGAGTTACTATTAATTGTATGAGAGAGCATGATACAGTGGAAGGCATGTTGGATTTGGAGTTACAGTAGTATCCAAGTTCTGAGATTTACTGGCTATGTGACTTCTGACAAGTCACTTTAGGACTAAATGGGAGCTTATATCTCTTCTAACTCTTTACCTATGATCTTATGATCATTCCAGTTGTGACTTTCAGCTGGTTCCTAAATTTTGTTTCTTGTTTTCTAGTAAAGATGAGGTCCCAGGTTGTTTTGTCTCAGATTCTGTGAGCCAAACCCACATTATATAGGTCTCCATCCTGCTGTGGCTCTGCTGATGCAAGACACCCCCTCCAAACTCTCCAGAAAAATTATCTTTCCCTAGCAGCATATGAAGGGCCGTAGAGCCTCATTGTCAAAGTTTCACTTCTGGAGAACACAGTTGACAAGACCACTTCTGGCCTGGCCTATGACTGAGCACCTGAGCCTCACTCCAAGTAAAGAAAGGGTGAGCAACTCTCGCCTACAGGTCCCATGACCCTGCTAGTCAAATGCACTGTGATTGCTGGTCCAGGTTCATCAGCTTCAATACCCTGGATAACTTGGACTTGATTAGTTATGTGGAAATCCTAATCAGCAGTGGCAGATGGGGGAGAGGGGGGTGGTGCTGAGATATTACTCCCTCTGCCTCAAGACTCCCCTACTTTAGTCAATCTTCTATGTTATTGCCAAGGTGATTTTAATTAAAATGTGACCGCCATTTCATTCCCTTTCTCAAACACCAGAAGCTTCCTGTATTACCCCTAGAATAAAATATAAATCCTTCTCTTTAGCTTTTAAAACCCTTCACAATCTTGCCCCAACCCATCTTTCCAGCCTGATTGGACATTACTATTCCATCCAAACTCTGTGACCCAGCCCAGCTGGTCTTCTGTGTCTCATATACAACCCACCATCTTTCCACAGGCCATCCTCTATGCCTGGAATGTACTCTCTCCCCTCATCTGTACCTTATTTATACCACCAGCACAACATGTAGCATTTCTATAACTCCTTAAGATTTACAAGTGATTTATAAATATTGTTTCATTTTATCTTTACATAACCCTGGGAGATAAGTGTTATTACTGTCTCCATTTTACTAATGAAGAAACTTCACAGAGGTTAAGCCACTTGCCTAGGGTCACACAGCTAGCAAATATCTGAGGGTAGATTTGAACTTAGGTCTTCCTGACTCTAGGTCTATTGCTTTATCCACTATGTCTCTTAGCTGTCTTTTCCTTCACTACATTTGAAATACAACTCAAGCACCATCTTCTACCCCAAAAAACCTTTCCTGATGACCTCGGGTGCTAATGCCCTCCCTCCCTAACTACCTTTTATTTGAAGAATAATGAGAAACATCATGATTTCAGGGGGAAAAGCCATGACATTTATAGGGGGTTTATTCCAACCAAAGATAGGTAGACAGACAGACAGACAGACAGATAGATGATAGATAGATAGATAGATAGATAGATAGATAGTGTATGTATATGTATATATATGTATATGTAATACACACATTCATGCACTTCACCTGTTTGCCTTTCTGTGTAATGTTTGATATTTGTCCTTTGTTCTTAAACAATGAGCCCAAGCGCTTTGGTTTGGGGATATCATTAGCCATTCCATGAGAGCCAGAGTGATTTGGGCTGAAAGATATTGTCTGGTAGTTCCATTTAAAACACAATGGGCTCTTTAAAGCCTGTCTTTTCAGAGCTATATTTCAATAAATCAAAAATGAAAACTTCACAGGACAAAAAGTATATTGTTCTAGCTTTTTGAAAATAATACTAATATTAAGAAGAAGAGGAGGAGGAGGAGAGGGAGCAATGAGGAGGAGGAAGAGGAGAAAAAGAAGGAGGAGAAGAAGGAGGAAGAGAAAAAGGAGGAGGAGGAGGAGGAAGAGAAGAAGAGGAAGAAGAAACAGCAGCAGCATTCCCCAACTTCTGTTGGAATTGGGAGATTGGGTTCCCAGAGGGCAGTTATACTACTCTAAGATGTTAAAGACAGTTGATACAAAACATTCTCTCCTAAGAACCTGATTCACTCCTTCCCACAAATACAAACAGCATCCATGGGAGGAGTAAGCTTAAACAACCTAGACCATAATAGTAATATCAGCTCCAGAGGCACTGGTACTCTACATTGGACTTCAGTGTTTCTTCAAACAACTAGCCATTATCCCCCAGAGTTTAGAGGGTAAAAGTGAAATGAACATTTTAAATGAATCTTTGCATGGGAGAAAATGCCATTACATAACTTCATGTAGCAGTCAGAAATACCTAGGGCCTGAAATGGAGAGGTTCTTTAGAGCTGGGGTGGGAAGGAAGGATAAAGGATGCCTGTTTTTTGGCAGCCTTGATTTCCCCTTCCTTTAATAAACTACTTCCTATTACACTCCATAGTTTCCCTGTCTCCTTTCTCTTTTTCCTTTACTTTCCATAAGACACTCTCAGGACCTCTACCTCTGCCTTAATAAGGAAAAAAATAATGTATTTGCAGGTCGTTGTACTGAAAATAATAACAACAATAACTTGCATTTATATAATACTTTATACTATATATAATACTTGCAATGTACTTTACATATGTTCTATCATTTTATCCTATAACAACCAGTTGAGATTTATCCCCATTTCACAGATGATGAAACTGAAGCACAGATAGGTTAAATTACTTGCCCAAGTGCCATAACTAATAAGTGTCTGAGGCAAGATTAGAACTTGGATGTGATTCAAAGTTTAGCTCTACACTGACATCAGTACATCAATACTTGAAGGCTCTGCCAGATCCCCTACAGGAAGAATCATAAAGCAGGGCATCCCTTTCTTGCTGCCTGGAGTTTATTGTGGTGTCTCCTGTTTACTACTGTCTCACCTCCTCTGGCTTTCTGAACACTGGATCTTGACTACTTGGACTTCTGAATTATGCTTGACCACTCCTACATTCTTTGATTCCCACAGACTACAGAATGTTCCTACTTCTTTCAGAACTGTATTTCAAGAAATCGAAAATGAAAACCTATAACTGCACCCTCTTATCCAGATGACTGATATTTGCTTGATTTTTCCATCGGTGTCTCCCTCTAGTCAGCCTGACCTGTCTGACTCATTGTATCTGCCAGATGCTCCATGAATCTGAGCCCCTCTAAACCAAACCTTTCTAGTAATGTTGCTATCATGACAACTTTATTCCTTCCCTCTCCCCTACCCCCCGCCAAAAAAAAAGTGGTGGATGGGTTCAGAGAAATGACTGGGGTCGAGGATGTCGAAGGAGAAATAATTCTTTTTTTTCACTTCGCCCTCAGACACCATATATAAGAGATAAAGACAGAATTGTGGAGAACTTTGAAGACCATAATTGCTCATGTTTCTATAACATTTTAAAGTTTCCAAAGTACTTTTCTCAAAACAACCCAATGAGGTAGAGAATACAAGTGTAATGTAAAGGGGTATCTCTAGGCAAAAACTCCATGTTATCTTCAGGAACTATATCTGGCAGAAGGTTGTACATTTTCAAAAGAACTAAGGAGTTCTCATGAAGGACAGAATGCATGGTTATAGAAAGGATGAAGTTGGGGCAGCTAGGTGGCATGGTGAATAGAGCATCGGCCCTGAAGTCAGGAGGACCTGAGTTCAAATCTGACCTCAGACACTTAACACAAAAACTAGCTGTGTGACCTTGGGCAAGTCACTTAACCCCAACTGCCCTCTCAAAAAAAAGCAAATAAAAAGGATGAGGTTAAAGAGAGGTGAATAGAAAAATAGTAGTCCTGTTCTGAGTTCATGTGGTTCTCTCATGCCAAGAGAAAACAACAACATCCTTTAGAAAACCCTGTCCAAGGGCTAGGGAAAGCCACACCACTTTACAATGCTCCTGGTTCCTGTGTAGACATAGTGATGAGTGAAATGACAAGTGGTCCTACTATTGTATGGTAGGGATGGAGGTAAAGAGAGAGTGGTAACAGAAGCTCTTTAGGAGATATAGGAGGTGATGGTTGATGGAATGTAGTTGTTGAATCACCCTGAGTTGTCTCAGTGGCCTGAGTTAATTAAATATCTTTTACTTATTCTTGCATGTATCAAAATGATTTGGTATTCAAAGGAATACACTGAATGGGGAAGCTAGCTGGAGTTTTAGCTGAACCAAAATACTTCAAACTTGGAAATTGCAGGTGGTTCTGGAGTCACTTGAGGGCCTGATAATCATCCTTATATTACAGTCATGGTCACATAGCTGGTAAGAGGGAGAGCCAAAGCCAGCAATTTCTGCATTTGAAGCAAGTAATGTAAGGTGTAGATTCACCTGGGGCACTTGAGGGAGGAACACACACTTCTTGTAGCTCAGCTCCATATTTCTACCAATTTAACATCTCCATTAAAAACAAAAAGTCAAAATCTCATTCTTATTTTCACAGCAGAAACTATGAAATGATAGAGAATCCTGACCTGGCCCTATAAGTTGAAGTTTTTTTGCCTGGTTTGACTCTATTTTATTTATTTATTTATTCTTTGGGTTGGATTTTTTTTTTGAGGGAGAAAGGCAAAGTGATTGAGGATAAATGACTTGCCCAAGGTCACACTGAGGCCAGATTTGAACTCAGGTCTTCCTGACTCCAGGGGCAGTGCTGTATTTACTGTGCCACCTAGCTGCCCCTTGACTCTATTTTTATAAAGAAGAATCTCAGGACCAGAAGACCTCTAATCTTTTGAAAAATCTTATTGTATATACCTGGATGCCACAGCCTGTCATGCCAAATCACTAAAGATATATGAAAATATTTATACCTCATGACCAGGCAAATATTTAATGCCTCACATTCTGGGGGGAAAATGTACACATGACACACTTTCAAGTTTAATCTATATTATTAATATTTTCTTTGTTACTTCATGTCTAGACAATAAACAAAACAATAAATTAAACCATAAATTTGACATAGCATTTGCTGAATTCTGAGGTATAAATATTCACATTGAAAATTTAACAATCAGTATTCTTTTAAAAAAAAATTATTTTCAGTTCCAAATTCTCTCCCTCCCTCCACCTCTTTTCTACCCATTGAAATGACAAAAAATACACCTATTATATCTGTGAAGTCATGTAAAACATATTCCCATATCAGCCATATTCCAAGAAAAAAACCACATGAAAAATAAAAGAAAAAATTATGCTTCAGTCTGCTCTTAAAGTTCATCAGATCTCTTTCTCTCTAGAGGTGGATAGCATTTTTCATCATGAATCCTTTGAAATTGGTGTAGATTATTATGCTGATCGGAGAAGCTAAGTCTTTCACAGTTGTCACTGTTTCAATATTGCTGTGACTAGGTATAATGTTCTCCTAGTTCTGCCAGTTTACTTGGCATCAGTTCATATTAGTCTTTCCAGGTTTTTCTGAAACCATCCTGCTCATCATTTCTTATAATAGTATTACATTATAATCATATGCCACAACTTGTTCAGCCATTCCCCAATTGATGGGGAAAACCTTCAGTTTCTAATTCTATGCTTCCACAAAAAAAGAGCTGCTATAAATATATTTTTAACTATATGAATTCTTTCCCTTTTTCTTTTATCTCTTTGGGATATAGACCAAAGACCATATACTAGTGACTGTATTGCTGGTTCAAAGAGTATAGCCCTTTGGGCATAGTTTCAAATTTCAAATCCAGAATGGTTAGATCACTTCATAATTGTACCCAAAATGCTTTAGTTACCTATTTTTCCATATCTCCTCTAGTATTTGTCATCTTCCATTTCTTCCATGTTAGTCAATCTTATAGGTGTTGAGGTAGTACCTCAAAACTTAGGTACCTTGGAATTATTTTAATTTGCATCTAATTATTGATTATTTTAAGAGAATTTTTTTCATAAACTATTAATAACTTTGATTTCTTCTTCTGAAAACTTCTGGTTCATATCCTTTGACCATTTATCAATTGGGGAATGGCTCTTATATTTGTAAATTTGGCTCAGTTCTCTATACACCTTTATCAAAGAAATTTGCTATAAAATTTTTTCCTATTTTCATACATATTTTGGCTGCATTGGTTGTGTTTGCACAAAATCTTCTTTATTTCATGTAATCAAAATTAAATATTTACCTCCCATGATCCTCTCTATCTCTCATTTGGTCATAATAATAGTAAGTATTCTTGAGTTGGCTTAACCAACTCAAGTTGGCTGGCTTTAGCACACCGCTGCTTGTAACCCTCAAATAAACATCTGTTTTCTACTTCTACCTGGTTTGGAGGTGTGCCTGAACAATTTGTTTTCTCTTCCGTCAAGTCTCAGCCCTGTCCCACTGCTCCCAGTTTGAGGTTTGAAGAATGATCCCCTCCCGCCTCCCCCCCCCACTTAATTTGGCTTTTTACAAGGTAGCTGGGCAAGGTTATTCCAATTACTTGGAGCTGCTACACAAGATAGCTCTAAAAGGAAGGGGAAAGCAAAGTCAATTGCTCCTGATTTAGGAGCCAATGCTGGGGTAGGAGGAGATTTATAAAAAGTAATATAGAGGAAAATTCTGTTAAAAAAAACTAAGTTTTTGTGACCAACTATCTTTCACAAAGATAAAGAATTCTAAGGATATAGATAATTCAACAGAAAAAAAGACTCAGATGCTTTATTAAAATTTGGAGTCAGTGAGCAGAATATTCTTGAGGGCATAAAGCCTGAATTAATTCTGCATTATGCAAAAATTCCTTCTCCTTCTCCTCCTTCCTATTTAGAAGGTGTGAACAGTCAAATAGGGTTTTCCTTGATGCAAAATTGATATAGCTCTGGTTTCTAGCCTTAAAATCATGCATATTCTTTGACCAATCAGGGCTGACAGATTTCAGGAAGGAAATACAGTGAAGCCATTAGTATTTAACAATTAGCTGTAGTAGACCATTAAACTCTTAGAAGTCAGCATTTCTGGTTGTATGGTAGAGCTGCTAAAAATGAGAATATCAATAGACCAGAAGGCAAGGCCAGGCATATATAACTCTAAATCCCTTTTCAGAAACTGTAAGACTAAAATTCCTGACTCGGGAGTTGAAAAGATGACCAACCACTCTCTTAAGAGATATTTTGGGTAAGGAAAAAAAGATCATACTTACTTGTCTGACCTCAGCTCAGGGGGAAAAAAAACAAAACAGTGGCAGCAGAATGAGTGCCTCTTCTTACAACTATTAATTGCAAAAGTCATCAAAGGTGACCCATCAAAGGGTCACCTAGGAAGAAGAGACCTTGTACTTGCAAGTACTTTCTGTTTCTAGTTGTAAACATGGGAAGTAGAGAGGAGTGGCATTTCAATTTCCAAGTTGGTTTCTTCTAGGGATATGAAACCTCAGACTCTATGCTAATGTCATTAAAACAACAACATGAACAACAACAACTTCAGAGCTATAGCTTTAAAAGCCCACAATCATCTGAAATAATCTGAGAAGGCAGAAATTTGAAAAAAGTCAACCTATGGTTTAGGAACAGACTATAAAATAACATCTTCCAGAAGTGGAGAAAATAACAGCGAGCATGTGAATAAAATGGCATTTGTTTCTGGAAAGATCTTGATGATGTTTGACATTCAGCTCTTGCCAGGTTTATATTTGGAGTAAGAAAGAATCAGAGCTTGAACGTGAATAAGGGTGTAGGTTTTGGCACCGTGTTATTTACTTATTTATTGATGATAGGAGGAGAAGGCCTTAGACATGACTTGTCATTTTGTAAAAACAGGCAAGTTTTGTGTATATTCTTTGGAGTTTAGCTTATTCAAATAGGTTGTTCACAAATATTTTCCAAATATGGGAGACCTAATGCAGTATTCAAGTGGTACAGTGGAAAGTGTACTGGATTTGAAGTCATAAGACCTGGGATCAAATCTAGGCTTTGTCATTTACCACTTGTCTGACCTTGGGCAAGTCATTTAACCTCCATGGCTATCTGTTACTTCATCTATGGCCATTAAAGCCCCTTCCAGCTCTAAATATGTGATCTTATGAAAATATCCTAGTGCTCTGAGAAGTTGTGATTTCATCACTGGGGCTACTCTTCCTTTGTACACAAATTGCTTTGAAATATTTTTTAAGAATCTGTTAGGTTTAAGGCACTGTACTGGGGATCCAGATACCTCCTGCTAAAGTCTTTTCTCAACAAGTTGTTAATCTAATAAGTGTGCCTATGAGGGACAAGGTAAGGAAGAGGGAGACAGGTACAGAAATTTCTCCAATACGAAAGAGAATGTAATAAGTATAAGTATGTGACCCAGGCAAGAGCTTTGAGAAAATTCGGTAGCTATGTAAGGGAAGGCTTCATGGGCTGAGTTGGACCTTGAAGGAGAGGAAGAATTTCAGAAAGTATGATGGTACAGAGCTATTTAATTCCAGGTATAGGGGGGTAATGTGGGCAAAGGCATTCTGTCAATCATTATGTGATGTATTGGTAGCCTGTCCATGTGAAGAGAAATTGGGAAAGGCCCAAAGCACATTGGGTGGATCTTCTGTGGTGAACTTAAGGGATGACATTGACAAGAGTTGCATAGGATGGGTAGGTAGGAATAAGTTGCAATCTACACTGTGGGAGAGAACCTTCCACACTGATAAAACCACACATTTGAGTATTTGAATTTGAACCTGGGTCTGACTGAGGTAAAGGGTAAGGAAAGAACTGAACAATTATTAAAGCTTTGCTGAATCTTTAACTGGAATTTCACAGATGATTGTTCCAACTACAGAACGACAGTTTGATTCCTTACTTCCACAATGAACCTCATTAATATATAATGATTTATGAAGTTGTAGTTCTATTCACTGATACTTGACATCTTTTATCAGTGTACCTAGTGCTCTTTTATTCTTAGAGCAAATTAACAGACGTAATAAATACAGATGTCTAAAGAATTCACATAGAGAAAAAACTTACCAAGACACTTAGAAACATTGTGTTATTTCATAGTGGCTCTTAACTTATCTATCCTCAAGAGAAATATTGGTACAACGGGCATAAGGGTGACACATAATTAAAACTGGGAAATAAATTATGATTTTTAGAGAGTTGAGAGGTTATAGCATACTTTTTCTCCCTTTTGATTCTTTTTTTCCTCCTATTTTTGTGTTTTTCATTGAAAAATACTTTACTGTGGAACTCTCCCTTTTTGATATGACATTCAAAAATATCTGATTGTGAGGAAAGAATCTTGAAGCTAAATAGATGCATATGGCTACAGATGTTATTTCCTATTCCATTTTGCTACAGTATGGAAAATTTGCAGAATAGAATTTTCAACCAAAATGGATTTTTAAAAGAAGTTACTGCGTCATTATTCTGGGAGCTATGAAGTATAACCTGCAGGGAATCTACAGGACTTCCAAACCTGCTATTTCATCTCTAATCCTCTCAGTTCTACAAAGAATTATGTGTTTCATCTCCAGAAACTACTTTGTTTCTTTCTTTCTCTCTATTCAAGAAAGCTTACCCTAATGTGGTAGGAATCCTTTGGTTTTCTCTGACCTTTACCCACTGGTGTCACAGCAGAGATGATACATATGCCTCCCAGTTTAATTTGCTCCCTTACACAAAAGGGACTCTCTTTTGTAACCTTTTACATGAACATGATTCTAAAAGATAATAGGTCTTCAAAGAATTTTGAGATAATACTGTTAACTCCCCCGCCAGATCTCCCTAAAGTATTTGACAATTAGCCCAGTTTACTACTGTCTTGGAACTCTTTAGCAATGTTATCACCCTTCAGGGGAATATCTCCTAACATGGTGGTGGTAAACTTTTTACTGCTTTTTAAGGTATTTTAGTCAACGTCTCTATTCTTTTGTGTCTGTTTCCTCAAGGCGCTCATTCATGCCTATGTTGTGATTTTTAAAATGTATGAATGACTCCCAAATCTTTCTGCGCTCAGTCTTCTATCCATCCTTCCTTCCTCCATCCCTCCTCCTTTTCTTTCTGCTTCCTTCCCTCCTCCTACGTTTTTCTTTCTTCCTCCGTCCATTCCTTTCACACTTTTTAGATGACATTGCACTAACTAGATACCCTTCAATATTACTAAAACTAAAATTTCCCATCTATTTTTCAGCCCCAACTGAAGTATCCCTTTCACTTCACATCTTGGTGTCTGCTTTCTCACCAACATCTCTACGTCCTCCCCATCAGAAACTTGGGCTCTCCTCCTGCTACCACCCTGGAGTTTAATGTTGTTATTGTTGTCATCATACAGTCATTTTTAGGCAGTCTGACTCTTCATGATCCCATTTGAGGTTATCTTAGCAAAGATCTAGAGTGGTTTGCCATTCCCTTCTCCAGCTCATTTTACAGATGAGGAAACTGAGGCAAGTTGTTGACAAAGCTAGTAAGTATCTGAGGCTGGATTTGAACTCAGGAAAATGAGTCTTCCTGACTCTAGGCCACATACGTGCACCTTGACTCTAATGGGTGAGCTTTTTTCCATAGATCTTACTTCTCAGCCATTAACTTTCTTTTTTGGATGGGGGAAGTCAAGGCAATTGAGGTTAAGTGACTTGCCCAAGGACACATAGTAAATGTGTGGAGTGTCTGAGGCTGAATTTGAACTCGGATCCTCCTGATTCCAGGGCTGGTACTCTATTCACTGCACCACCTAGCTGTGCCTCCTTCCATAAAACTTCAAACCATGTTTTTGCCCTCCTCCACCTCCCCAGTACCCTCTTCATGCAGATTTCCAGTTTCTCTTTCTCTGTTGTCTTGCCTGAGGGCTGGTACCGTATTTTTTCCATGCATTTGTTTCCTCATTTCTTAGCATAGCATTAGATACATTGTAAGTATTTAGTAAATGGTCTAGCTAAGCTAGCTAGTGAGCTATCACCTATCAAGCTCTATCTCTTCCCTTCTTTTTTGGGGGGGGAGTTTACTACTTTCCCCAATTACATATGAAAAGAAACTTAAACATTGATTTAAAAAAGTTTTTTTTGTAGCTCTCTCTGTCTGTGTAACTTCAGGGCAATCTTTGTCTCTTCTTTGCCTGCTAATTCCAGACTTTTTTTCTTCACTATTTAACTTAGGTTTGCCCATTCATTGACTTCTTCAACTTCTTCCTTACTCATTTTCCAGTCAACAGCTTTCAATAACTGCCAGAATGTGGAAAGCCTTGCTGTTTACTTTAAGTACTGTGTGAGGGAGAGTGGAGGGAGAGTGTGTGGTGCTTCTAAGTGGGACAAGTGTCATCTTCACTACTTTTATACAAGTGAAATCAAATTAAAATGCACATGAAGAAGAGCTTAGAATGAAAAACTATTAAAAAATAAGAAAAATATAAAAATATAAAAAAGGCATTCTGAAAGATATCATCTCATAACAGGATCATGATTTAGAAGAGGAAAGGAACCTAGAGTTAGTTTAGTCCAACCACTCCATTGCACACATCAGGAAAATGAGACCCAGACAGATTAAATGATTTACCCAAAGTCACACAGAAAGTAAGTAATAGAGCTGAGATTGGAACTTAAGTTTTCTGACTGAATCTAGCACTCATTCCAGAGGTATGTAAGGGTTTATGAGATGGATGAAAGCATAAGACTCATAGGTCTTTTTTTTTTCCTTTTTAGCATCAGTTAATAACAGTAGGCATACCTCTACCGACTGTCTCCCTGAATCATCGCCCAGACAGAAGGGCAGAAGGGAATTCCAAGAGCTAAATGGATTCAGTTCCCTATGTTAGGAAGAAAACTGAATGAAGAGACTTAGAAAGTTAAAAGTTTTATACAAATATATATGTGTGTTATTTTTTTTAACTTAATCATGTTACAGAAGTTGGGGTTGGGGAGGAACCTCTTTCCCAGAATTTTTTTTGCTTTTTGGAGGGGGGAAGGCAGGGCAATTGGGGTTGTGACTTGCCCAAGGTCACATGGATAGTTAAGTGTTAAGTATCTGAGGCTGGATTTGAACTCAGGTCCTCCTGACTCCAGGGCCAGTGCTCTATTCACTGTACCACCTATCTGCCCTTTCCCAGAATTTAAAATGTTAAATTAAGGTTAATGAACTATAAGGAGGCAGTTGGAGAATTGTATAGAAAGACCATTGGTTCTGGACCTGGATTCAAAACCTGCCTTTAATATTTCCCAACTCTTTGACCTTGGGAAAAAAAATTTAACCTCCCTGGGCCTTAACTGTCCCATCTGTAAAATGAGGACTTTGGGTTGGGTAGCCTCTGAGGTGCATTCTACTTCCAGTTCTATGATCCCAATATCAATAAATTCATTCTTTTAGCCACATAGATGGCTGCCCAAATGGCTTTCCTCAGCTGTATGACAACTTTTCACCCAGTCCCCTGTGTTCAAAAGCACCTAAGAGGGAAAATAATATCAAGTCAGTTTACCAGAACAGCCGCTGCTCATAGTCTCTCCATTCCCAACAGGCAATAAAAGAAACAAAATACCAAACACCTAAATGCTAAACTTAAATGAGAAGACTTTCTAAAAGCAATTAATTCTACCTTAATTTCAATGTAAAAATGCTAATGAGGTCAAGGGTATATATAGCTTAAATTTGGATGGGACTATTAATCATATCATCATGTATTTAGAGCCAGAAGGGATTTTGATAGCATTCCAACTCAAGAATTGAGTTACCAAGTCAGCTCAGAACTTTTGGGGTACAGTTTGTGGTGGACTACTACCACTATACTCAAGAGTATATATAATCTATGGGTTCAATCTTCCTAAAACTAGTTTTTCCCAGGGAACTTAACTTCAGTATTCAGCTAGTAGATTCAATTAGTTCAGAGCAAATGATGACATGGTAGCTACCCAACATTATCCCCCGCTCCCTAAACCCAAAAATCTTCCACAAATACACCCAGGAAGAGTAGACCAAAACTTGGAATACGCTGGCAGTGAGGCACGCACATAAGGAATACATGTGTGGCCAAGGAAACTCATTCCTCAGGTCTTAAAAGGCTCCAGTATTCTTCCTTTTTTTGTGGTGTCTTCATGCTGCTAATCCCAGGATGCAACACTTCTGCTGGGTAGATAGCTCAGCTGGGCTCCCTGGGTCTACTTCTCTCTGAAGTTCAGTTTTCAACTAATTCTTCTCTGAATCCACAGCTGACTCTCATCTCTGCTGCCAGCTTCAACCTCCTTGAAACTTCTTCCTGTCCTGCCTCTGTCTCTGAATCTGCTCTTTGAAGGTGAGGCCATAGAGGGCACATTCTACAAAGCTCTTTCTTGTCTCAAATATCTTGACTATTTCCAGAGCTGGAAAATTTTTTTTCAAAGCCATTAGGGATGTGGTCAATTTTCAGTTACCCAATGACAAGCTACCTTTCCAATTCCATTTGGAAATTTCTTTACATTTTATAGAGAGATAATTGTAAAGAGATAAATTTTTGAACTTCATTTAACACAGTAACACTCTATATCTCTTGTTATTTATCCCTTACTTTCTCCAGTTATGTCAACTAACCTAGGGTACCCTCATTCCCACTACACTAGTCTCAACCCTTCATTAGACAGATGAGGAAACTGAGGTCTAGGATCACACAGGTAGAACGGGGAAGAGCTGAAATTTGAACCCAGATCCTGGGTCTCCAAATCTAGTACTTTTTCCATTCCACTACAGCTTTCCTCAGTCATACAGCTACTAAGTAGGAGACATCGAATTTGAAGTCAGGTCTCTGGACAATTGTTTTTCAGTCATGTTCAGCTCTTCATAACCCCATCTGGGGTTTTCTTGGCAAGAATACTGGAGTTGTTTTTCATTTCCTTTTTCAGTTCTTTTACATATGAGGAAACTGAGGCAAGCAGTTTAAGTTTACCCAGAGCCATACAAGCTACCAAATGTCTGAGGTTAGATATGAACTCAAGAAGATGAGTCTCCTTGACTCCAGGTCCAGCATTCTATCCACTGCACCACCTAGCTGCCCCCTTGAATAGTGCTCATTTCCAAATAGCCATATGCGGTATACCAATACCACAGAGTAAAATGAGTGATTTTGAGAGCAGCTATCATCATTTTAAAAGAGTAGAACCCCACTCTCTCTCAATCATGCTTATGGCTCCCTGAGGTGCTACCCTGTCGTTTTGCATATATGTTTGTTTGTGGGATTTTTTTGGTGGGGGAAGGAGGAATCTCTTCAACATTCAGGAGTCACTTTTCCCTTTCCTGTTTAGCCTAGTGCCAAGGTTAGGGCTTTCTTCCAAGAAACTTTCCCAGGTTTGGTCAGGGTGGTCTTTCATGAGTTTAGAAAGTGATAAGTAAAAAAAGTGATAAGTAATAGGAGCAAATGTAAAAAATGAAATTTATTTAAGAATTGGGTCTCAAAACCATTATGCATTCTATTTTTTAAAGTCTCACAGTTTTTCTGTCATTTTTCATTCTGAAAATAATTCTCTTCACAGTTATACTTCTGAGGAGTCCCTCAGGTTTGTAAATAGTTGCTTTTATGAATAGCAGTTTATGCAAGATGGGTGGTAAGGCAAGCAATATATTCTCTTTACAATTTCAAATGTAATGGTGAGTGGAGAAGATAGGCTGATAAAATTCATTGCAGAAGCTGGTTAATTTAATTTTCTGCACTACTTTGTAAGACCTGTTTATAGCATAAAAACAAGAAGTTTAGATGCATTCAGAGTTATTAATTAGTAAATTAAATAATATGATTCTCACCCTTTGGCTTGCATCTGGTTTCTCTGCTTTCATTCCTAGATCTAGGCCAAGCATCTGATTCTCAGTGCAAGGCTTATTCCTGGAAAAAAAAAAAAGAAAAATCACAAGTCAAACCAGTCATTTGCGTTCTCCATTCAGCATGTGCTCATGAAGCAATGCCGTAGAGAATAAGTGAAACAAGGGGAAGGTAGAAAGTGATTCCTTGGGGCAGCTTGGTGGTGCAGTGAATGTAGCACCAGCCCTGAAGTCAGGAGGACCAGAGTTCAAGTGTGACCTCAGACACTTGACACACTTACTAGCTGTGTGACTTTGGGCAAGTCACTTAACCCCAATTGCCCTCCAAAAAGCAAAAAAAAGTGATTCCTTCTTACCTGTTGGGGCTCTTGTTGATAATGGGTTGAATTGGTCCTCAGCTAAAAGGAGGCCCATGATCACCTGGGGACAGAATGTGAAGGTTGCACCTGTTTGCGATAAGCAGGATTATCTCTCCACCTTCACCATGGCTAGGGAAGGACACAGGGGTATGACATTTTTCTGTTCTTCCACAAATGTCTTCCTCGGGGACATAATTCAGCCCAGCGTCAGACTTTGGGGGGTCAGGCTATAGGTTTCACCTATACCCTTCCTCAACAGGCTTTGGGCGTCCCCGGCTCCTGGCTTCCGCTTTCTCTGGGAGAAACAGCTGCACAGAAAACTTAAGACACAGGGCTTGCTTCCGTGGCTGGAACTCCCTCTCATTCTCTAAGCTTGGTGTGGCTGGACTTTCTCTTCTTTAGAGTACAACACTTGCCTCCAGCTACGTTCTCTAAACTTGGCTTGGATGGACTTCCTTCTGCCTCCCGGTAGCCTATATTTAAGTCCTTTCTCCAGGGCCCCTTAGGGCCCATCCCCTGGCCTTGCCCTCCGCCACAGCGAGCCAATCGTGCATCACCCCGAAGGCAGAAAGATAATAGACTGCCACATGGTCTCATGGAAAGCACCCTGAATTTAGAGTTGAAGTACCTAGGTTCATGGGGCAGCAAAGTGGCAGAGTGGCTAGAGTGCTGGGTGCTATCTTCCTGACTCAGCTTCCTGTGTTCAAATCCAAGTCACTTAATCCTATTTGCCTCAGTTTCCTCATCTATCAAATGAACTGGGGAAAGAAATGCAAGCCCATTTTGGTATCTTTGCCAAGAAAACCCCAAATGGGATCACAAAGAGTTGGATACCACTCAACAACAACAACAATACCTAAGTTAGCATCCTAGCTCAAACCCGTACTACCTTGGTGAATTTGGACAAGTCAAAACATCTCTGGTCCTCAGTTTCCTCATATGAAGAATAAAATGTGAAATTCTTGAAGGCAAAGACAGTTTTGGTTTTGTATCCCCAGCACCTAGAATAACATATTTAATAATATACATATAGATATTTAATAATACACATAATAGGTATTTAAATAAATTTTTGCAGAATTAAGTTGGGTAGGCTGGACTAGATAACTTTGGAGGTCCCTCTGAGCTCTGTGTATATAAGCCTATTCCCAGATTACAGTGCTCTTCAACACACAACCAAGCTCCTGATGGCAATCCTGTTCTCTCAAAGACTTCTAGTCAGTTGAACAACACACACATTCAATCTTTGCTATGTGTCAGGCACTGTGCTAAGCACTAGGGATACAAAGAAATGCAAAACCATTGTCCCTGCCCTCAGAGAGCTCAAATTCTAACAGGAAAGACAGCAAGAAAAGGAATGCTGACACTTAAATCATGTTCTATAGATTGCAGAGCAATCTATGTACATGATGTCATGAATCAATCAAAACACATTTATTAAGCACCTACTATGTGCTGGTTGATAAAACTACAAAGACAAACGTTAAAATAGTTCCTGCCCCTGATAGACCTTAGACTCTAGCAGTGGGAGGCAGCATGGACATAGATAATTACATTCAAAATAAACAAAAGGTGATTTGGGGCAGAAGCCACTAACAGTTGGGAGGGATAAAAAAAGGCCCAATGTAAAAAACAGTATTTGTGTTGAGCTTCAAAGAAAACTAGAGATTTGAAGGGACAGGAGTATATATTCCAGGCATTATTAGCAAATCATAACTTTATGAGGTATATACTGCATATATTACCACCCCCATTTTGCAAATGAAGAGACTGAGGCTTAGGGATTAATTAATTTCTTGAATGTTTTAAAAACCAGCTATCTTCATTTGTAGCTGTGTGACCCTAGGCAAGTCACTTAACTCTGTTGACCTCAGTCTCCTCATATATAACATGAACTGGAGAAGGAAAAACAAACCGCTCCAATATCTTTGCCAAGAAAACCCCAAATGGAGTCATGAAAAGTCAAACAACTGAAAAACAACTGAACATCACCAATTCTATTGTATTCTGCTCTGATCAGATCAAGTCATTTGAACTGTTGTTGACATCCAGAGAGGGCAACCAGGATGGAGAATTTCATACATGAGGATTGGTTGAAAGAACTAGCAATGGCTAACTTAAAAAAAAGGGAGACCTGGATTGAAATCCCGCTTCAGATACTTTCTAACTGTGCCATTTAATTTCTGTTTGTCTCAGTTTCCTTATGTTTAAAATAAAGTGATTGAACTCGATGGTCTGTAAGGTCTCTTCTAGCTCTAAATGTAATATTTGAGTCTTGTGGGATGGAGGTGGGGGACAGCAAAGCTATCTTCAAATATTTAAAGTGTCTTCAACCCCATACCAAGATAAAGTTGAAACGAGTATATGATTTGGACATAAAGGGTGATGCCATAAGCAAATTAGAAGAACAAGGAATAGTTTACCTGTCAGATCTATTGAGAAGAGAAAAATTTATGACCAAACAAGAGAGAGAGGACATTATGAAATTAAAAATGGATCATTTTGATTACATTAAATTAAAAGGTTTTTAAACAAACAAATCCAATGCAACAAGATTAGAAGAAAAGCAGAAAGCTGGGAAACAATTTTTTGTAGTCAGTGTTTCCGATAAAGGTGCCATTTCTCAAATATATAACTAAGTCAAATTTATAAGAATACAAGTCATTTCCCATCTGATAAATGATCAAAAGATATTAGTGGACAGTTTTTAAATGAAGAAATTAAAGCTATCTATAGTCATGTGGAAAAAAAAGCTCTAAATCACTACTGATTAGAGAAATACAAATTAAAACAACTCTAAGGTTATCAGACTGGCTACTATGACAGAAAAGGAAAATGATAAATGTTGGAGAAGATGTGGGAAAATTGGAACACTAATACATTATTGATGGGAGTTATGAAATGATCCAACCATTCTGGAGACCAATTTGGAACTATGCCCAAATGACTTTGATCCAGCAATACCACTACTAGGTCTATATTTCAAAGACATCATAAAAAGAGAATAGAACCCACATGTACAAAAATATCTATAGCGACTCTTTGGTGTCAAAGAATTGGAAATTGAAGGGATGTTTGTCAATTAGGAAATGGCTGAACAAGTTGTGGTATGGAATACTATTGTTTTATAAGAAATGATGAGCAGTCAGATTTCAGAAAAACCTGGGAAGACTTACATGAACTGAAGCAAAGTGAAATGATCAGAGCCAGGAGAACAGCATACAAAGTATTAGCAACACTATGTGATGACCAACTATGAAAGACTTAATTTTTCTCAGCAATATAATGGTCCAAGACAATTGCAAAAGACTCATGTTGGAAAATGCTATCCACATCCAGAGAAAGAACTATGGAGTCTGAATGCTGATTGAAGCATATTATTTTCCTTTTTTTCTTTCTCATGTTTTTACCCTTTGTTCTGATTCTTCTTTCAAGCATGACTAATGTGGAAATATATTTAACATGATTGTACGTGTATAACCTAAAACAATAATAATAAAGTATCTTCAAGTATTTAAAGTGTCACATGGAAGAGATAATATTAGTTCCCTCAGAAAACAGTACTAAGAGCAGTGGTCTACAGAGGTAGATTAAGACTTAATAGCAAGAAAAAATTTACTAATAACTAAGATGATCCTAAAGGAGAAAAGACTACCTTTGGCAGGGCAGTGGGGGAGTGGTAGGAGTGGTAGATGCCTCCTCACTAGCAGTTTTCAAGGAAAGACTGGGTAATCATTTATTAGGCATATGGTAGAGGGAATTCTCCATCAAGTATAGATTAGACTAGGTGACTACTGAGGTCTTCTGACTCTAAAATTAGGGGATTCTAGGTTTCTATTCCATTCTTTTATGTGGAAGCAACATGTATGCAGATGAGTATACTACAAGGTAGAATGTAATAAAGGCAAGGGAGAAATCTAGATAAGTGCTCGAGGAAAATTTGAGTAGGAAGAGAATGCTTTCAGCTAGGAAGATCAAAGAAGGCTTCTTGGAAGAGGTGACTCTTGGACTGAATCTTAAAGGATGAGAAAGATTTTGAAAGGTATATGTTCTGCTCTGGATTGACAACATAGTGTTGGGCTTAGTTCTGGTCACCACCTTTTAAGGACACTGACAAACCACAGTGTGACTAGAAGCCGGGAAGCAGAGTGGTGAGGGCACTAAGGACCATTCCATGCAAAGACCATATGAAAGAACTAGGAATGTTTAGCCTAGGGGAAAGAACTTGTAGCAGAACTTGAGACTAAGGTGGAGAGGGAAGAAGACTGAGACATAAGGATGTGTTGTCATCTTAAAATGTTTGGAGGGCTGTCATGTGGAATTAGAGGGCTATCCTGTGAAACTTTTTTTCCTTGGTCCCCCCAAAATACAGCAGCAATATTTGGAGAGGGGCTCTTTATACAGGAGCAGATTTTCTTCTCCTGAGTTAGAATTGTTCCTTAGTTGACTGAACTGCTTCAGGAGCTAGTGAATGTCTCATCAGCAGAGGTCTTCAAGTGAAGGAATGGCTACTTGGGGGGCAGGCGACATAAAGGGGCATCTATTTTTGTTGTTGTTGTAACTCAGTAGAAAGGAAAGGGACCATTTCAAGAACAGGGAATTAAGTACTTCTTCCTTAAAAAAACCTGGGATCATACCAAGATGGTACAAAGTAGACGCCTAACGTATTTTTGCAGGAGAGCTAATTAATCAGGGCTAGAATAGTTTTTGAAGATCTGACTGAAAAAGAAACCGTCCTCCTTTCATTTAAGTTAGTGTTCCATCAAGGAATGCATTTCTTTCTATCCTTTTCTGATTGATAGCCAATCACATTGACTTAAATAGAGCATGAATTTTCAAGAAGTCAAATGTTCGGTAATTTACTTAGGACACATTTTCTAAATGTCTGCATGCCATTGGCTTCTCCTAGAAACTATCTCTAGATTTTTAAAAAAGTGATTCATGCACTGTTTCAGTCCTTAGGAAAGCCATTGTAGTAATCACCATATATCCCCATAAAGCCTTGAACTTAAAGTACACTTTTTCTTTATTAAGAATATTTTATTTCCTCCATTACATATTAAAACAATTTAAACATTAAAAAAGTTTTGAGTTTCCAAAGGTTTTTAAACAAATGTTTAAAAAATTGTTTTTACACATAACTGGGAAATAAGATATACAGGCAATGGGGTACAGAAATCCATCTTACCCTACAAGAAAGGTGGGATGGAGGGGATATAAGACAGGGCAGACTGAGGGAAGAGGTATTCAGTGTGCTTGCCTTCTTGGGGTTGGGGGTAGAGAGAGATAGGGAGAAAATTTGTAACTCAAAATCTTGTGGAAATGAATGTTGAAATCTAAAAATAAATTAATTAATTACATTAAAAAAA
>CM053600.1:134163504-134182764 GCA_028646575.1 Pseudocheirus occidentalis | reverse complement strand
TGGTCCCAGCTCCCTCCTGAATCTGCCAAACAATCACCTAGATTCAGGAGCTGAAAGCTGGCAGGCTCTTGTCCAGTCCTCAGAGATGAAGAGTTCCCAGGTCCATGTCCAGTCCTCAGGGCAATCCCCGGCACACACTGAAGTTCACAAGGTTCAGCACACCTCAACCCCTTCAGGACTTCTCTTGCCTGGAACTCAAGGATCAGCCAGGCCACCAACAAACAAAGTCCCATCTCGTTCATGCCTTCAGTCAGCTTCATGGAGGAGCCAAATCCAAAATCTGTCCTGGCTCTGTAAAATTCTTCCTTATAACCACTGGCCTTCTCCCAAGTCAACAGGGGAGTGTCTCAGCCAATAGCATTCTTCCACGTCAAGAGGGGAGTGTCTCAGCCAATAGCATTCTTCCAAGTCAACAGGGGAACTCACACCTTTTCACCAATGGACAGAGTTCTATACTTAGCCCTAAATTATTGATCTATTTGGCCCTAAGTATCTGATCTACTTAGCCCTAAGTATCCTATCCACTTAGCCCTAAATATTCAACAAATTGATTACCATTACAAAGACCTGAATTTCAATCCTGACTCAGACACTTAAAAATTATTTGATATAGGGTAAGTCACAACCTCAGCTTGACTCAGTTTCCTCATCTGTACAGTGGGATAAATAAAAACTTCTAATACAAAGAGTGGCTTTGAGGATAAAATGAGAGAATGTATTTATAGTACTTTGAAAACCATAATGATTATATAAATATTATCTATTATTAATAAACATCAAAGGATAGAATCATTGTCTTCAAGTAGCTTCTCCTATAAGTCAAGTTCCAAGCCTCAGCTCTAAACTTTCAGTAGTACTAAAGTTCAGTAATTTAATAAAATTTTCTGTGAAATATTTAAAAATAAGTTTTAATTGATGTCTTCTTTCTTACATCATTGTAGTAATCCCCAGTATTCCCCCTCTTCCTTCCTTTCCCAGAGATCCATCTCATATAACAAGTAGTCTTTTTTAAAGAAAAAAAACAATCAGCACAACTGATAAATACATTGAAAATGTCCAAAAACATGTGTAAAATGTAACACTTGTGAACCTCCCACCTCCAGGAAGGGGTGGATTGGGGCTATCTTCTAATCTCTTCATTCAAGTCATGCTTGATCTTTATAATTTTGTTAATTCACTTTGGATCTTTCAACATGTGTTGTACTTTCCATTTACATTGTCATTATCCTGTATATTGTTTTCTTGGGTTTTCTTACTTCACTCTGCATCAATTCATGTAGATTTTGCCATACTTCTCTGTATTCATCACATATATAATTTCTTATAGCATAATATTCCATTACATTAGTGTACCATGATTTATTTAGTCATTTCCCAATCAAAGGGCACGTACTGTTTTTAATTCTTTGCTATCATTAAAAAAATGCTGCTATAAGTATTTTGGTGTATGTTATTGTTTACTTCTTATTGTTTACTTCCTTAAGCACAGTGTAATGCCCAGTAATTAAGTCTCTAGGTCAAAGGTTCTAAATTGCTTTTCCAAAGTGGTTATACCTTTCCAGTTCCACAAACAATGTATTAGTGGGCTTATCCTTCCACAATCCCTCCACCATTGACTATTGCATTTTTTGTCATCTTTGTTAATTTGCAGGATATGGGATGAAACCTCAGAGTTGTTTCAATTTATAGCATTCTTCCATGGGTTGTGAATACTCTGCATTTCTTCTGAGAACTGTTTGTTCATATCCTTTGTGGAAGTGAATGTTGGGGACAATTAAAAAAGGACATTGTTTCTTCTCTCTAAGGTATGTTGGGGAAAAAAAGAGGAAAATCAAAGAAGGGATAAAGTCACTTCCTGGGATGGATGGGATGATGATAAAAGTAGACCATGGTCAAAAGACAGAACCATTAATATCTTGCTTCTGTTTTCTTTATTGGGGAGAATGATCCTTAGACTATAAAGGACATAACAAAAATGGTGACTAGGAAGTTGAAGCCTAAAGTAAGAAGGTACTTGCTTGCCCTTGCAGAGGTCAAGTCCTAGGGGACTGACACCAAATAGCACTGAAAGAACTGGTGAGTGTGGTAGTAACCATCCATGGACAGAGAGGCTCTGAAGTAGGGATGGATAGCAATTGTCCCAATGTCAGAGAAAGGGAAGCAGCAGTTTTCAAACTACATAACAGGTGAGTTTGGCTTTGATTTCCAGCAAAATTCTAGAACATGTTTTTAATAGTGAAGTTAATAAAGAGGCAGGGGTACAAGGTGGTATAGTGGCAAGAATATTAGACCTAAAAGTCAGAAGACCTAGATTTGTATCCCACTTCAGATACTATGTGATGATGGACAAGTCACAACTTTGCAGTCTCATCTTCCTCATCTGTAAAATGTAAAATTTACTATGTACATCATGGCTGTTATAAAGAAAGTACTTTATAGACATTAAAGAATCAAGTAAATGTTCATTCTTATCATGAAAAGACAATGATAATCACTAGATTTCATCAAGAATTCCATTCTAATATGATTTTTTCTTTTGAATGACTAATTAGACTTGTAAAACAAGGGAATTCCATTCCTACAGCACACATTTAAGTGTTATAAAATATATATTTTATATGTTATATAAAGAATGTCATTCACTTAGGTAAAACTAACTCTTGTTTGGTTTTTAAAGCCTTTCAAAACTAGGCTCCAATCTATCTTTCCAGTTTTGTGGTAACATCTTAAGGTCCTGCCCCATGCAGGTTAGGGTAGCTTTTCCTTAAAGGACACTGACACCATCGTCTAGATTTAATTGGCTCTGAGGCTAAGGTCCAGTCCACTGACATAATTTCCTGTTTGCCTGCGAATAAAAATAGCCAAGACACTTAGGGCTCCAGCTCCTCCCTCAGGCTTCTGACCTCGGATCATCAGCATGACCAATACCAGCAAAAGAGGGCTTTACCCAGTTGAATCAAGGTTATATCTTCAGTGAATATTCCTTCCTTGCTCTGAATGTCATTCTCTTGCTATGACTAATTAATATCTTTTTGTTTGATGAGACTATAAGAGTCTCATTTTATTTCAATCTCAAGTCTGTGGTACCAGTCTGGTCTAAGACAGGTCTGACTTAATACAAGCCTCATTATACATGTTACTCCTGTTCCCTCTCTCTTTCTTTACTCCTCACACTGACATCCACATTCAATTTCCCTGTATTTTAGGCCAGTCAGAAAGGAGACTCTAGGTTTAAAATTTTTGAGCATAAAACACAATTAAAGCCAACTCTATTAATACTGGATTAAAAAGAACATAATTCCAAAGTTTAAAGGATATAAAATAACTTTCTCTATAATTACCACAAAAAACTATCAGCTAGATTGGGGAGGTCTTTCACAGGAGAGCAGCATGAGCTATGCTGAGGCTTGTGTCCATTTCTCCCCAGGTTAATCCTGTACTTCAAGAAACAGAATCCCCTCCCCTCCATTTCCCATTTTTTAGGGGTCAATCTAGTTCACCTGTTTGTAGAGCAATCACCCAGTATGAAGCGCTCGATGAGGCCTTAGAGAAAAGAGAAAGAATGCAAGAGGGTAAAGAATAATTGTTCCTCCTCAACCCTAACCCCATTTGCTGTCCAATTCAAATCAAAGCAGCTCCTACCACACCATTTCTTTGCACTTGTTGTCTATCCTTCACGCCTAGCATGAATTCCCTTCCCCACTCACCTCCACTTCACAGAGTTCCTTCACTTCTTTGAAGATGCAGCTCAAGTACCACCTGGTCCTCAACTGCTAATAACCTCCCTAACTACCCGTATGGAAACTATCTTGTATTTATTGTGCATTTCTTCTGCCTCCCCCAGTAGTGCAGAAGCTCCCTGATTGCAGGAAGGATTTACCCTTGGTTTTTGTATCCTCTGGGCCTAGCACAGCACATGGCACATTAAAAGCACTTAATAAATGCTTGCTGGTTTGATTACCTAGAATTAAGCAACTGACGCAATTGCTATTCTCATGGACAAGAAGAAAATCTAGATGCCAGTGAGCCTATAGTATAGTTAGAAGGATTTAAAGCCGGTTTGAATAATTGTTTTAATGGTTCAGTGTTAACTTTAAAGGGGTTCTTTGGTGAATATTTTTGATGCTCTGCATAACATTTTTTTCATTTATGACTTGGATAAAGGCAGAGATGTTATGCTTATCAAACACTCAGATGATATGAAGCTAGGAGAGATAAGGAACACAGTGGATGAGATAGCTAGGAACTAAAATGAATTCCATTGGCTAGAAGGGAAACTAGGATCTAGCTGGATGACTTTCCAGTGTCACACAAAAGCGCCTGACTTAGAATCAGAAGAGACGTGGCTCAAACTGCGCCTCTGCTAGGTTACTATTTTACTGCTGTGTAATCCTGGTCAAGTCTCCCATTTTCTCTTAGCTTCAGAGTCATCATTCATAAAATGGAAATAACAATACCTATTTCACAGGCTTATAATGAGCATCAAATGAGATAAAATGTATAACGTGTTTTGTAAACCTCACAGTGATAAATAAATGTCAATTAGGATTGTAGGAAAGCCATATGGCATAGCTGATAGTGTGCTGGATTTGGACCTCTCACACTTGCTAGCTGTGTGACCAGAAGCAAATCAATTTACTTTCTGAGCCAGTTTCCTCAGCTGGAAAATGAGGATAATAAACATATTTCACAGGATTTTTGTAAGGCTCAAGTGGACTTGAAACCTTTGAATGTAAACTAAAATAACAATATTTCAATACTTGTTACCAAAACCACCTATTCTGATGCCTCATCATGTTGGGGAGGTGACATAAGTTTTCCAAAGTCAGTATCAACAGATTTCAAATGGATTGGTTCTACTAAACTGGAAAGACTTTAATAAGTATAACCTTGTCTACTGTTTAAGTTTCAGCCTGATTAAGTGAAAATTCCACCATCTACCTTAATTAGAACCTATTTAGAGTGTAGGATTCATTTTAGGTAGGGCACTGAAAAGGTGGAGGGCAAACACAATGGTGAATGCACCTGAGACAATTTCATACATGGAATAGTTGAAAGAGAAATGTTTAACCTGGAGAAGACCTGGAGAAGAAATGATAGTCTTCTGCAAATATTCGAAGGACTGTCATGTGGAAAGGGAATTAGGTTTCCTTTGTTTGGTCCCACAGGTCAAAATTAGGAGCAATCTGTAGAAAAGAGGCAGACAGGCTTAATTTAAGGGAAACCTAGGTCACAGTGAAATGGTCTGCTTTAGGAAGTGCTGTGTTCTCCATCATTAGGGGGCTGCAAGTGAAAACTGAATGACTACTTGTTGAGTTTCTACAAAGGGGGTGTTCTTATTCATATTTGGATTAGATGACCTCTGAAATTCCTTACAGCTTGGAGATTCTGTATGTAACTGCATCACCTGAACACTGCTAGTAAGGGAGACCCTATTATTTTATAGGGCAGACCACTCCCCATTGCCTAGAGGATACAGGGACCCTGACATATTGAAATTAGGAGAAACTTGGGTTCTAAATCCTGCCTTGGACACTTAACTAGCTATATGACCTTGAACAAGTCATATTTGTCTTCCTGGGCTTTTCTTTCCTCATTTGTAAAATGGGGATAATATCTACCTCACAAAAGTGTTATAAAGGTCAAATGAAACATTATATATAGCTCAGAAATCTTAAAACTCTAATTCTGTCTTATCTTCCACATACATTGCAAAATGATATTATTAAAACACAGATCTGACCATGTAAAGTTCCAGTGACTTTAGTATAAAATTCAAATTCCTATTTGCCACTTAAAGCTTTTCACAATCAGATTGTAGCCTACCTTTTATGGATCTATTGCACATTTCTAAATCTTCACCCTTCCTGCCCCCTCTGCAGCATTTGAGATTGCTTACATACCTAATCCCCCTAAATACTCTTTTGTAGGTTCCCTCCACCCCTGCCCATACTGGTCTCTCTTCCTTTTACCTGTGGGACAACCCATTCTCAATATTCTTTGTTCCATCATTATCAGTGCCTCGCTCATTAACTTTGCTTTTGTTTTTGTTTTTGGAGAGCAGTTGGGATTAAGTGACTTGCTCAAGGTCACACGGCTAGTTTTTGTGTTAAGTGTCTGAGGCCAGATTTGAACTCTACTACTCCAGTAGCTTCCTATTAACTCTAGGATAAAGTAGAAACTCCAGTTTGTCATTTAAAGTTCTCCATAACCTGGTCTTATCTTTACTTCTCCTTCACATATTCTACAGCAGAGGCGTCATATTTTGGTTGCTGGTCCAAACACCCTCAGAACCAGAATGAAACAGAACATAGATAAGGTTAATTTGCAGTTTTCTAAGTCAGTGTCAGTTTTGTGTTGTTCAGTTATGTCTGACTCTGTGACCCCATTTGAGGTTTTCATGGCAAAGACACTGGAGTGGTTTGCCATTTCCTATCCAGCTCATTTTACATATGGGGAAACTGAGGCAAATAGCGTTAAATGACTTGTCTAAGATTACACAGCTAATAAGTATCTGAGGCCAAATTTGAACTCAGTATGAGTCTTCCTAAATCCAGACCCAGCACGCTGTCCACTGTGCAATCTAGCTGCCTCAAATGTCAGTAAGCACCCATTTCTATTTGTTTGATTCCTGGCTCTAAGGTACATCCATATTGGCCTCCTTGCTACATTCCATTTCCTATCCCCATGTCTTTGTCCTAGCTATTTCCCACATTTAGAATGTTCTCCTTCCTCACCTTTACTTCCTTCAAAACTTACCTCAAGTGTTGCCTCTGCTTGAGACTTTCCCTAGTCTCCCCAGATGTGGCTTTATCTTCTATGGTTTCCTTGTATTTGCCTTGTATGTTACAGATACACCTATCTCTCTCTCTCTCTTTCTCTCTCTCTCTCTCTCTCTCTATCTGTCTGTCTGTCTATCCATCCATCTAACCATCTATCTGGTTAGATGGATAGATATACCTTTGCATATGTTATATATGCATGCATATTATATTCTTACTTATAATGTAAACTCTTTGAAGGCAGGGCCTTTTCATGTTTAATTTTCCACCTCTAGCATCTAGGACAGTGCTGGATATACAGTAGTTATTTAATAGGTGCTTTTGGATCGACACACCCTTAAGTTCCAGTCTGTCTTCCACAACATGCCATCTCCTTTCTATTTCTGTGCCTTTGTATAGGCTTGTCCCTTTTGCACTTCCTGGAGCCCTTCCAGGATGTACTCAAGTGTTTCCTACATAAGGGCCAATCCTGGAAAATACTTGGTATGTATTTTATATTTATCTGTGTTCATGGCTCCCTCTACCCCCATTTAATTTAAACTTCTTGAAGGCAAAATGTCTTTGTATCCCCAGGACTTAGCACCTAGTAGATGCTTAATAAATATTTATTCAATGAATTATTATACATATTTGAAATATTTGAGCTGAGATTAAAGACTGTAATTTACCTTCTGTACCTATCCAACATTATTTTTCCTTTCCACTAAGAATTCTAAAGTTAAAAGATTCTCTCATTCATTACTCAAAGCCTTATTACAAACTCCTCCAGGCCACAATTGTTTTTCCCCTTCCATCCATCTATTTAAATTCTTCATGGTCAATTTAAAGTGCTATTTCCTCCACTGGGCCTTCTCTGTCTGCTCTTATCCCTACTGGTTCCCTCCTTTCTCACTCTGTTTTCTGAACTTATTACTTATTAGTTTAATAAGTAATATTAATTATTACTTATTGATTATACTTATTACCTGCATTACTTTTTTGAACTTTGTCACTTGTTTTATAAGTTGATCCTAAACTAATGTATATGCTAGTAGAAACTGAATAAATATTTGTTGAATTTGAGTTTTATAGTTTTCTCTTTTTCACCACTGGCATAAATCACTGTGCTTTTTGAAAAGGCTGAAAACCTGCTTATTTTGCTATTACTGAGACATAATGTGGCCTTTTCCATTTTGAGATGTTACTGAAACTAAAAGATTGCCCAGATAGAAAGGATCTTATACTTTGACAGATTTGTGGTACCAAAATGTCCCAAATACAAAGTGTCCCAAAAGTCTTAGGGCACAAGTATTTCAAGTTTTAATAGCTTAACATTGCATTAAGACTTTTAGGCCACCATACATATACATATCTATCTATTCATCCATCTATCTATACTCTCTTTAGCAGTACCAACTACAACCCACTCGTATTTTCTCATCCAGTGTCACTTTTGTCTATGGCATCCCATAAATCTGCCTTAGGGTTTCGCCCTATTATGCTGGGGGCTTTTCTTCAGATCTCTTGGTATTGTGTGCTTATCAATGGAGCATACAGATATCTATTTTCACCTACATTCCTCTGATAGCCTTTATTCTACTTCCACAATTTTTTGAAGGTATTTTCGCCTTCTTATGCCAACAAGGCACCTCTCTATCATTCTTTGGGTAATCTACATTAATATTTTGAACACTCTGATATTCCATTTCTCTCAGGAAGAATATGTGGTTAAAATAGGCCTTCCTTTGTTAAGGGGAAAGAATCAGGTCATGAAAACCCCAGTGCAACTTCCCAAAGATAATCCCGCTTACAGCCACCTGACTTAGTTTTGGGGTCCAGTTCACTGTTTCATACATATGTCTGACCAAGACATATATATATATATATATATATATATATATATATATATATATATATCATACTGATATATACCAAGACATATATACTGACCAGTGAATGGACTGATGAGATGTCCATTCGACCACTTATCATAGTCTGGAAACAGAAATGCACTCACCCTAGAAAACTGACAACAAGGTAGGTAATTAAAAAAAAGAAACGCAAAGATCAGTGACTAAACGATGAACGTCCTATTTCAAGCATTATACCACAAAACAGGGAGTAGAGCTTACAGTGAGTAACTATAGGTTAATAATAATGACAGTAACAATGATTAGGATTTATATATAGCTTTACAGTTTGCAAAGCACTTTACAAACAGAGGTTCCAAAGGTCTTGGTTCAACTGTATGCTGTATGAGCCTCATAACCCTGGGAGATTGGTGTTATTATTCTCTCCATTTTACAGATGTCGAAACGGAGGCTTCCAATGGTTAAAGGACTCGTCCAGGCTCTGCCAGCAAGTGTCTGGCTATAGATACAATGGTGGTAGCTTTTTAGTTGATAGTTCTTTTCTTAACAACAAATCCAAACCAAACCCGAGTCCCTTCAAGGAGCATCTCGGGGGCCACGGGGTAAAACACTTATGAGGAACGTGGCTAGTTCCCCACGGCTTTGGGGGAGTGAGAGACTTAAGTCCTGTAGCTGCTGACCACCCACATCACCCGCGACCTTGGCCTCGCGGGGCTGGAAAGTCTGGACTAGCTCGCTGTTGGCTGAGACGCCGATCCTGCCGGGAGAGGGGAAGGCCTGGGGCACTGAGTGACGCCACCCACGGGCCGGGGGAGCCCGGGGAGCGGACAAAGGGAATGCCCGGGAGCTGGGGTCCGAGACAAGTGGGCGCAGCTTGAAAAGCCCCGCGGCCAGTCAGAGAGGGCCAAAGGGGCCGGCCGGCTCAGGTGACGGCGGCAGGAGGAGGGGCTGGGCCCGCCCCCCGCCATGACCCCGTCCTGAGGCCTCAGCTCTGGGACCTGTCAGGCGGCGAGAGGGGGTGCGGTTTGTCTGTCTGTTCTCCCCCTAGAAGCCTCTTCTCCCACCTGAGCAGGAGCGGCCGGCCACCCGCGGAGGAACCCGGGGAGAAGTGAAGACCATAAGGGAAGGAGTTTCCGCACGGACGCGGTGCGGCGCCGTTTCCGGTCCCCCAGAGCCTGCTCCGCCGCACGCTCTGCCTGCTAGCCCCGGGCCGCTGCCCCTCTTCCGGCCTCGCGGCCCCTCTGCGAGCAGTGACCCCTCCCCTTCTCCCCCGCCCTCGGGCTAGGGGCACTGGCGGCCGCGGAGGGGGCAGCTCGGGCTCCTCTCGACATCATGCAGTCCCGGCTTCTGCTTCTCGGCTCGGCCGGGGCTGTCGGAGGCGGAGGCAACGGCGGAGGCGGCTCGGCCGCGCGGAGAGTGAGGCTCATTTTGCGGCAGGTGGTGCGGCGCCGCCCGGGCGCCGAAGGGCTCCGGCTCCGGCACACCGGGGCGGGGGCCGACGCAGGTAACTGGCCACCGCCTGCGGGGCTGCTCACCCGCTCCCCTTCCTGCCCGCCTCCCTCACCCCCGCCGGCCGTGTCCCGGGACGCCAATGTCGGCCCCAACTCGCCCCCAGTGACCTTGACCTAGTCCTTTCCCATCCTCCTGTTGTTGTGAAATCAGAGCACGAGACTCGGTTTTTAACATTCTGTGATCCTACTGTGAGCAACTAGGTCGGGCTGTGGGAATGCTGGTCCTAGCTCTGTCACAGCGACCTTGACCTGGTCCCTTCCTTCCCTCTGGCTGCTGCGAAATGAGGGCACCAGTCTTGCTATCTAACATTCTGTGGACCTCACCTACTGTGAGCAGCGATGTCAGGCTATAGGAATGCTGGCCCCAGCTCTGTCACAGTGACCTTGACCTAGTCCCTTCCCCTGTGTAATAGGGCATCAGACTTGATCTTCCAAGTCCCTTCCTGCTCTAACCTTCTCCTATTGTGAGAAAGAAGGTCAGGGGATACGGATTCCAGGGGATATGGAGTTCTGACACAGTAACCCTAACAGCAACAGCAATTGTTCTTCTCTGATCTTTGTAGACTACGGAGTAGGCTGGACTTCATTCTTCTGGTCCCTTCCGACTCCAGAATTTGGTGATAACTGCTTGCAATTTCTTTCCAGTCTCAGCTCCCGCTTCCCACCCTTACTGCTTATGGTTATTCTGCAACCCTGCATCCTGACTTTAAAACGGTAGGGCAGGTGCTATGAGATAACATTGGTGTTCTGGACGTTCTCTATAGTCCTGCTTGCTCCCCACATCTGTGGTGTTTCAACTGGCAAATAGTGATATGATCAAATTTGTTTCATATATGAGTTTTGGTCACATTAATAATAATAAATCATAGTAACATTTCAGTGCTACAAGTATCTCTATATTCAGATGTATGGATACTAGCTTCACTAAGACAAATTACAACCTTTCTGTGATTTAGTAGACTTAAAAATTTTTTTAAATTTAGAATATTTTATTTTTTCTCCAGTTACATGTAAAAACAATTTCATATGTTCATTCCTTAAAAATGTGAGTTCCAAATTCTCTCTCTCCCTCCTTCCCTTTACCCTCTCCCTGAGACAGTCAGTGTAAGCAATTTTGATATATGTTATAAAGCTACAATCATGCAAAACATTTCCGTATTAGTAATGTCATGAAAGAGAGACATGGACCAAAAAGAAAAGAAGAATGCCAGAAAAAAAGTGAAAAATAGTGTGCTTTGGTCTTCATTCAGATTCCATCAGTTCCTTTTCTGGAGATGGATAGCAGTTTACATCATGAATCCTTTGGAATTGTCTTGGATAATTATATTCCTGAGAATAGCTAAGTCATTCACAGTTGATTATCATACAGTACTGTTTTTTTTTTTTACTGTGTACAAAGTTCTCCTGGTTCTGCTTCTCTTGGCATCAATTCATATGAGCCTTTCCAGATTTTTCTGACATCATAAGCCTGCTCCTCGTTTATTAACGTACAGTGGTATTCCAACCTGTTCAGCCATTCCACAATTAATGGACACCTCAGTTTCTAATTTTTTGCCACCATAAAAGGAACTGCTGTAAAATCTATATTTTTGTACATATAGGTACTCTTTCAAATCCAAATCTCTAGGTTAGAGACTTAATAGTGGTATTGCTGGGTCAAAGGGTAAGCACAGTTCTGTGGTATTTTGGGTACAATTCCAAACTACTTTCCAGAATTGGTTGAAATTTGACAGCTCCACCAACAGTGCGTTAGTGTCCCAGTTTTCCCACATCCCCTCCAACATTTATCATTTTCCTTTTCTGTCATCTTAGCAAATCTGATAGGTGTGAGGTGGTACCTCAGAGTTTTTTAAATTTATATTTCTTTGATCAGTAATTTAGAGCATTTTTATATGACTATCAATAGCTTTGATTTCTTCATCTGAAAACTGCTTGTTTATTAATTGGAGAATGACATGTATTCTTATAAATTTGACTCAGTGCTCTGTATATTTGAAGAATGGAGACTTTATCAAAGACTTCCTTTAAAACCTGTCTCCTAGCTTTCTGCTTCTAACCTTTGCTGCATTGGTATTGCTTTTACAAAAACTTTTAAATTTAATACAGCCAAAGTTACCCATTTTACATCTTATAGTGCTTTCCCTCTCTTGTTTGGTCATAAATTCTTCCCTTCTCCATAAAGCTGACAGGTTAAACTACTCTAGGCTTCCCTGATTTGCTTACAGTATCACGCTTTATGTTTAAATCATGTACCCATCTTGACCTTATCTTCATATATGGTATAAGATTCTGGTCTATACCAAGTTTCTGCCATATTGTTTTCCAGTTTTCCCAGAAGTTATTTTTTTTCAAATAGTGAGTTCTTGTCCCAGAACCTGGGGTCTTTGGGTTTATCAAACAGTAGATTACTATGGTTATTTACTACTGTGTCTTGTGTACCTAATCTATTCCACTGATCCACCACTGTATTTCTTAGCTAGTACCAGATTATTTTGATGATTACTATTTTATAATACAGTTTCCGATCTGGTATGGCTAAGCTACCTACCTTTGCATTTCTTTTCCTTAATTCCCTTGCTATTCTGGACATTTTATTCTTATAGATGATTTTTGTAATTATTTATTCTAGCTCCATAAAGTAGTTTTTGGTAGTTTGATATGGATATGAATAACTAACTAAGAGTTGTCATTTTTAGCGTATTGGCTCAGCTTATCCATGAACAATTGATATTTTTCCAGTTGTTTAGCTCTGACTTTATTTGTGTGAAAAGTGTTTTGTAATTGTGTTCATATAGTTTCTGGGTTTGTCTTGGTAAGTAGACTCCCAAGTGTTTTATATTGTCTGCAGTTATTTTAAGTGGAATTTCTCTTTATTTTATTTGTGTTAGACTTTGTTGGTAATATATAAAAATGCTGATGACTTATGTGGGTTTATTTGATACCCCTGCTACTTTGCTAAAATTGTTATTTCAAGTAGTTATTTAGTTGATTCTGTAGGATTCTTTAAATATACCATCATCATCTGCAAAGAGTGATAATTTTGTTTCCTTATTGCCTATTCTACTTTCTACCATTTCTTTTTCTTCTCTTATTGCTGTAACTAACTTTTGTGGTACAATTTTGAATAATAGTGGTGATAATAGGAATCTTTGCTTTACCCCTGATCTTGTTGGCTCATCTTTATTACAGATAATGTTTTCTGATGGTTTTAAATGTAATACTCTTTATCAGTTTAAGGAAAGTTCCATTTATTTCTGTGTGCTCTAATGTTTTTTAATAGGAATAGGTATTACATTTTGTCAAAAACTTTTTCTGTATCGGTTGAGATAATCATATAATTTGTTTTTTTTTTAATTAATATGGTCACTTATGCTGATAGTTTTCCTCATTTTGAAGCAGTACTGCATTCCTGGCATAAATCCCACTTGGTCATAGAGGATGTGATTTATTGTGTAATCTCCTTGCTAATATTTTTTTACTTTTGGAAGGGGAGAAGGTAGGGCATTTGGGGTTAAGTGCCCAAGGGCACATGGATAGTTTTTTTGTGCTAGTGTTCTATTTAATCTTTTTCATCAGTATTCATTAGGGAAATTAGTCTATAGTTTTCTTTCTTTGTTTTGACTATTCCTGTTTTAGGTATCACTACCATATTTGTATCATAAAAGGAATTTAGTAGGACTCCTTCTTGACCTAAATAGTTCATATAGTATTGGAATTAATTTTTTAAAAATATTTTTAAATGAATTCCCTTGATCCATCTGGTCCTGGGGATTTTTTCAAAGGGAGTTCATTAATGTTCAGTTGCTTGTTCAGATTCTTTTTCTAAGTATTTAAGCATTCTGTTTCCTCTTCTGTTAATCTGGGCAATTTACATTTTTGTAAATATTCATCCATTACACTTAGATTGTCAGATTTATTGGCATATAATTAGGCAAATAGCTCCTGCTAATTACTTTAATTTTCTCTTCATCCTTTTCATTTTCAATACTGGTAATTTGGTTTTCTTTTTAAAAAATACCAATTAACCAATGGTTTGTCAATTTTGTTGTTCTTTTCATACAACCAGCTCCTAGTTTTATTTATTAGTTCACTTGTTTTGTTTTGGTTTTTATTAATCTCTCCTTTGATTTTCAGGATTTCCAATTTGATGTTTAACTGGGATTTTTCATTTATTCTTTTTCTAGTTTTTTTTAGTTGCATGCCTAATTTAATATTGATCTGCTTTTTCTATGTTTTATTGATGTAAGAGTTTAGAATGATACAAATTTTCCTAAGTACTGCTCTCTGGATGCATCTCATAAATTTTGTTGTCTCATTGTTGTCATTCTTTTTAATGAAATGATAAATTTTTTCTATGATTTGTTCTTTGACTCATTTGTTCTTTAAGATTAGAATGTTTAGTTTCCAATAATTTTTTTTATCTATCTTTCTATGATTCTTTACTGAGTGTAATTATTTTGATTATGATATCAAAAAGATGCATCTAATATTTCTGATTTTTTGCATTTGACTGTGAGGGGTGTGTGTGTGTGTGTGTAGGTGTAGATGTAGGTGTAGGTGTAGGTGTGTAGGTGGTATATGCTGCCTTTCTATTCCCATTCAGTTTGATCCAGAGGTGTCTTGTAGGTAACTTTCCTAAAATTCTATTCATCTCCTTAACTTCTTTCTTGTTTATTTTGTGGTTAGATTTATCTAGTTCTGAGAGGGCAAAGTTGCAGTCCCTTAATAGTATAGTTTTACTGTCTTTTCCTCCTATAACTCTTTGTTTAAGTCTGTTTATCTCTTTTAATTAAATCTACTTTTGCTTTTGCTTTGTCTTTATCCCTGCTGTTTTTTAAAATTCGGCTGAAGCTTAATAGATTCTGATCCAGTCACTTACCTTTACTCTGTATGTGTCTCTCTGTTTCAAATGTATTTCTTGTAAACAACAATACTGTTGTTAAAAACCAGAGTACACTGATTTTTAATCCGCTCTCTGTCCGCTTCCTTTTTATGGATGAGTTCATCACCAACATATTCACAGGTACTATTACTGACTGTGTATTTCCTCCATCCTTCCCCCCCCATTTTCATCCTCTTCCTTTTTGCCCCCATTTTATCCTTCTCTTTCTTTCTCCCCTTTCATCCTTTCCTTCTTCACCAGTATTTTACTTCTGACCAGTGTTTTCCCCAACTTTCTTCTCTCATCCTCCTGTCTATTCTATTCTCCTCTTCTCCTATTTCCCTATAACATAATATAGATTTCTATACCCAACTGAGGGTGTATATTATTACCTCTTTGGGCCAGTCATTATGAAAGTAAGATTCAAGCATTGCCTGCCACTCCCCCTCTCCCTCCATCTTTCCCTCTACTGTAATAGTTCTTTCTTGCCTCTTTGTGTAAGATAATTTATCGCATTCTACTTCTCTCTTCTCCCAGTGCAATCCTCTGTCTCACTCCTTAATTTTGTTTTTTTTTGCATATCATCCACTCATAGTCAATTTACACCAATATGGTCTATGTATACTCCCAACTGCCATAATAATGATAAAGTTCTTAAGAGTTAAAAGTATCTTCTTCCCAAGTCGTAATGTTAAAAGTTTAATCTTCCTGAATCCCTTATGTGTTTTACCTCTTTCATGTTTTACCTTTTTAAGCTTCTCTAGTCTTGTATTTAAAAAATCAAATTTTCTATTTAGTTCTGGTCTTTTCATTAGGAATATTTGAAAGTCCCCTACTTTAATGAATGTCTATTTGTTTCCCTGAAGGAATATACTTAGTTTTGCTGGGTGGGCGATTCTTGGTTGTAATCCTAGCTCCTTTGCCATCTGGAATATTGTATCCCAAGACATCCAGTACTTTAATATAGAAGCTGTTAAAGCCTTTGTAATCCAGGCTGTGGCTCCATGATATTTGAATGGTTTCTTTCTGTTTGCTGGTAGTATTTTCTTGTTGACCAGGAGCTCTTCAATCTGACTAGAATATTCCTGGGAGTTTTCATTTGGGGATCTCTTTCAGGAGGTGATTGGTGGATTCTTTCATTTCTGTTTTACCATCTGGTTCTAGGATACCAGGAAAGTTTTTCCTTTATGATTTCTTGAAATATGATGAACCGGCTTTTTTTTTTATCATGGTTTTCAGGTAGTTCAGCAGTTTTTTTTGAGGCAATGTAGGTTAAGTGACTTGCCCAAAGTCACTTGGTCAGTAAGTATCTGAGGCCACATTTGAACTTGGGTCCTCCTGACTCCATGGTCAGTGCTCTATCTACTACATTACATAACTGGTCTGAGTCCAGTAATTCTTAAATTATATCTCTGTAATCTCTTTTCCAGATCATTTGTTCCTCTGATAAGATTTCTCAGATTTTCTTATATTTTTTTCATTCTTTTGATTTTTATTTGATTCTTGATGTCTCATGGAATCATTATCTTCCACTTGCCTAATTCTAATTTTTAAGAAATTATTTTCTTCATTGAATTTTTGTATCTCCTTTTCCATTTGGCCAACTGCTTTTTTTAAGGAGTAGTTTTGAACATCTCTTTCCATTTTTTGTGCTTCCTTTAACCAAATTGTTGACTTTTTTTTGTGACTCTCTTGTATCACTGCCCTTCCTTTACCCCATTTAAAAATTCTACTTCTCTCTCTTTTTTTTTAAATAATTTTTTTTATCTCTTCTAGGAGTTCTTTTTGGGCCTGAGACCAATTCAGATTTTTCTTTGAGGCTTTGCATATAGGTATTTTGACATTGTTGTCCTCTTCTGAGTTTATGTTTTGGTCTTCCCTGTTGCCATAGTAACTTTATGTGGTTATATATATATATTTTTTCCCTCTCATTTTTCCAGCCTCTTTCATGACTTTTATATTAAAGTTGAACTCTCCTCCTGTGTGGGAAGAAGCCCTGTCCCAAGCTTCTTTCATGGGGGCCTTGTGCCTCATTGCTGATCCACACTGGAGCCAGCATGGTCATGCTGCCAGATTGCATCAGAGGCTGTAGGGCATTGTTGCTGGGCTGCCCCAGTAGTGGTGGGACTTCACTCCTGAGATGTACTTCTGTGAGCCATGGGGCCTTGCTGCTGGACTGGCTCAGGACCTGTGGGGCCTTGACTCTGGGCTGCACCAGGGGCCATAGGGCCTCACCACTGGCGTATACCAGGACCTTACTGCTGGTCTTTGTCAGGGCTGCATGGTATACCTGCTCTGAGTTGGGTAGAGTTGGTGTCTTAAGACCTCACCTATCCTAGAACTCAGGCCCTACCTGCTGGTTTTTTCAAACAGCCTGCCCCAGACTGTGAACCTGTTTTACGCCAGTGAAATGCTGACTTTTTTGCTGACTTTCTCAGTTGTCTTGTACTCGAAAATTTTTCACCATATCCTGATCAACACAATAAGATGATACTTGTCTCCATTTAATGGATGAGGCAACAGATACAGAATGATTAAGTGATTTTTATACATTACTAGGTAGTAAACCTAGGCTTCAACCCATTCCTTCTGACTCTTTTTAAATGTGCCATATTGCTTATGTTACAGAAAAAAATTAAATTTCATGAAGACTAATATAGTTAAAATGTCATGATCAGATTATTTATTAAATGTCTGTAGAGCAGTAGGTGCTAGAGGAGATAGAAAATTTAGGTAAGACTATTCAAATTTCATTAGGTTTGCAGTTGAGTAGGGGAATAACTCATAATCACAGATAACTTTAATATAGATCACTACATGTTAAGTACATTAACAAGGTCCGTTAGACTTTCCAGAGACAAAGAGTAGACCGTTTGGGATAGGATATAGACTGCGTGGAGAATAGTGATATTAGAGAAGACTGGAAAATTAGGATGACACCAGAGGGCTAGACAATACATTGTGAAGTTATCATAAGGAATAGGGAACCATTGAATAAAATACTAATAACAATAATGAGTAACAGTAATCAACATTTATATGTTAATTTTAAGGCTTACAAAACGCTTTGCATATATTATCTGATCCTCAAAATAACCCTGTGAGAGAAATGTCATTATCTTCATTTACTGATGAGGAAACTGATACTCAGGGAGTTTAAATATTTTCCTCATGATCACATAGATTGTAAGGTCAGAGGTTGAATTGGAAGCCAGGTGAGGGATATGTATTGGGGTGGTGACAGTGGGAACAGAGAAGAGGGTTTAGATGTGAGATGTGGAAGTAGAATTGATAGAATCTGGTAACTGTTTTATGAGAGGTGATGGAAATGGAAGGATCAAAGTTAACTCTTTGTAGGGTTGTAGGGTTGTAGGGATGTAGACATGGGAGAGTGGTTGAAGGGTGACATCTTAGAAATAGTAAAGTTAGAAGGAAGAACAGCTTTAGGAACAAAATTTTAAATTATATATTAGACATATTGAGTTTGAGGTGCTGGTAGGACTTCTAGGTACAGATGAGCAGGGACTAACCATGTCACTTCTATATTAAGTAAACTCCAGTTGCTCCCTATTATCCCTGGGATCAGATATACTCTATTTAGCATTTAAAAGCCTTTCATAAACTGACCCATATATGCAGTTGGTCCTTTGATTTACAAATTCAAAGATGAAGCTCAATTTCTTCATAGTTGTTAGGCAATACTACAATTTATGAGATTGCCTTGCTTTGCATTTTCTTTTGGGGTCCCTTATCCTACCCCTAAGTGGTTGGCTATGTTCATATATAGTTATAGGGTTGAAGACTGAAAGTTCAGCTGTACTTTCCAAAAACCCATTCAAAACCAAGGCACTATTTTCAGGAGAATATATTTATATTTTTCTTTTCATGTTGAATGGCCAAAGGCAGTTCACTTTTTTCTTTCTTTTTTTTTGTTAATTTATTGACATTTATTTACTTTTAGTTTACAAGATTCAGTTACAGAATCACTTGAGTTTCAGATTTTCTCCCCTCCCTTCTCCCCCCACCCCCACCCCATGGTGGTATACAATCATGTATGGGATCTGCAAACACTTTCACATTGTACAACAGTCTGGTTGTATAGAAGTATTGTAACCAATGGAGTGAACAAAGGGAAAAAAGAAACAAAACCAAACATGGAAAAGAACAATAGCATGTGTTGCTTCAGTCTCCATTTAAACTCTGGTCTTTCTAGATCTTTCTCTGAGTGTAGGTAT
>CM053600.1:134143144-134163004 GCA_028646575.1 Pseudocheirus occidentalis | reverse complement strand
TGACCAGGTGTCCAACCCCTTTACTGTTTGTGTGCTGAGAATTCTGGAAACAGCCTCTGCTGCTGCTGATTCAGTCACACACACACACACACACACACTCACTCTCTCTCTCTCTCTCTCTCTCTCACGGTTTGCGCTGGTATAACCTAAGTTCTGCTCTCACCCTGGTTTGATAGACCTTTCCTGACAACCTTCTAAGTTGTCTTGGGTTGGAAAATTGTTTCACCCATTCCTTTTATGGGTTCTGCCACTCTAGAACTTGGTTTGAGGTTCCATTTAAAGTTGCTTGGAGGGGAATTTGGGAGTATGCAGGCAAGTCCCTGGCTTTTCTCCACTATCTTGGCACTTTAGCCTTGGTCATCATTTATACTGTTTTAACACTTTCTAGAGGACCAGATTAAAATGTAATTAGGAAATATTTAACAAAATAAGTTAAAAAACAGTAGAACAAAGATAATGCTAATATGTAGTTTTCTTCACCAGTATGTAGCTCACAGACAACCATATGTACTGTTTAATAACCCGTGTTTCTATTTGAGTGGGGCACTGCTCTTCTAGAGCATAAATAATTCCATAATATTTAAGACATCAGAAAACTCTTTGTAATTAGTTTCTTATGCTTAAACCTACCTAGTAAGATGGAAAGAATACTATAGTCAGAATCAGCAAACCTAGATTTCAATCCCAGCTTTGCTATGCCCTACTTGTGTTACCTTAGACAAGCCAGTTATCTTTCCTGGGTCTCACCTTGATCATCAGTAAAATAACCAGAGACTGGACTAGATAATATTTAAGGTTCCTTTCAATGCCAGATCCAGTGATTATTCCCACTTTCCCTTGACTTTTCTGTATGGAGAATAGTGGATTCTTTGTTTTTTTTTCCTGTAAACTAATAATCCCACAAACTGGGGATTCTTAAACCTTTTTTATGTCTTAGATCTCTTTAGCAGTCTAGTGAAGTCATAATGCCTCTCTTGGAATAATGTTTTTAAATGCCTACCATAAAATTTAGAGAACTGCAAAGGTAACCAGTTATATTTAATTATAATTAGTCAAAATATTTTAAAAGTAAGTACATGGGAACAGGTTAAGAACTCCTGCAATAGGCTATAAAACATTTTTCTACCCTTGAGTTGCATAGTATATGCTTCTTAAAATGTAAAAAGGAACTAGCAGTTGAGTGGTTTAGTGGCTTCAGTGTATGAATTAGAACACTGAATAGTTTAGGCCACGGGCAAGTCATTTAACTTGCATTTAACTTTATCAGTAAAGTGTAGCTGATAATACCCCCTCCAGATTGCCTCATGGTTACTGTAGGCAGTAATGTAGTCTTTGCACTGGGGATAGTGGCTTATGACTAAGAGCTTTGCAGCCTTGGTTTTCTTTTTAGTGGGAAAGAGTGAGCTGTACATAAGCAACCATGAATGAGGGGGATTCTGATAGGAGATTTCATTACCTTGTCTTTTTCTTTAAACCTACCTCCTCCTAAATTTTACTGTTTTTATCAAGGGCATCACTGTTATTCCAGTCACTTAGATTTATAATCTTAGTTTCATTCTTTACTAACCTGTCTTCCTTACGTCATGTATCCAACTAGTTGACAAATCTTTTCCTCTCCATCTCAGCTATCTTTCATGGATCTGGCCCCTTCTTTCTACTCATACCATAGTTACCCTAGTTCAGGCTCTCTTCACCCCTTGCCTGAACTTCCTGCTTCAGGTATCTCTCTATTCCTAAATAGACTTCACACATTTGACAAATGTTAAAGTGCTACTTACCTTACTTTTTAGTTCCTATTTTTGTTTAAGTTTTATAATATAATTGTTAGTGCAATATTTCATGTATATGCTTTATAAATAAATAAATTTTATATATACATATATATATATGCACACACATATTGAGATGGTCTGTCCTCAAATTTTTACTAATAGGGATATGTAATTTAAATAAGTTTGGAACTTACTGCCCTACATTGCCATTTATGGATTCTTTTAATATAGTTCAGATCCCAAAGTGTTTCATATCCTTATTGACTTGATAATGGCTTACTTTCTTTGTTCAATTTAATGACAAACTTTGTTAATTACCTACTTTGTATAAGTCATAGTATTAAGGCTAGAGCTACAAAGGTGAATAAAATGATACAGCTACTTCCCTGAAGGAGTTTACAACCTAGTCATTTTCAGTCAGTTTCAAATAGCTAGAGCTGGGTAGGTTTTCTTTGACTTCTTTCTTTGTTAGTTGAAGACTGGTCTGAGGATCTGTGCTGTACTGGAAATAGGTTGTATCCTCTAAAAACTTTCTATTGAAGACAGCTGCCTCATGCGTGATTGATTGCGGACACATACAGGATAATCAGCAAGAGAAAAGTAGCAAACTAACACAGAGTGTAACATGAGAATATCATGGCAGACAGCAGTGAGCTATAGAGTTGGGATAATGTTCGAGGCACTTAATTACCTTAACTATGTTTAGACAGTTTTATATTGCTTTGCTCCAGTAACAGAATTCAGCAACCACATTCACAGAATTCAACAAATATTTTTACGCATTAAATTCATAAATATTACGCGTAAGTAGTTACTAAACAATTAAAGTCATCTATACTGATGTTTAATGTTTTTTCTGATAGAGCTGGGGACTCAACCTGTTATTTCATTAGTATAGAGAGCTCCCTGATGTGGAAACTGTACCACTGCAGGTCAAAACTTTTTATTTGCATTATTTATTATATTTATTTGCATATTTACATTATATTTGCATATATTATACCCCAATTATAGATAATGTTAATATGTAGTTTTGTAAGTCAGTTTGTGGCCTGCAAGAATCCTATACTTTAGTGACCTGTTTCTGTCTGATACTACTAGTGTAGAGTATACTTTCCCCCAGGGTCACATGATTAATATGTGTTGGAAGTGGAACCTGCTTATGTTTCTAATAGAATGTTTAATTTTAAAAATCACATACCTGGGGTACACACCCTGCTTTCAAAGAATTTAAAATCTATTTGGTAGTAGACAAGTACAGGGACATTAGAGTAAGTGAGATGAGTATAGAGGAAAGAGGTCCAAGTGAAGGGCCTTTGAGAAACCTGAGAAGGAAAATTAACACCAAGATCTCAAACTTAGCATTCTCTATGTAGTTGCTTCATTTGTGTCCCATCTAATGATGGGACCATGTTAATCCATGCCATATTAACCTATTTTCACTCCTGGGAATTAATATCTGAGAGTGCTGTTCTTATTTTCAGGTTCATTTTTAGATATTTTTTTCTGAGAGGAGGCAAGAGCAATTTGTTCCTTTGTAACAAAGGAAAAACGAGTTAAGCAAAAACAAGTAATCATGTTTTATAAAATATGCAGCATTCCATACCTACAATATCTTACCTCTCTGATGAAAGGTGCATCTCATCTAGATGAGCCAAGATTGGTCATTGTTTTGTTTTATTTGTTTTTATTTGCTTTAAAATTTTGTTGTGGTTATTATGTCTCTTGTTCTTAGGGATTTACTTCGCTCTATAATTTTGTAGAAGTGATGCTTAATTCCTCTTACTCTTCATTTCTTTTGGCATAATAATATTCTGTAACATTCATGAGCTATAATTTGCTTAACCTTCTTTGGGGTATTCTTATACTCCTTTTGTGTATGAGCCTTAGCTCAGTCTCTTGACAATATATATTTCTGGTAACATGGATTATTATCATGCCAGTTTTACAGTTGGAGAAACAGTAAGCTTCTGACATGAGACAATATGTATAAAACACTTTGCACGGTGCCTTGAACGTAGTAGGCACTTAATAAATGCTTGTTCCCTCTCTTCCTTCCTAATGAAGGACCATAGAAGACTTAAAATGCTGCTACTGAAATAAAGGCACCGTGAAGAGTACTTCATGTAAATGATGCGAATATCTCGAATGCTGTTATACAGAATGTGCTCTTCTTTCTCAGAATTCAATGCATTTATTTTGGTTCTAGGTCCATTTTTCAGCATTCAATGAAACAAACAAAAAATAGTGTGATCTCATAGGGCAATGGGTGCCAATAGTGAGGTGAGAGCCAGAATAGGGTACGTTGGTTGGGGATGGATCCAGGACAAGCATAAGACATGGTGGCTAAAAATAATGGGTGCCAAGGTGGATAACTAAAGTAAAACAGACATATTGAGAACCATTAAGTACATTTTTAAGTTTTTGGGTAAAATTATGCTGATGTTGTGAGGCACCATGGTGACCTGCTGCTAGAAATTTCCGAAGCCCCAATTTATGTGGTAGTGTCCCATAAATAATACAAACTATTTTAAAAATCTTTTTAGAGACTTATTTATTTAATTGTATTTCATTGTCATTTAATTTAACTTGGAGTCAATCCAGACACCCTGATGCCTCATGATAGATAAAGCTTAATTTTCAGTAAGAAACTTGCCCCAAAGCTTCTCTACATACAAGTACTAAGGCTTTGGGGCAAGACATTGACAGATGAATGACCCCTTTATAGGTCAAAACATAACTGAACATATTTTAGCCTCCTTTTCCTGCAATTGATCTTCTTTATTTTGTTTTTAGGTGATACAGTTAATATTGGAGATGTGTCATATAAGCTGAAAACTCCCAAGAATCCAGAACTTGTACCAAAGAACTACAGTAAGAAACATTAATTTTCCGTAATAGTTGATAATTCATGCTTGTTATTTATTTTTATCTTAGTGGTAAGTAAAGTTCATTGGCCTCCAAGTCTTCTACCTTTTAAAAATTCTTTGTGGGGGTGAAGAAAGAGGGAGAGAAAATTTAAAACTCAAAATCTTACACAAGTGGATGATGAAAACAGTAAATAAAGAAATATTAAATTCTTTGAATTGTAGCATGTTTTGGAAATGTTAATATAGCTGTAAAAATACATTTGAAGTATGCTAGTCTAGTATTCCAGAAAAAAAAAAATCTTAATTCAGGTCCAAATTACCTTGAATGCTTCAGGTCCTTAACAACTGAATAAGAATAAAAAATCTAATGTCTGTGAAGTGCTTTGAAAACTAACATAAATGTCAGTTATTACTGCTATTATTATTGATGATAACTAATTTCTAGACCATATTTTGTTTATGATGATTAGAATACTAACCTTTTACACATATCTTTGACTTTGATGGAAAGAGTGAAAATCAAACATGATCTTTTTGCCTTTTGTATGGGCTTTTTAGATAGATGCATTGTATTTTGACATAGGAGATAAACTCAGATATGCAAACCACTTCCATTTAAATAAGAAAATGTAAAAAAGTGTTTGTAACTGATTGCACATACCACCTTATACTTTTGTAGTTTGAATTTGTTAAATGAAAGGAAGGGTGGGTGCTTTAAATTTAAAAAATAAGTACCTGTTTTCCATTTTAGTATCTCTTGCTACTTAATATAGATGAAATCACAATTTATTTTGTTAAAGACTGTTTCTAGGAGATAATCACTGTGTGGAGAGAACTTTTTTGCTTTTCCTTCCTGACAATCAGGCATACACACACTCATAAATACCCAGAATTGTAGAGTTCATGGTTTATTACACTTGCAGGAAAAAAGACTGGAGAGGGATCATAAAGGAATAATACAGAGGACAAATACAGATCTTACTTATGGAAAAAATAGGCTGGAGACAGATAAGAATTTCAGTAAAAATTCAAATTTGATTCATGCTCCCAAATATTGTGCTCTTTAGTGTAGTTCATGTTCTTGGCTAACAAAGGTCATGTCCCTGTGAATGTGAGGATAGCTTACAGGCTTTTAAAACCATCTGAAAGGCAGCTTTATTTTTGCTTGTCAGTAACATCGAAAGGCTATTAAAACTTCATAAAAGTTGTGTGTACTATAAAATCCTGTTATTTGCTGTTTGTCCTGTTTACATTTGATTTTGTATTCATTCTCAGTGGGGTGGTTTGCAGTGTCACACTGCAAACTTAGTTCTTCAACTAACAAATACTTTAGCTAACCTAAGAACTTTGTGTGTATATTTTGTGGAAAAATCTTTACAGCATTAGTGAAGCAAAAAGATTGTGGTTACTCTTTGCCCTCTCTGAAAACTACCAAGAGCAACACAATCACATCACATGATAGTAACCACACTTACTTTAATAACTTAAAATAGGAAAGTGAAAGCTTAAAACAGCACTAAGATTTTTGGGACACCCTGTATTGTGTAACCGTGTCTTTTATGTAGAGCATGGCACTCTACAGTTTTCAGAACCCTTTTATGTATACTAGCTGGTCTGATCCTCACAACCTATAAGGTTGTCAGATCTATTCTTCATTTTATAGATGGAGAAATAGGGATTTAGAGAAGATAAATAATTTGCTTGAAATCATTTGATTTACTTGAGGTCATGAGGCTAAATCTTCTGAAACTTAGTACCGTATACTTTCTGTTTTGCCTCTCATGGCTTATAACTCCCCTTTTTGGTAGCACCTAAAATGGCATGGATTTTCCAACTCTCTTGGGATTAGCTGAAGTATTTTGGTTTCTTGCCACAGTCACAAAAACAGTCATTTGGAGCCCTTCTCACTGAGAACTCCCTTGTCATATGTTGTAGGATTCACAGGGGATATCCAAGCATATTTCATATCCCGTGTCATAGGGCTTAGGCATCTAGCTGAGAGAAGTACAAAGGAGCAAATTTATTTGTTCCCAAATGTATTAAAAACCTTTGAAGGGAGTTCTCCTTTAAAACATTCTCTCATTTAACATCTTTAGATTTGTTTTACCTTTGGACGTGCCATTTATGTAGGTCATATTTTTCATAGCTTGCTCTTAAGAATATTTGTGTCAGGGTAGAGCAAAGATGGCAGAGTAGAGGAAGCACTTAGCTGACCTGTCCCAGTTGCCCTCCAGACACCTTTAAAATAACATCTCAAATCAAATTCTGGAGTGGCAGAGCCAACAAAAGGTCATGGTGAAACACTCTTCCCAAAATAGCTTAGGAAGTTGCAAGAAGAGATCTGTGACGTAGGGGTGAGGTCTGGTCTGGAGCCCACATGGATGCAACACTGGTGGTGGGATTAGTTGGCAGTGATAGAAGAATTAGGACCTGTCAAGCCAGAGACTGTAAGGAGACCTGGAAATTTGTCATAAAGAGATTGCAGCACTGGATAGAGGGCTGCATGCTGTTTGGCAGCTCCATTGCTTAGACCCACCTCTGGGTCACAGTTCAGGAGTGGAGAGAGAAGCACTTTTGGTCAAGAAGGAACAGGGGAACAGGGGCCCTGAGGAAGAATATAGCAATAATACAGAAGACAAATACAGATGTCTTATTTATGGAAAAAGCAGGCTGGAGACAGATAAGAATTTCAGTAAAAATTCAAATTTGATTCACGCTCCCAAATATTGTGCTCTTTAATGTAGTTCATCTTCTTGGCTAACAAAGGTCACATCCCTGTGAATGTGAGGATAGCTCACAGGCTTTTGAACCTTTGATACCAAGAGAGCAGGGAACCCTAGGAACAGTATCGATTTGTTATCCCAAGGAATGAAGGACCCTTCTTAGATAAGGACCAGAGTGCAGGTCAAGAGAGCAGTGACTACATCTCTCCTCAGGTCACACTATCTTGGAAGCATAAAAACCTTCCAGATGCTCAGAACTAACTCTGAGAAGCTTGGGGTAGTGCCTCTTTCCCCCACTGGGAAGAGAGCCCAACTTTAATAAAAAGTTAAAAGTCAAGAAACAATCTGAAAAATGAGCAACAAAAAGGCCATATGACCACAAAAAGCTTCTGTGGTGACAGTGAAGATCAGGACTCAAACTCAGAAGAAGTTAATGATGTCAGAAGAGCTCCAAGGAGAACCTGAGAGGAAAAAAAAATGTGAGCTGGACACAAACTCAACAAGAATTCCTGGAAGAGCTAAAAAATTATTTTAAAAATCAAATGAATGGTAGAAGAAAAAAATTTAAAAGAGAGTATGGTAAGACAATTATGAAAAGAAATTTAGCAGTTTCATAAAAGAGGCACAAAAAATACTGAAGAAAATAATGCCTTAAAAATAATTGGCCAAGTGAAAACAGAAGTATAGAATTTCACTGATGAAAATAACTTCTTAAGCAGAATTAGCTTAATGGAAAAAGAAATACAAAGAGGTACACTGAAGAAAATCATTCCTCAAAAATGAGAATTGGACAAGTGGAAGCTGATGACTACAATGATGCATCAAGAAACAATAAAATAAAGTCAAAAGAATGAAAAAAAAAGAAGAAAATGTGGAGTATCTCATTAGAAAAGCAACTGACCTGGAAAATAGATTCAGGAGAATTTAAGAATAATTTGACTCCTTGAAAGCCATGAACAAAGAAAAAGCTTAGGTATAATAGTTAAAGAAACCATCAACAAAAATTGACCCAATATTTTGGAACCAAACAGTAAAATAGAAAGAATATCCACCAGCTATCACCTGAAAGAGATCCCAAGATGATAACCAAATTCCAGAGCTCTCAGGTCAAAGAGAAAATACTTCAAGCAGACAGAAAGAAACCATTCAAAATATCTTGGAACCACTGTCAAGATCACATCAGATTTAGTAGCTACTACATTAAAGGAACACAGGACTTGCAATATGATATTCTGGAAGACAAAAGAGTTAGAATTGCAACCCAGAATACCTTGTCCAACAAAATTGATTATAACCCTTTGTGCAGGAGGGGGGAGAAGGGAATGAATATTTAATGAAATGGAATACTTTCTAACATTCCTGACGAAAAGACTAGAGCTGAATAGAAAAATTGACTTTGAAATACAAGATTCAAGAGAATCAAAAACATGGAAGAGAAATCATAAGGGACTCAGTAAGGTAAAGCAGTTTGCATTTCTTTATAAGAAGGTGGTGATTGATTATATAGGAATGATAAAAAAATGGATAGATGAGAAAGAGGGATGCTTGAATTTCACTCATCATTTCACATCATCAAATTCACTCATCAAAGTGGTTCAAAGAGGGAGAAAAATATATATGTATATGTTTTATATATATATATATATATATATAAATATAACTATGTGTGTATGTGTATATACACACATACACATATTCATTTGGGTATGGAAATCTATCCAATTGGGTCTTACTGAATAGGGAATAGAGGAGTGGAAAGGAGTAAGAGAAAGGTAGGGATAGTAAAAGAGAGGGTGGTCAGTGGTGAGACGCGAAGCAGACTAGAGGAGGGAGAAGATAAAGAGAGAGAGGATAAACAGAAAATAGGATGGCAGGAAATGCAAAGTTAATCCTCATAACTGTGAATGTGAATGGGATGAACTCACACATACAACAGAAACAGGTAGCAGAATGAAAACCTAGGATCCATGCAGATGCAGACACTTGTACAGGCTCACACAGTTAGAGTTAAGGATAGAGCTGGACCTTCTGAATCCAATCCAGTGTTCTTTCCCCTACAACCACTAGGTGTATTGTATTTTTATTTATTTTTGTTTGTTTGTTTTTAAGAATAACTCCAGTAATGGAGATAAAAATGATAGGTTACATAGCTAACTGAAAATGGAAAGACATAGAAGTTCTGAAGAATGTTTTTAGTTTGTGGTGTGAGAAAATGTTAGCAATGCTAGGCTTGTCATGTCAGTTGCTTAATTATTTTTTTTTTATTTTCAGTAACCAGGAACGCATCAAATTTATGTAAAGTCTGTTGCTTATCTAGATGGTAGTAGTGATAGTCATGTTTGCATTTCTGGGAATGAAAATCAGTGGATTTCCTGCTACTTATTGAAGCAGTAGACTGGAAGTATCCTTGGATGGAGTGTGCTTGAATAAAAATAATTATAGAACACCATAATCATCTCATCAAAGTAAATTTTCCTGTATTATTAATTAATGGAGTTGAATTAATAATGTTTGTTTTTGATAGCCAAGTACCAAGTCTTTCTACAATATTGTTTTATTTTACCTCTTCTAACATAGTCCATTGTTTTATCTCTTGTCTTGACTGCTTTTTACTTCTTTTAGTAGACCTCTCAGTCTGTCTAGCTTCTCACATTTTTGATTCAGTGTATTATTACTAAGGGATATAGTTGAAACAGCTATTCATGGACCTTTTTGAAGATGCTTTATTGAATTTTAGGTTAAATGCAAGCTCATGTATATACACATACACACACACACACCTGTGTGTGTGTGTGTGTGTGTATTCACTACTTAAATGCTGATTTCATTGTTCTGTTGACTCTGTTAACTGATTCTGCTTTATCACTTCTCATGCTCTATATGAGTTAGGTTTCTTTTTTTTTTTTTAATTCCTTGCTGTACAGGGTGTTCTGTTTCTTGCTTCTGGGTTGCTCCTTATGCCCATGTATTGGAACCGTTTCCCTCTTCCATCTGTCAAGGCTTATCCCTATCTACCTTTTAAATTATAGCCCAAGTCTCATATTTTCTCAAAAGCTTGTCTTCTCTTTTCTTTCCCTTTTTAAAATGGAATGTTTTGTTTATACTTTTTGTTTTTCACAAAAATCAGTTCCTTGTAACCCCCTTTGTGTTCCCTAACACCATCTTTTAATAGGAAAAAGCAAAAACAATGGTAATCCAGGCTGAAATTTCACCTCCTAGTGTAGCGATTGTGATGTACAGTTTGTGGAAGATTCTATACTTATCTGTTCCCAGTTCTTAGGGAGATGACTTGTTATTATTTTATTGATTGTTGGCTCTTGGCAATATTTTGACTCCACTTTTGTATTCTTCAAGTATTTTCCTCTGGTAGTAGTCACCTTTCTGTGTTTTCCATTTTTATTTTTATTTTTTTCAATCTGGGACTGTATTGCCCTTTCTTGGTTTCCCAAGAAATCTAAATATCATGCCACCTATATCATCTATATATCATGCCATCTCTTCCTAACTGTAGGTGACCTGCAAGGATTTACTCTGGGCTTTCTTCTTTTTTTCTTTCTTTGTTGTAACACTTAGTAATCTAATCAGCCCTCCCGGGCGTTACTGTCATAACTATGTAGATGAATCCCAGATCTATATATTCAGCCCTAGTATCTCTCTTGAGGTCAAGTCTGTCATCATAAACTATTGAACATTTTAAGTCTCATAGATGTCTCACACTCATTATGTCTGAGATGGAACTTACTTTATTTTTTTCCAAAATCCATCTATCCCCCTTCTGAATTTCCCCAGATCTTTAGAAGGGACTATCATCCATGCAATCACCAAATTCGGTATTATCCTCAACTCCTCACTCACCTTCATTTTACATATTTAGTCAGTTGACAGATCTTTTAATTTCCAGCTTCACAACATTTCTCACGTGCATTCTTATCTCTGCTTGCATGGCTACAGCCCGAGTTCAAGACCTCATCACCTTTCACCTGGATTATTGCAAAAACTTGTCAGTTTATCTTCTAGCTTCAAGTTCCCCCTACTCCAATTTACCTTCCTCACATCTTGCCGCTAATGTAATTTTCCTAAAGCACAAGTCATTTTACTCCTTTACTCAACAAACTACAGTAACTCCTGATTGCCTTTAGGATCATATTATAAACTCTGAGTTTTAAAAGCCTTCACAGATTATCCCCAACCCACCTTTTTGGCCTTGTTATGTATCACTCCCCTTCCTTCACTCTCTGATCCAGCCAGACTTAGCTGTATCTCACATACAATCCTTGCCCTCCCTCCCATCTCTAAACCTCAGAACTATCTTCCATATTTAGAATGTACTTCTTGTCCCCTTTGTCTCTTCAAATCCCTTGTTTCTTTCAGAATTTAACTGGGGTACAGGCTTGTTAATGAAACTTTTCCTGATACGTTGCAGTTGTTAATGTTTCATTTTTGTCTTTGTATCTTAAGAAAATGCAATATAGTACCTAGTACTAGTCAACGAGTATTTATTTACTAAGTGTGTACCATGTACCAGGCACTGTGCTCAGTTTTGTGGATATAACGACAAAGAATTTAAACAGTGTGTTCTTGCAGTAAAGTTACTTTCTAATAAATGCCTGTTGATTTATTACAGTTTTTAGCTTTTTTCCCCAAAGATAGTTAACAGTGTAAACTACTCCCATTTTTCCTTAGTATTTGTAGATAACACATTATTACAAATATTTGGGCCATAATTTTTACCTTAACTTTCCTTTATTTGTATAGAAGACTTTTTTAAAAGCCCATGTACTCATTTGAGAGAAATTTGTCCTTTTAAAAAAATTTAAGTCATAGTAGACATCACTTTCATGTGACATTTTGGATGACAGTGAATATAGATATATTATTTACATATAATATTGTGAATTAAATGTGGGTGTATATGTATGCATGTATGTCTCCACCATCAGTAAACATCCATCATCAGGAACTTCTTAAAAGTTACCCATCAGTTATATGTTACAACCTACCTCTGAGTGATACTCATTTTTAATTATTCAGAGTCATAAAACAATATAAGTAGAATTCTGGTGTTAAAAATGGACCTTTGTTACCAGAAGAAGCATAAGGTCATTTAAAGAGCTCTGCAGTTTCTTGAAGGCAATCCAGGCTACTTTTTTCCTCATGTTTAATTCTGTGCTTAACTTGTTCTCTGTTTGTACCAGGTATTCTAAATGGGTATACTGATGGGAAAGCATTGTAGATGACCTCCAAGTTCCTTTCTCACTCTAGGATTAGGATTCCATGAAAGTCCTTTGAAAGGGCTATGAAAGAATTGCATATGGACAACAAAATAAATAGGAAATTTTGCTTGCCACTAAATGAGGATTATAATTTTGTATGTAAAAGGAAAACAATATAATGAAAAAATAGAAATAGTTGGTTTTTGAATAATTGTGGATCTTGTCTTGACTTAATACTATAAGCAGCAATAGGGACTTCTGGAAAAGAATGTCTCAGATCTGAATATATGGAATTCTTGGGGATTTCTTTGATGCACACTGCAGTTTTTATTATGTTCTATAGGACAGTTTGTTTTTCAGATGGTACTGATTGACAGTTTTACATTGTTTCCGTTTTTGGCATTGTTTCTAAGCATGACCCACATTTTCTCAAGGCCATCCTAAAAATATAGCATGTTTCAAATATTAATATAAAATATACCACAGGCACTCAGAGAAGCACAATATGAAAACCTTTTATAATAGTGTAAGCCACTTTCTTGATAAGCCAGATATAGCTGTGCTTTGCTTTAAGGGAACCTTTTATATATAACAACCTGAACTTTCAAAAGAGATAAAATAGACACTGATTTTTTGGGTGGAGCATGTCAGGAACATGGTCTTTTAATTCAGAGAGCTGTCCGCTGGGGAGTGTACTATATATAACAAAGCAGATTTGAACTTTTTGATGGAAGTTTGATGTGTTGCTGTTGGGTTCAGGCTGAAAAGTGGAATATAGCAATATTAATGTTAAGGTATGTATCTTTTTTTTTTAACTGGCTCTTCCTATGTTGCCCAAGCTCAAAGTAGCAGCTACACATAAGCTTGGTCCCATTGCTGATCATCACAGAACATTTGATCTGCTCTGTTTCGGTTTCTAGACACTTCTCCCATGCTTACGCAGCTTGGTGGCCCTTTATACCTGGGAGCTCATCATATTGGTGCTCATTTTGTGCAGATATCCAGTCAAATTTATCACTCCTGCAGCTAAGTACTCTCAAGCAGAAGAAATCTTAACAGCCTCAGCCTCTTGGTCACTGGGATTACAAGCATGCTCTATTTTTTATTTTACTTATATTTGGTGTTTAGTCATTTTTCAATTGTGTGTTTGTGACCCCATTTGGAGTTTTCTTGGCAAGGATACTGCAGTGGTTTGCCATTTCCTTCTCCAGCTCATTTTACAGGTGAGAAACTGAGGCAGACAGGGGTGAGTGATTTGCCACGGGTCACACAGCTAGGACATGTCCTAGACCAGATTGATACTCAGGAAGATGAGTCTTCTTGATTCCAAGTACTGTGTTTTCTCCTCTGTGTCACCTTACTGCCCAATATCTTTCATACTGCTCTTCAATTTTCCCAGCAAACTTATGTCAACCATAAGTCTTTATGCCAGTATCTAGAATCCTTGTGTTCATTGAGTACCAGGGCATGGTTTCTTTGTGTTGTTCAACCAGTCTGTTCTACCAATTGATCTCTCCATTGTTGTTGAAACTCTATGCAGTGTCCTTGTCACTTTCTTATGACACAGTGTTGATTTTCTTCTGTTTCTCTGAGTAGTGGGTAGTGTGACTGCATATAGACAGTGACCTAATAGTATTTCCACAGCACTATATAGTTGTTTCCTTTCCATTAAAGTATAGTCAGTTTCATTTCTTGTAATGTTTTCACCTATCTATGTATAGTGAACTTTAATGGAAGAATTTATGTGTGGCATGTAGATGTGATATTTCTAAGTGGTCTAAAAGCTTGTATCTTTTTTGTTTCTCAAACTTGAACCTTGGCTTTTTTTCTTAATTTTAAATCTTTTTATTCTGAATTTTATCCCATACAAAATTAGCACTTTCAACAGAAGAGAAAAATAATATTGTATACAACACTGTTAATCATTCATTCACCTGGACTATTACAAAAGCCTTCTTTCATGGAACCTTGAGCTCCCTTTAAGATTCAACTCAAATGCCACTTTGTTTAAGAGATTCTTTTTCATTTCCCTAATTGTTAGTGTCTACTGAAATCATTTTGTTTTTCTTTGCTATAAATCTTCCATTAGTAAAATCTTAACTTGTTGAGTTCAGTGACTATCTTACTTTTGTACTTTTATCTCCAGTTGCTGTAGTGGAGATAGAGCTGAGAACCCTAGGTCACCTCTATGGCATGATTAGGCTTTAGCAGAGCACTTGTGTGAATTAAGAACATTTATGGATAGAGTTAGTAGATTTGTTACTATTTCTATTATCAATATTTTATCATTGATGATACTGGAACTATTGCATTTAGAGTGTTCACACCTTAGTTCCTGAGGACTAAAATGAGGACATATTAATTGTATTTAATAAATTGAAGTCAGGAAGAGTATTTAGAACAGACTAAATATGTGTTGAAGAAATTCATGCTGAAGGTTACAGAGTTCTGGAAATGCAGAGACATCAATTTACAGTAGGAAAAGATATGCTCCCTCCAAAAGGAAAAAAAAAATTACCAATATTCTTTTTTCTTTTTGAAGAGTGGAAGGCAGGGCAATTGGGGTTAAGTGACTTGCCCAAGGTCACAGAGCTACTAAGTGTGTCAAGTGTGTGAGGCCGGATTTGAACTCAGGTCCTTCTGATTCAAGGGCTGGTGCTCTATTCACTGTGCCACCTAGCCACCCCAACCAATATTTTGACTCCAAAAAATAGAAGACATCTGTAACTGGATGTACCTATTTATCTTTATGAAATTCTTATGAAAATTATCTGCATACTTACCCAGGATGACCTTAATGAAAAATATGACCAGGGCAAAGGTAACCTTTTAAACTGCAGATTTGGATATAGAGTGTAAGACTTAGAGTTAGAAAATTTGTGATCAAGTTGTGCCTCTATTACTTACTAATTTGTGAACATAAGTGAGTCATCTAACCCTTTTGAGCTATAAATTAGTCATCTGTAAAAAGGGAATGATAATAATACCTAATGTATCTACCTCAGAGAACTGTTTAAAGGTTCAAATGAAGTAATGTGTAAATTGCTTTGCAAATGTTAAAACCCTGTACAAATGGCAGTTATCATCATTATTTTTTAGAAAAATCTTTGTCTTTACAATCACAAAATCTGCTGAAAGGTGGAGCAAATGCAAGATACCACTGTTCATTTTTTGTTAATTACAGGAAAAAAGGTCTTTGTAGAATCAAATACTGCATTTGTATTCTTCTATTTATATAAATTTTCTCATTCATATGTTGAGATAATATGCAATTCTTTGACAAATATAACCACAAGATAACTCTTCAGAATGCCCCTGATTATTAATATTGAACTGGCATAAAATAACTAGATATATGGTAGTCAGATGTATTTACCATTGTCATGGAGGATATCCTCTCAGAGTCCAAGTGGAAAAAGGATTTTTTTATAGATCAAGGTTTATTTTTTCCCATTTAGATAGTATTTTATTTTTTCCAATATCACATAAAGACAATTTTTTTGTTATTGTTTTGCTTTTTGGAGGGGTAAGGCAGGGCAGTTGGGGTTAAGTGACTTGCCTAAGGTCACATGGCTAGTAAGTGTTAAGTGTCTGAGGTCGGATTTGAACTCAGGTCCTTCTGACTCCAGGGCTGGTGCTCTATTCACTGAGCCAACTAGCTGCCCCATAAAGACAGTTTTTAACATTCATTTTTAAAATAAAATTTTGAGTTCCACATTTCCTTTCCCCCTCCCCTTCCTCCTACCTATGATAGTAAGAAGTTTATATAGGTTATATGTGTGCAGTCATGCAAACCATATTTCCATAATAGTCATGTGAAAGAAGAAACAGAACAAAAGGAAAAAAAACCACAATAAAAACAAAGTGAAAAAAAGTACATTTTGTCATGTATTCAGATGCCATCAATTCTTTCTTTAGATATCGTTAGCATTTCCCCACCATGAGTCTTTTGGAATTGTCTTGGATCATTGTATTGCTGATAAGAGCTAAGTCAGTCATAGTTGATCACCAGTGTTGTTATTATTGTGTACAATGTACTCCTGGTTCTGCTTACTTTACTTTGTTTCAGTTTATGTAAGGTGTTTTTTTATTTTCCTGAAATCAGCCTGCTCATGATTTTCTATAGTACAATAATATTCCATTACATTTATATACCATAACTTGTTCAGCCTTTCCTGAATGGATGGCCATCCCTTCAATTTCAAATTCTTTGCCACCACAAAAAGTACTGCTATAAATATTTTTGCACAAATATGTCCTTTCTTTTTTTTCCCCTTTTAAAATCTCTTTGGAATACAGACATAATAATGGTATTGCTGGATTAAAAGGTATACATAATTGTATAGCCCTTTGGGTTTAGTTCCAAATTGCTCTCTAGAATGGTTGGATCAGTTCACAACTCTACCAGCAGTGCATTAATGTCCTAGTTTTCCCTCGTTCCCTCCAGCGTAGCCAGTCTGATAGGTGTGAGGTGGTACCTCTGAGTTATTTTAATTTGCATTTCTCTAATCAATGTGAGTTGGAGAATTTCTTCATATAAATTTTGATAGCTTTGATTTCTTCTTTTGAAAACTTCCTGTTCATATTTTTTGACCATTTATCAATTGTGGAATCATTTGTAGTCTTATAAATTTGACTCAGTTCTCTATGTATTTGAGAAATAGAACCTTCATTAGAGACACTTGCTATAAAACTTGTTTCTCAGTTTTCTGCTTTCCTTCTGATCTTGGCTGTATTGGTTTTGTTTGTGCAAAACCTTTTTAATATAATAAAAATCATCCTTTTTACATGTTTTAATGCTCTCTCTTTCTTTTCTCTCTCTCTCTAGTTTGGTCATAAATTCTTCCATTCTCCATACATCTCACAGATAAACTATTCCTTACTCTTTTAATTTGCTTATAATATCCTTTATGTCTAAATCATATACCTATTTTGACCTTGTCTTGGTATACAGTATAAGATTCTGGACTTTACCTTACTTCTGCCATACTCTTTTCCAGTTTTCTCAGCAGTTTTTGTCACATAATGAGTTCTTATTCCAGAATCTGGGATCTTTGGGTTTATAAAACAGTGGATTACTATGGTCATTTATTCTTGTGTCCTTAATATATTCCCAGGATCTTCCACTCTGTTTCTTAATCAATACCAGATAGTTTTGATGATTACTGCTTCTTTATAATCTAGTTTTAGATCTAGTATGGCTAGGCCAACTTCCTTCACTTTTTTTCCCCATTATTCCCCTTGATATTCTTGACCCTTGGTTCTTCCAGATGAATTTTATTATTACTTTTTCTATCTCTATAAAATAATTTTTGGCAATTTAATTAGTATGATGCTGAATAAGTAAATTAATTTAGGTAGAATTGTTACTTTCATTATACTGACTTAGCCTACCCATTAGCAATTGATATTTTTTCAGTTGTTTAGATCTGACTTTATTTGTGTGAAAATTATTTTGTAATTTTATTCATATAGTTCCTGGGTTTGTCTTGGCATTGTATGATATAATTTTTAATTGAGTTTCTTTTTCTGTATTTCGCTGCTGGGTTTGTAATATGAAGAAATGCTGATGATTGTAAAGCCACACATGAGCAGCTTTCCAGACAACTGCTTCTGTGAACAGTTTTCAAGGTTCTGATTACATAGTATAGTGAGCTCTCTATTTATTCAATAACAAATAAGAGCAAAACATTCACAGAAAGTCAAAATATAGCATTCACAATGACATCATAACTCAACAGCTTATCACTAAAATGGCCACATAAGTTTTCACCAAAGTGGACACATAGTTTAAACAAAGTACAATAATTTAGTCAGTCAATCACTTAGTAACTCAGTATTTCAGTGGTTCTCTTTTAAACAAGGTTTGTTCATTTATCTAATCAGTCATTTAGTTAAGTCCTTAATTCAATCAGTCTTAAGGAGGAGAGCCTCCTTAATCCTTAACTCATTCATCTTTAAGGAGGCAAGGCCTTCTTAAAAGACACAAAGTACAGTAGTTAAAGTCCTCTACCCATGGGGCACAATTAAGTTACAATATCAGTCACTATTCAGTACTCTCTTAAGGGGTAGTGGAAAATACACAGGCCATCCATCCCTCACTCACAAGTAAGTTACAGTTTTATCAGTCACTACTCAGTATCCACAGAGAGGTTTTTTTCATCTTGACCTGAGGTAGGCTGTCAGATTCCCTGATTCCCCTTCCATGGTCCCAGCTAAACTGTGACATGGGTTTAAAGGCAGACAGCTCCTACCTCCTTGTCCAACTCTCTGTACAGTTCCAGTTCCACACTGAAGCTGACAGTGTCCAGTCTAGCTTAAATCCTTCAAAGTCTCTATTCCTGGGAAGTCAAGGTTTAACAAAGCCACAGAGTACCAACACAACAGTCATGCTTCCTCTGGCAGCTCCAGGCTAGCCCTCAGAAATCCTCAGCAGCTCCTCAGTAGCTCTGGCTGGCCCTCAAAAGTCTTCAGCACCATAAGCTCTGTTAAGAAAAAAATCAAGATCACTTTAACCAGCTTCCATGTGGCTAACTCCAAGGAATTCTGCCTCAGTTCTCAATTCTCATTCCTCTTCTTAGTTCTTCTCAATTCTCAGTTCAGTCTTCAGTCCAGCAGTAGCTGCCCTTCCCATGCTTATCCCAAGAAATTCTGACTTTGCTAGCTGCGTTTTTCCTTATGTACAGTATTGCTCCTTCCTGTTCAGCCCCTTCCTGTCACGCCAGCAACAGGGGTTCCCTGTTCAGCCCCTTCCTGTTATGTCAGCAACAAGGGTTGGTAACTTCTATTTGTTTAACAGAGGCTTAATTTGAAAGTAGGTGCTAAGTACCTGTCAACTTAGCAATACAAAGGGATCTTCAAATTTCGTTACCATTACGATGATTTAGGTGGGTTTATATTAAATCCTGCAATTTTGCTAGAGTAGCTAATTATTTCAATTATTTTTTTTTGTTAATTCCCTAGGATTCTCTAAGTGTACCATCCTATCATCTGCAAAAAGTGATAATTTTGTTTCCTCGTTGCCTATTTTAATTCCTTCAATTTCTTTTTCTTCTCTTAAGATTAAGTATTCTAAACTTTTTTGAGTCATCAGCTGTTTTGGTAGTTTGTTGAATACTCTGAATGTCTTCTAAGAATAATGTTTTTAAATGCATAAAATAAAATACATAAGATTTTGAAGAAAAGTAATTATATTGAGGGGGCGGAGCCAAGATGGCGACTTAGAAGCAGCAAAGGGCCACAGCTCCCACACAAACACGCTAAAAAAACTCATAAAATGGGA
>CM053600.1:134129618-134142644 GCA_028646575.1 Pseudocheirus occidentalis | reverse complement strand
TCACTTAATAAACATTTTAAAGTATCGCCTATGTACTAATCCCTGCTAAGTTAGGGACACAAAAAAAAGACGTAAAAGACAGTCCCTACCCTCATGGAGCTCACAATTTAATGGACACAGAAAAAAGCAAACAAATGTGTACAAAAAGCTTTTATAAAGGAAAAAGAGAAAATAATTACAAATGAAAAGCCCTTGAATTAAGAGGCACTGGGAAAGACTTCCAATAAAAGATGGGATTTTAGTTAGGACATAAAGGAAACCACTCAAGCCAGTAGGTAGAGCAGAGGAGAGAAAGAATTCCAGGTGTGAGTGGCACCTGAGAAAATGCCCAGAGCCAAGAGGTGGAATGTATCTTGTTTGTTAACAGCCAGGATACCAGAGTCACTGGATCAAAGAGTCTGTTTTGGGGAATGAGGTAGAAGATTGGAAAGGAAGGAGGAGTGCAGCCTCCAGGTCACAGGTTCCCCACCCGTGAGCTAGGATATGAAGGACTTGGAATGCCAGAGTATTTTGTATTTGAACCTGGAGGCAATAAGAGACCACTGGAGTTTATTGAGTTAGGGAAGGGGAAGAGATTGATGTGATTGAACTTATACTTTTGGAAAGTCACTTTAGTGGCTGAATGGAAGGTGGATGGATATGGAGAAAGACTTGAGGCAGACAGACCCATCAGCAGACTTGACATGATGAGGGATTGTACCAGGATGGCAGCAGCATGAGAAGAGAGAAGGGGGCACATCTGAGAGATGTTGCAACGGTGAAATCAACATACCTTGGCAGCAGATTGGATATGGGACGGGTTAGGGTAGTGAGGAGTTAAGGAAGACACCTAGGTTGTTAGCCTAAGGGACTGGGAGGATGCCCTTAACAATAACTGGGAAATTTGGAGTGGTGAGCTAGGGGGAAAGATAATCAGTTCAGTTTTGAACTTTCTTAACGCTCAGTTTAATAATCCCTGCTGTACATGATGAGATCTTCTAGGTAGTGAGTGCCTCAAGTCCTAGAATATTATTGGGCTTCCTCAATGAGGTACATGATTACTCAGAAAAGATTTACCTAACAATTCATACTAAAAAAGCCACAGGACACACTATGCCTTTCTCTCAGACTTTGACACGTAGTTGTAACTCCTGTGAAGTGAATTAGCAAGCATATCATTCCATATTTCTGAACTGACTTTGCAAGTAGACACTTGAAACTGAAATTGAATATGAGAAAGAGAGCTGGCTGAATTGTATTTGGGAAATTGTGTGGTACTTTTATAAACGTCACAAGTTTTTCTTGGCATAAAAATCCTGTTGCTTAACACAAATGTTCTGATAATGTACATTTACAAATCTTGAAATGTCACAGTCTGAAAAATAAAAATTGAGCATGACCCAGAGGGCAATGGGAAGGTGGGTTAGGTTAGCACACATTTACAACTCCAAACAGTAAGTAAGCATTGGAGTGGTAGGAGGTATTGGCAAGGAAATGCATGTCCAGAAATGGAGGTGGACCAGTGAGACCTAAGAATAACAGATAGACAGATGGAGTGCTTCACTGATATCCATCATATGTAATACTGATTTGGAGAAAGGACTTCCCTATGTGGGGTTGTCCCTCTACTGAGAATCTGTGTGAGAACATGCACAGAAGTCTGACAGGATAAGAAAGCATGGATGGGTAAGTATATTACACACTGTTCACAGAAGCCACAAAGGTCTTACTAGAAGGGACATCAAGGCCATTTGGTTTAAGGCTGTTAATGGACAGAAAAGGGAATTGAGGCCTAAGTGGATTGAATGACTTTTCCAAGGTTATCCAAAAATCAGAGGTGCTTTTCCTCTACACCTGCACCAGTGAGACCACAGATACATTGAAGTATGTATTCTTTCCATTAGCTTACTTCACATATGATTGGAAGTACTAGTATTATAAGCACACAGAAAAAGGTATTTCAATACTGGTATCAGTGACAGACCGTGTTACTTTACCATGCCTTCTTAAATAGAGCAAACAGGATGACCCATAGCCTATATCTGGGAAAATGGAGTTCTAGAAAAGCAATTTACCTGCTAATTGTTTTTAAAACTTATTATCTCAGTGGAGGCTAGTTACTCCTATGTGAGGTTCCTTGGGGAGTGCTGAATAGTAAAGGGAAAATGAAGGGCCATTAATGTTAATTTAGTATTCCCTTAGCCATGGAGAATTATTCTCTGGGGAACCTGCTGAGGTGAGCGTTAGAGAGGTTATGGGTAGCACAAAATGACAAGATAAATTCTAGGGCAAGCCATCAAAGAAATCAGGAAGCAAGGACCTTTTGATATCACTCTTTTCCTAAGTTAATTTTCTTCTTGTCTTAGGGAAAGGCATTTAGGACTCTACTAATCCTCTGAGGGTCAACCACATTTAGAAAATGATTAATTTAAATTTTTTTTTAGCAAAGGCAAAGAAATAAGGGTTAATTAACCTGAAAATGAGACAAAAGTGTGATTTAGCAGCAGCTTTGGAAAGGATATTTTTTGAAGGAGACTTAAACCCAATGTATAGAAAACCTAATCTTGTGAGAATCTTAATCCCATTATCAACTAAAGTGATAAAATGTTTTTTTCTTGAGATTTTTTTAAGCCTGAGGTAGACCCTGGAATGGCTTAAATATGTTCTGTGAAATGGAGCATGTGAAAAATGGATGGATGCCCTGTTGAGAGGTCATAAAGTAATGAGACTATTTTTACAAACTAGACAAAAGTCAACTAATCATTTAGTCATCACGTTCTCATAGAAGAGCTTTCAAATTTACTTTGATTCTTTTGAGTCTGATTACTCCACCTTTTACTGTATCAGAAGTTTAATAGTTTAATCTTGCACCAGCATTGGTTTCAGTGAAATTTAACTGTGTACCAAAATTTAATGATCTACCAGGAATATGTGCTCTCTTGAAACTAATTCACAAGTTTGAATTTTGTGTTGTAGCAAGTTTGAAGTCTAATTTTGACTTTTTTTCTTCTCAGTTTCAGATTCATTGGCACAAACTGTAGTTCAGCATCTAAGATGGATAATGCAGAAGGACCTTTTAGGGCAAGATGTCTTTCTAATTGGTCCTCCTGGACCTCTTCGACGTTCTATTGCCATGCAGTACCTGGTGAGTTCTTTAGTTCTGTGAATTCATGAGGATATTTAGAGTATTAAAATAGCATTTAAAAATGAAATGACTTTATGTAATTAAGAATAAATAAAAAACAGGATTAGTTCATTGCTTAAAAGATTTCTTTTTTAAAAATAGTAACTAAATGAATTGTTGTTAAAGATTTTGAAATAAGTCCAAAGGCATATGTTTACTTCCCCTTGGAAGCAAACATGTCTTTCAGAACTTTGCTAATTTTCCCTTAACTAGACAACAGTAATCAGTAATTTAGAAATATAGTCATAGGACACAAGTTAAGAGACAGAATCTGAAAATTTCTGGTCATAAAACAAAACCCATTTTTAGAATACCTTAGGGACATTCTCTTATTCCATTTTAAAAGACCAATCCTGTTGACTGTTCTAGGTGTTATAGAAATGCTTATTTAACTGTTTTTTATTTTCTGGAAACTATAGTACAGTCAATTGAAAATTTCAGATTGCAGAATTTATAAGCTGTTTCTACTTCATTGCCAAAATGGATAGGTATTGTTCTGATAGTATGATGAAGACTTGATCAGCTAAAACAACCTTGTGCCAATAATACTTTTTTATCTCCTTTCTTTAGTATTTGTGATTCTGGTACATTACTGCATATATTTAGCCTGACAGTTTCTTATGAATGATTCATGGTTATCACTAAGATCTTATAGAACAATAGTTAAAGATACATGCAAACAAAACAAAACAAAACTAGATTTTTACTGTAATGTAATTCCTAACAGTTCAGAGCATTTTGTTCATTGCCAAGACATGTCTTTTTTTTTTTTTTTTTGCCTTTTTTTTTGGAGGGGGGAAGGCAGGACAGTTGGGGTTCAGTGACTTGCCCAAGATCACGTGACTAGTAAGTGTTAAGTGTCTACGACTGGATTTGAACTCAGGTCCTCCTGACTCCAATACAAGGGGTGCTCTGTTCACTGTGCCACCTGGCCTCCCCCAAGATATTTCTATAAAATAGAAGATGACAATGTATATTGTCTTCACGTTGTAGACAGATTAAAGAAAAAGCAATTTGCTCATGGTCACACAGCAACTACTGGAAGATGCAGGTTTAAAATTAATTGATTTCTAAGATAGTGTTATAGATCCTATGCCTTTGTTCTCCCTCTTGTCTACCCCACACATCCAGACCTTTTTATTTCTTTTTCTATAATACCTTCCATACATCCCCCCTCTTTCTGCTTACCTAGTTCAGGCCCTCATCACCTTTTAGCTGGAATGTTGCAGTAGTTTTCTAGTTGGACTCTCAGACTCCAATCTCTTGCCACGCAGACCTGCCCTTCACAGAACTGCCCCAGTGATATTCCCATTAGTATAGGCCTGACCATATCACTGCTCTCTTCAATAAGCTCCTTATCGTTACCCCCGGGATCAAATAGAAGCTCCTTATCTGGAGCTTATTTTATTTAAACTTAAATTTAAAACTCCTTGCAATCTCACCCTTTCCTTCCTGCCTTTCTGATCTTTTTACACATTACTCTCCCTGTGGAGTGTGTAGATGAGCCTTCCTGGTGTACTTGATGTTACTCAAACATGACACTCCATCTCCTGTCTCCATTCCTTTGTAGTGGCTGTCCCTCCTCCCCTGCCTTGTAGAATTCAGCTCAACTCTGTTGAGCTCCAACTTCTGAAGGATGCTATTCCTGATGCCTCCTTCCTTCCCCCTCTACTAGAAGTAACTTCTCTCTCTTAGGTTGCCTTCTATCTACTATCTGCTGACTGCTAATCATATATATATATAAGTATATGCTATCTCTTCATTAGAATGTAAACTTTTTGAGAGAAGGGACTGGTTTTGTTTGACACGTAATAAATGCTTGTTGATTTACAGATCTCAAATGCCACAAAAATCTTATTTAGAATATATTTGTAGGCAACACACTGGGTAGAGAGATGATCTGATCATTGGAGGCTATGCCGGTGCTGTACTAGAACTGGACGCTTGTCGAGACTTGAACTCTGAGCCCTGAGTCCATACTGGGATATATTTTATGTCTTGTGAGATAGATAAGATGAAGCTATTAGTTGCCTCTTGGAATAAATCTTTGTGCTCATGTTTGACTTCAAAAACACAGATTTTGAAGTATGCCTGTCGAGAAGAGAGCAAACTAAATACAAGTTATTAATAACTTTTAGATCATAAAAAATTACTTAGTAGTTGCTATAGGTAAAATGATTACAGATTTTCAGAGTTGTAAGAGAGCTTAGAGGAAGACACTTAGTCCAGCCTCTGTATAAAATATAGTCTCTCTAAATGGTCATCTAGGTTTTACTTAAAAGCTGCAAATGAGGGGGGAAAAGCTCTAGAGGCAATGTATTCCACCTTTCTATCACCATGTTCTCAGAAAGTTTGTTCTTACATTAAGCCAAAATTTACCTCTTTTGAACTTCTGCCTGTTGCTGTGTTCTACCCTTTGGGGACAAGCAGAATAAGACTCATTCATCTTCCATAAGATGGTCCTTTAGATAATTTTTTTTTTCAGTGAAACAGCATTTATTAAATATCTGCAGTGTGCCAGACACTGTGCTAAGACACTGGGGACACAAAGAGAGGTCAAGGACAGTCCTTACTCTCAGGGAGCCCTCAGTCTAAAAGGGAGACAACACATAAACAGCTATATACAAAATATACACCTATATTAGACAGACTGGTGGTAATTAACTGAGGGAGGGCAGTATTGAGAGAGGCTTCTCATAGAAAGTAGGATTTTATGTGGGATTTAAAGAAAGCAGGGAATTTGGGAAATGGAGATGAAGAAGGAAAGAATTGCAGGTGTGGGGGACAGCCAGTGAAAATGCCCATGGTCAGAAGAGTAATTGTCTTGTGTGACTAACAGCGAAGGGGCCAGTGTTAGCAGATTGCAGAGTAGTGATAAGGTATAACAAGACTGGAAAAGTTGGAGAGAGCCAGGTGATAAAAGGCTTTGACGTTCAAACAGAAGATTTTGTATTTGATCCTAGAGGTGATGGGGAGGCACTGCAGCTTATTAAAGAGAGGGATGACACTGTCAAACTTGCACTTTAGGAAGTTTAGTCTTATTATTCTGTCAGTCCACCTTCTGTAAGACTGTCAACAAGAGCTAGAGAATGCTGGACTTGGAGTTTTCTTAACTGTCCTTTACCGCAACATCCAGCACCCACTCAGCTAATTACTCAGTGTGAAGTGGAGACTGCTCCCGATCCATTGAGAGGACTGCCCATGTGTGATCAAGAGGCCTTGGGCTCCATGCTGTGTCTGGTTAGGTTACTTGATTATCCAGTCCTTGTGCCCTGCCCCCAATTCAGACAGGATCAAGCCACAAGGCCATCTCATCTCAGCTACTGGTGACACCCTAACACCAGCATCCTTTTAGTTCAGTTTCACTCGAAGTACTTGCGAGTTGTGGAACAATTAACAATAGGATTATTTGCTCCAAAAGAGTGAGGCTATTCCAAGAATGATACAATGGCATTTGTCTCCCATTGACCTTCTTTATAGATGGAAAAATACTTGATCAGCAGAGTAAATTCTGTGGTCTTCAGACATCTAGAGTGGTCTTTACTCCATTTAAGTGGGACTTTAAATTCCTTAGGTATCTAAGGAACCCAACAGGGAAGCTGAGGCCAGTCAGATCCTAGAGAGAGTTTTGTTGCCTTTTAGGTAGAACTAATCCCTGTTTCAGGTATTAATCTAGCATTGCCCATGGGGACTGGAATACTGTAATATTCCCTGTTCTGTACCCAGGTGTGCAGCTATTCTCTGGTGAGAGCAAGTTCCCTTTCTGTTCATTGGCTCATAATTGGCTCCTTACTCAGGCATCTGGAGCCCTTTTCATCCTTCTCTTGATTCTTGTATTTGAAAGTCAAATTTTCTTTTCAACTCTGGGCTTTTCATCAAGAATGTTTGAAAGTCTTCTATTTCATTGATTATTCATTTTTTCCCCCTGAAGTAGTTTATTCAGTTTTGCTGGGTAGGTGATTCTTGGTTTTAATCCTAGCTCGTCTGACCTCCAGAATATCATATTCTAAGCCCTCTGATCTCTTAATGTAGAAGCTGCTAGATGTATTATCCTGATTGTATTTCTACAATGCTCAAATTTTTTTCTGGCTGCTTGCAATATTTTCTTCTTGACTTGGGAACTCTGGAATGTGGCTACAGTATTCTTAGGAGTTTAACTTTTGAAATCTCTTTCAAGAGATGGAGTCTTTCAATTTCTATTTAATTCTCTGGTTGTAGAATATCAGGGTAGTTTTCCTTGATAATTTCTTGGAAGATGATGTCTATAGGTTTTTGTCTTTTTTTTTATCATGACTTTCAGGTAGTCCAGTAATTTTAAAATTATCTCTTCTGGATCTGTTTTCCAAGTCAGTGGTTTTTTCCAAAGAAATATTTCATTTTCATTCTTTTGGTTCTGTTTTATAATTTCTTGATGTCTCATAAACTCATGAGCTTACATTTGCTCCATTCTAATTTTGAAGGAATTATTTTCTTCAGTGAACTTTAGGACTCTTTTTCCATTTGTCCCATTTTTGCTTTTTAAGGCATTCTTCTTCTCATGGCTTTTTGGACCTCTTTTGCCATTTGGGTTATCTATTTTTTAAGATATTATTTTCTTCAGTACTTTTTTTGGGTCTCCTTTGGCAAGTTGTTGACTCATTTTTCATGATTTTCTTGCATCACTCTTGTTTCTCTTCCCAATTTTTCCTCTACTCTTTTACTTGATTTTCAGAATCCTTTTTGATTTCTTCCATGTCCTGTGACCAATTCATATTTTTCTTTTGTTTTTGTTTTTTTGCTTTTTGGAGGGCAATTGGGGTTAAGAGACTTGCCCAGAGTCACATGGCTAGCAAGTGTCAAGTGTCTGAGGCTGGATTTGAACTCAGGTCCTCCTGACTCCAGGGCCGGTGCTCTATTCAGTGTGCCACCTAGCCGCCCCCAATTCATATTTTTCTTGGGAGGCTTTTGATGCAGGAGTTTTGATTTTGTTTTCTTCTTCTGTGTGTATGTTTTGATCTTTGTCCCCTAAGTAAGATTCTATAACCTGTGTTTTATGCTCTTTGCTCGTCTTCCCAGCCAAATACTTGACTTTCTAACTCTTTGTCAAGGTAGGACTCTGCTTCCAGTGAGTGTGGGTGTGATCATACTGCTCCAGACTTCAGGGGTTTTGTATCAGCCTTTTGATCCCCTACTGTCTGTGGGCCCAGAACTCCTGAAGCAGCCTCTGCTGCTGCAGCTGCTGCTGCATTGTAGCCACCTCAGCTTCAAGCTGGCTCACTTTCCTCTTTCATCCAGGTCCCACAGAGATTTCCCACTGATCTTCTATGCTGTCTTTGGTGTTTGTGGGTTGTGAAGCCTAGAAACATCCACAACTGCCAGTGAGTCAGTCCCCTGAGGCCTGCTCTAGCCCTGTCTGTGCTGGCACAGCCCATATCGAACTGTGCTCTGCTCCCAGGCCAGTACAGTATACACTTCCTGTCTACCTTCCAGATTGTCTTGGGTTGGAGATTTGCTTCACTCTGTCATTTTGTGGGTTTTGTAGCTCTAGAATATGTTTAGAATCATTTTTTACAGGTATTTAGAGGAGAGCTCAAGCAAGTCTCGGCTTTTACTCCAGCATCTTGGCTCTGCCCCCCCCCCCTTTAGATAATGCTTAAAAAATATTTTATTTTTTCCCAATTACATGTAAAAACAATTTTTACATGGTTTAAAAATTTCGAGTTTCAAATTCTCTTCTTTCCTCCTTCCCTTTCCCCTTCATTGAGAAGGCTAACAATTTGATAATAGATTATGCATATACAGTCATGCAAAATATTTTTCCATATTAATCATGTGAAAGAAAAATAGGCCACAAAAACATCCCCATCCTCATGGACATGCAGCTAAAGAAAGTAAAAGATAGCATTTGTTGATCTGCATCCAGACATTCAACATTTTTCACCATAAGTCCTTCAGAGCTGTCTTGGATCTTTGTATTGCGGAGAAGAGCTAAGCCATTCATAGTTGATCATCATACAATATTGCTGTTACCATGTACAATGTTCTGTTTCTGCTCACTTCACTTTGTATCAGTTTGTTTTAGTCTTTTCAGGTTTTTCTGAAATTAGCCTACTTGTCATTTCTTATAGCACAATAGTATTCTATTACAATTGTATACCACAACTTGTTTAGCCATTCCCTAATTGATGGGCATCCCTTTGATTACCATTTCTTTGCCACCACAGAAAGAGCTACTATAAATATTGTATATGTGTGTGTGTACATACATGTGTATGTATACATATATACACATACACCTATATATGTAAAATATATAAACGCAAAAATATATAAAATATAAACTTTACATATAAAATGTAAAGTATATAAACATATAAGTAAATACAAATAGGATCTTTCCCTCCTTTTTTAATTTTTTAAATGTTTTTGAGATATAGACCAAGTAGTAGTATTGTTAGATCAAAGGGTATGTACCATTTTATATTATGCCTTTTGGGCATAGTTCCAAATTGCTCTCCAGAATGATTTCCTACATTCCTGCCAACATTTGTCATTTTTCTTTTCTTTTATATTAGTCAATATGATAAATGTGAGGTAATATTGCAGAGTTGTTTTAATTTGCATTTCTCTAACCAATAGTAATTTACAACATTTTTTCATGTGGCTATAGATAGCTTTGATTACTTTGTTTGAAAACTACCTGTTCATGTCCTTTGACCATTTATCAATTGGGGAATGACTTGTATTCTTCCTGGCTCTAGGCTGGGCACTCTATCTGCTGCTCCATTTTGCTGTTCCTATTAAAGTTTTAGAAATTCACTGATGAATTTTAATGCAGAATTGTTCTTAAAATGACTAATTGTCTGAATAGGACAGCTGTGCTGTCTGATAATCTGGTCAGGGTTTGATGTCAGTATTACGACTTTGTTTAATAATAATTCCACACTGTTCTCCACAGGAGCTGACCAGGCGTGAAGTAGAGTATATTGCACTGTCCAGGGATACCACTGAAACAGATCTGAAACAACGAAGAGAGATACGGGCTGGAACTGCTTTCTACATTGACCAGGCAAGTTCCTATTTCATCCCAGGGTTCTTCAGGGTTGCAGCCAGAGTTGTACATAGCAGGGTGTAAATTGAATCTTAGAGACATTGTTGCAAAGTTATTTATATTTCCCTGCTCTTGAGACCCTAGACAAAGATTACTGTACTAGAACATATTGGGTAAAGACCAGTGTCACTGACTTTGTAATTTTCTTTTCCTTTCTCTTCATTGCAGTGTTGAATGAAATTTTTTTGCTAATTAAGTAAATACAGGAAACAGTACATCATCAACTATAAACAAATGTTTTCTAAGTTTGAAAAATTATTTAGAAAATTTTGTATTCATGACTAATATGGAAATATGTTTTGCATGCTTGATTATACATGTATAACCTATATAAAATTGTTTACTCTCAAGGAGGGCGAAGGGAAAAGAGGAAGGGAGAGGATTTGGAACTCAAATTTTTAAGAAGCAAATGTTGAAAATTGTTTTTGCAATTGGGAAAAATAATATTTTAATAAAAAATTAATGTAATTGGAAAAAAAAGAAATTTTTGTGTTAAACTGCAATGTTAGCTTGTCTTTAGTTTTAGGTACAGATTAGTAACTAGTAATTAAGCTTAATCTTATTGCAATGAAGTCACTTTAAATTCTTATTTAAAAGCATTGTTTTAAGTGTTCCAGATGTTCAGTATAAGGAATTCCTTTAACAAAGACAATTTGTAATTGATTTTACCTTTCAAGTTGTTGCTAAGGGCATTTATATAGAGATTAGGTATAATTTCCAAATAATATCTGGTCCAGGAAAGAGAAGGGAAAATGCATTTTATTTCTTTATTCAAACTAAAAGTTATATATATTTGGACTTCCCATTGAAATTTGAACATTGAACAAAATGTTCTAAACAATCTTTTAAATTAGGAAACATTAATGCATAACTGATTATATTTTATTTCATGTATTTTCTTCATTTCTGAGAAGAATTTCACCTTCTCATCTGTAGAAAACAGCCACAGGGGCTTTTATGCAATTAGTAGTCTCACATGTATTTGTAGGTATAGGGCTTTCTTCAGTCATGTCTGGAGAAGGAAAATAAAAACTTTGAATGTAAGCTGTTGAAAATATAAATTAATGATTTCTCTCTATGTAGTGGGAATTTTCAAGATGGTTTTGATTGCCTGTCACTAAGTCCTGGAGACTGGTGTAAACAATTTGGGACAATGTTTGGAAGGTTTTTTTTTTATTCTTATAGCCCAGACTATAGAATGAATTTAAGGCAGACTAATTAAATAGATATTAAGTGTATGCTATGTACATAGCATTTTTCTAATTGGTGGAGGAGATACAAAATTCGGATAAGACATAATCCCTGCCTTCATAAAGTTTAGTTTGGGTTATAATGTATTTTAGGTACTTACAGGGCATCCATGTTCTCTAGGCAACTGGCAACTGATTTCTTAATTAGAATGATACTCGTTAATGTTAGAAATATATGTAGCCTATGATCTGGAACTACTAGCTTGCATAAAGCAGTCAATTTCTAGGAAGTCAGTTCAGGAAAAAGAATGACAGATTAGGGTGCATATTAAGGTGGGAATAATAGGAAGAGAAAGAAAGCTTTAGATGCAAAATACCTTGTTGAAGAGTCATTCAGGTGTGGGATGTGAAGGAGAGGGAAGAGTCATGAGCATGAGTGACTTTGTGAATAACAGGTTAAAGAATTCCGAAGAAGCTGTAATTTATTTTAGTAAGATATTAAATTGTGTTAAATAATGTGGAATTTGACCTGGATCTTAGTGGAATTTGAGGTGGATCTTGATAGGGCTGGGAATCTGTCTAGAGCTTGGAAGAGAAAGTATGGCTGGATTATTTAAGTCAGAGAGAGAGAGAGAGAGAGAGAATGAATGTGTGTGCACACATGTGTACTTTGGACTAGACCTGTGATTTTGTTGGGCTAAGAAATTCTTTTCAACAATGCTGATCATCAGCTGTTTTTCAGTTTATAGTCTTAATGACTTACCCAAGGCCACATGTCCATTATTGCCTCATTTGAGTACAAAATGCAAAACAGGGACCATTTGCCTAGAGCTCCTTCTTTTCTCCTTGTATCTTAAAACTCCTTGACGTCATCTCCCATTCTCTCCTCCTTTATTGAAGTCTCTAAGGAACAGTGAATCCTTCTTTTCAGCAAAGCTAACCCTGTTACATATCTCCTTATCCAGTCTCCTCCTGTCTTCTCCATCAAATTGCCTCTACAGTTAATCTTCACTCTCTAATGTTTAGTCTCTTCTGTTTGCTGGTTTCTTCCCTATGGCTTACATAGATAGCTTCCTTAAAGCTGCCTCCATCCTTAAACCTTAACTAAGTCCTACCTTCCCCTCAAGCTATCATCCTATACTGCTGCTCTCCTAGAAAAAGCCATTCACACTTGTTACCTTTGCTTCCTCTTCTCTTGTTGAATATTCAACCTTTTGTAGTCTGGCTTGGATATGCATCATTTAACTAAAATTGCTCTCTGTAAAAATGATGTCTTTCATTTTTTTTCCTGCGCTTTTTTTTTTGTTACTCTGAATTTAACAGACATCACCAGACACAAGCACTTCTATACATATAGAGGACTGTATCTAGCTTATTTCTTTTTTATTTTTATTTATTTTTCTCTCTTTCTTTAATTATCATGCTATGGTTGCCCAACAGTTGGTTGTTGGTTTTTTTTTTGTTTATTTACTTTTAGTTTAAGACATTCAGTTCCATAGTCCCTTGAGTTTCTGATTTTCTCCCCCTCCATCCCTCTCCTTCCCCCCCCCCCCCCACCATGGCAGCATGAACTCAAATACAGA
>CM053600.1:134106085-134129518 GCA_028646575.1 Pseudocheirus occidentalis | reverse complement strand
TTCAATCATGAGTCTTGGAGTTGTCCTATAACCTTGTATTGCTGAGAGGAGCCCAGGCTATTGAAGTTAGTCGTCACACATGCACTGTGTCTGTGATTGTGTACAAATTTCTCCTGGTTCTGCTCTTTTCGCTCAGCATCAGTTTATATGTCTCTCCAGGTTATTATGTAGTCCATCTCCTCATTTCTTGTAGCACAGTAGTAGTCTGTTATATTCATGTACCACAACTTGTTCAGCCATTCCCCAGTTGATGAGCATCTCCTTATTTTCCAGGTTTTTGCCACCACAAAAAGAGCTGCTATAAATGTTTTTATATGTACAAGTCCTCTTCCCACTTCTCTAACCTCTTTGGGATCTAACTCTAGAAGTGGTATTTCTGGGTCAAAGGGTATGTACTTTTTTATAGCCCTTTGGGCATAGTTCCAGATTGCTCTCCAGAATGGCTGGATCAGTTCACAGCTCCACCAGCAATGCATTAGTGTTGCAATTTTTCCACATCCTCTCCAGCATTTATCATTTTGCTGTTTTGTCATCTAGTGAGTCTGACTGGTGAGATATAATACCTCAGAGTTGTTTTGTTTTCCATTCCTCTAATCACTGGTGATTTGGAACATTTTTTCATATGCTTAGAGATATCTTTAATTTCATCTTCTGAGAATTGCCTGTTCATATCCTTTGACCATTTATCAATTGGAGAGTAGCTTGTATTCTTATAAATTTGACTCACTTCTTTGTATATTTTAGAAATGAGGCCTTTATCAGAGACACTGGTTGTAATAATTCTTTCCCAGTTTTCTACTTCCCTTTTAATCTTAGTAACATTGGCTTTGTTTGTACAGAAGTGTTTCAATTTAATATAATCAAAATTATCCATTTTGCATTTTGTAATGCTCTCTAACTCTTGTTTCATCATGAAGTCTTCCCCGTTCCATAGATCTGACAGGTAAACTATCCCTTGTGCTCCCAGATTGCTTATGGTATCAACTTTTATACCTAGATCATGCATCTTTTTTGACTTTATTTTGGTGCACGGTGTTAGATACTGGTCTATGCCCAATTTCTACCATACTATGTTCCAGTTTTCCCAGCAGTTTTTGTCAAATAGTGAATTCTTTTTTTTTTTTTTGGATTTAATCATTTTATTAGCCATTCAATGTCAGTGTTACCATTTTTACATAATACCTAGTTTTTATCTCAAAGGGATCTAATTTAGTACATCATGTTAATAGTAAACACAAGCCAGAGAATATGGCTAAGTCTCAACCATCCTAGCATTTTAATGTCCTTTGGACAAGGCAAGCTAGAATTCAGTCACTTTACACACACTTAGGGTAGTGCTTCAAAATAAAAAAATTAGGAAGCTGATACAGTTTAAAGCAGGGGGAAGTGAAGATTTGTTTTGGTCTTTTATTCCAGCAAATTATACTTTCAATTAACAGTAACAGTGATACCATAAAGAATGCTCTGCCTTTTTTTTTCTGAGTTTCTGAACTTTAATATAAATTAAAAGTAGTATTGAGTCTGTTTGGATGGAAAGTAGCTAATAGCTACATTTACCTGTAATATAATCAATAAGCAGCTGAGTTTCCCTATCAATAACCAGGTCCAAGCTGGATGTAACCCTGAGTAAAGGGAGGACGGTTCCATAAATAAGGGTTAGGCCCACCTGGAGGAGGGGTCACAGTACTTCCAGGAGGTGGCATATAGCCTGGTCTTGTTTGATAGGTACCTGGTTGACTTTGAGTCATTCCAGGTTGAGAGGCAGGGGTGTAACTGGCAGGCTGAGAAGCTTGAGTAGTGCAGGGTAATTGCTTACCTGGTACTGCTGAGGAGGCTGAGCAGGCAGTTGTTGAGGCTGTCCAGAAAAGCCAGGAGCTGGAAGCTGGGAAGTTGGTTGCTGAGCATATTCTTGGAACTGCTGAGGAGGTTGGAGTCCAGCCTGCTGACTGTAGCCTAAATACTGCATACCATATTGCTGTGGAGGCTGAGCCTGTGGCTGCTGAGAACCATAGCTGGCCTGTTGTTGGTACTGTAGATACATTTGACCTTCAGTCTGACCTGCCTGTGTCTGAGCTCCTGTATATGGGGGGCTATTGTGGCTGAACACCTGGTGGATGAGCTGCAGACGAGGAAGAAGCAATGCTCTCTGGTGTTCCAGAATGTTCTTCTGCAGGAGCACTGGGTGGTCCTGAGACCTGATCATCTGTCAGACCAAATGCTGACATGACATTTTTGTTGATTTCATCTTGATTTTTTAATGGATAAAAAGCAGACATACTTGCTGCCATCACTTGGGTAGATTGTTTGCCTGAAGAATCAGAAGCAGTGGGGTTTTTTTTCCCTACTATCCACAGCATCATTTTCAGGGAGACTGGTAGAAGGTCCAGGTTCAACAGGAGGTTCTAAACAATCCAACACATGATTCATCTTATTTCGAAGCTCTATCAGTTCTCTATGGAGATATTTTACCTGACTTGATTCAAGAGGCCTTGGTTGCCCATTAATAAACAGTGTTAGTTTCAATATCCTGCTACGCTGAATTGCAAAGGAAAGATCAGAACTATCGAAAATTGTTATAAGATCTCTGTCTTCATCTTTATACTTTATAGTAACTTCATCATTACTCAGAAGTTTTCCCCGGAAAACTCTTTGCATCATCAGCACTAATTCATCATAGGTAATGTCTTCATTATGAATGGGAATTCTCCGAATGAATATCTTCCCCAAGCTGAGCTTTAATAGTCAGCTTTCCACTTAATTCCAACTGCCCATTCATGGCGGACTCCAGGATGTGCTATGAAACTTCCTCTTGGGGCTGTAGCCGCCACCATCCCCTCAGCCTTGCTTCTCCTCCAGTCCTGTCTGTGAGGGCAGTGCCAGTGCCGAAGCCTCCACGGCGTCAGGGAGGAGGCCACCGACCATCACATTGCCAAATAGTGCATTCTTATCCCCCAAACTGGGGTCTTTGGGTTTATCAAACAGTGGATTACTATAGTCATTGGCTGCTGAGTCTCTTGTACCCAACCTATTCCATTGATCCACTGCTCTATTCCTCAGCCAGTACCAAGTAGTTTTGATAACAGCTTCTTTGTAGTATAGATTAGAATCTGGTATGGCTAGGCCACTTTCCATAGCATTTCTTTTCATTAGTTGCCTTGATATTCTGGACCTTTTGTTCTTCCAGATGAATTTTTCTACTATTTTTTCTAGCTCTACAAAGTAATTTTTTGGTAGCTTGATTGGTATGGCACTAAATATGTAATTTAATTTAGGTGAGATTATCATTTTATTATATTAGCTTGATGCAGCCATGAGCAATTGATGTTTTTCCAGTTAGTTAGATCTGATTTTATTTGTGTGAAAAGTGTTTTGTAATTGTGTTCATATAAGTCCTGGGTTTGTTTTGGCAGGTAGATTCCCAAATATTTTTATAATGTCTACAGTAACTTTAAATGGAATTTCTCTATCTCTTGCTGTTGGATTTTGTTAGAGATATATAAGAATGCTGAGGATTTATGTGGGCTTATTTTATATCCTGCACCCTTGCCAAATTTGTTTATTATCTCAAGTAGTTTTTTACTTGATTCTTTAAGATTCTGTAAGTATATCATCATATCATCTGCAAAGACTGACAGCTTCATCTCGTCTTTGCCTAATTTGATTCCATCGATTTCTTTTTCTTGTCTTATTGCTATTGCTAACATTTCTAGTACCAAATTGAATAAGAAGGGTGATAGTGGCCATCCTTGTTTCACCTCTGTTCTTATTCGAAATGCTTCTAGCTTATCCCCATTACATATAATATTTGCTGATGAAAGAAAAGTTGCTGCTTATTATTTTAAGGAAGATTCTATTTATTCCTATACTTTCTAGTGTTTTTAATAGGAATGGGTGTTGTATTTTATCAAAAGCCTTTTCTGCATCTATTGAGATAATCATATGGTTTTTGCTAGTTTTGTTGCTGATGTGATCAATTATACTGATAGTTTTCCTGATATTTAACCACCCTTGCATCCCTGGAATAAATCCTACCTGATCAAACTGTATTATTCTCATGATGATTTGCTGTAGTCTTTTTGCTAATATTTTATTTAGAACTTTTGCGTCTATATTCATAAGAGAAATTGGTCTGTAATGTTCTTTCTCTGTTTTGTCTCTTCCCAATTTAGTTATCAGTACCATATTTGTCTCATAAAAATAATTTGGTAGGGCTCCTTCTCCAATTTTCCTGAATAGTTTGTAAAGTATTAAAGTCAATTGTTCTTTAAATGTTTGGTAGTATCTTCTAGTAAAGCCATCTGGCCCTGGAGATTTTTTCCTAGGGAGTTCATTGATGGCTTGTTCAATTTGTTTTTCTGAGATGGGGTTATTTAAGTAGTTTACTTCCTCTTCAGTTAGTCTAGGCAACTTGTATTTTTGTAAATATTCATCCGTTTCATGGACATTGTCAAATTTATGTACATACAATTGGGCAAAATAATTCCTAATGATTGTTTTTATTTCTTCTTCATTGGAGGTAAATTCACCCTTTTCATTTTTGATACTAATAATTTGGGTTTTTTTCTATTTTTTTATAATATTGGCTAACGGTCTATCAATTTTATTGGCTTTTTCATATTACCAACTCTTAGTTTTATTTATTCATTCAGTAGCTTTCTTGAATTCAATTTTATTAATCTCTCCTTTGGTTATCATTATTTCTAACTTAGTATTTAATTTGGGATTTTCAGTTTGTTCTTTTTCTAGCTTTTTCAATTGCACGCCCATTTCATTGATCTCCATTTTCTTTAATTTATTCATGCGTGCATTCAGGGATATAAAAATTCCTCTAAGGACTGCCTTTGCTACATCCCACAAGTTTTGGTATATTGTCTCATTATTGTCATTTTCTTAAATGAAATTGCTGATTGTTTCTATAATTTCTTGTTTGACCCACTCATTCTTTAGGATTAAGTTTAGTTTCCAATTAGTTTTTTGTCTATCCTTCCATGGCCCTTTATTACATATAATTTTTGTTGCATCATGATCTGTGAAGGATGCATTTAATATTTCTGCCTTTCTGCACTGAATTGTGAGGTTTTTATGCCCTAGTACATGGTCAATTTTTGTGTATATGCCATGTACCTCTGAGAAGAAGGTATATTCTTTCTTATCCCCATTCAATTTTCTCCAGAGGTCTACCATATCTATCTTCTCTAAGATTCTTTTTACCTCCTTAACTTCTTTCTTGTTGATTTTGAGATTAGATTTCTCAATCTCAGAGAGGGGGAGATTGAAGTCCCCCACTAGTATAGTTTTTCCGTCTATCTCTTCCTCTAGCATCCTTAATTTCTCCTTTAGGAATGTAGATGCTGTACCACTTGGTGCATAAATGTTTAGTAATGATATTGCCTCATTTTTGATGGTGCCTTTTAGCAGGATATAGTTCCCTCGCTTATCTATTAATTAGATCTATTTTTGCTTTTGCTTTGTCTGAGATAAGGATTGCTACCCCTGCTTTTTTACGTTAGCTGAGCCATGTTATATTTTACTCCAGCCTTTTACCTTTACCCTGTGTGTATCCCCCTGTTTCATATGTGTTTCTTGTAAACAGCATATTGTAGGATTATGGTTTTTAATCCATTCTGCTATGCACCTCTATTTTATAGGAGAGTTCATTCCATTCACATTCACAGTTATTATTACTTATCTATGTCTTTCCCTCTATCCTATTCCCTCCCCTGTTTATGCTTTTATTTTTCCTCTTCTCCCTTCCCCTTCTTAATAGTTTTCCTTTTGAGCACTGCCTCCCTCAGTATTCCCTTCTTATTCACCCCCTCCATTTTCCTATTCTTCTCCCTTAGTACTTCTTCCCTCCCTTCTAACCACCCCCTCCCCCCCGCCTTCTTAGCCCTTTCGCCCTCCTACTGCCTATAGGATATGATTGATTTTTATATTCAGTGTTGTGTGTTATTTCTTCCTCGAACCAAGATGGATGAGAATAGATCTCATGCAGTACTCCTCTCCCTCCCCTCTTTCCCTCTATTATGATGAGTGTCATGTCTCTTCTCAATAGAGTCCTATGTTTTACTGGTTGTGTTATTCCCTCCTTGCACTAGAACCAGTGAGAGAAAAGCTCATATAATGGTCACCTCCTTCCCTTCTTTCCCTCTACTGTAATGTTTTATGCCTCTTTGTATGGCATAATTTACCCTTTTCTGCTTCATTCTTTCCTCTTCTTCCATTGCAGTCCCTTAATAAGGTTTTTTTTTAATCATCATTTTGTGTAATTTATACCCACACTCTCTATTTATCTATATCCCTTTTAAATGTTCCCAGAGGTATAGAATTCACTATATTAACAGGTATCAGTTTCCCATATAGGGATGTAAACAGTTTGCTCTTGTTATATAACAAGGTGTGTGTGTGTGTGTGTGTGTGTGTGTGTGTGTGTGTGTGTGTTTTCACTTATTTCCCTTTTTGGGTCTTGTAATTGGAGGTTGAATTTTCCATTGAGTTCTGGCTTTTTCATCAGGAAGGTCTGGAATTCTGTTCTGTCAGTGAATGTCCATCTCCTTGCCTGGTAGATAGATTATGCTCAGTCTCGCAGGACAGGTGATCCTTGCTTGTAACCTGAGCTTTTTTGCTTCAACATTGAAAGATCGGAGGAACTGGAATATGATTTTTCGCAAGGCTCCGGTTTCCTGTGTGATCCTCAGTGTGGTTCTTTGATATCTGAATTGTTTCTTTTTGACCACTTGTAGTAATTTCTCCTTTACCTGATAGTTCTGGAATTTGGCCACAACGTTTTACCGACTTTTCGATTTGGGATCTCTTTTGGGAGGTGTCTGGTGGATTCTCTCGATTTCTATTTTACCCTCTGGTTCTAGGATCTCAAGGCAGTTTTCCTTGATGAGCTCTTGGAAGATATTGTCCAGACTCATTTTTTCATCACGATTTTCTGGTAGAGCAATGATTCTCAGATTATCTCTCCTGGATCTGTTTTCCAGGTCAGTTATTTTTCCATTGTGGTATTTTACCTCTTTTTCTAATTTTTCAGTCTTGATGTTTTGTTTGACTGATTCTTGGTTCCTGATAGAATCATTAACTTCAATTTGGTTGATTCTAATTTTTAGCGAATTATTTTCCTCAGATAGTTTTTGAAGCTCCTTTTACATATGTTCATATTTCATTTTTAGTTCACACATTTTACTTTTTAAGGAGCAGTTTTCTTCATTGTAATGTTTTTCTAATTTTGCAATTTTATTTTTAAAAGAGGTGTTGATTTTATCTTCTACCACTCTAACTGATTTCAAAGTTCTTTTTGAGCTCATCTAGGAATGCTTTCTGTGCCTGAGACTAGGTCATAATCCTGTTAAGACTTCAGCTGTGGGTACGGAGTCAATACTGTCTCCTTTTGAGTTTGGTTCCTTCCTCTCCCAGTAATAAGATTCTAGTCTTTGTCTTTGTCTTTGTGGCCTGCTTTCTTCCCATTTTGAGGCAGGAACTTAGCCATGCCCATCCTCTGGGGTTCCTAAGCCTTTACTGCTTAAAAGTTACTCTGGGGCAATAATTTCTGTGTTCTCAGGGTTGGGGGGAGGAGGGGAATTGGAGCACTCTGCCATCCTGGTCCCTGGAAGTTCAGATAGAGGGTTTTTTAATTTCCAGACAGTGGTAGTCCCAGCACTAGCTGCTGCCTCTGCTGCGGGCCTTGCCTTTGTCTCTTACCTGGCTCCATCCGATCCCCACCCTGTGGCGATAGGCCTGGAAATGGCCCTTGTGGTTGGTGGATCAGCAGGCCTCGTCCAGAGGCCTCTCTGAGCGCTGTTGGAGGCCTCTTTCTCTTTTTTTTAAAGTATACGATAAATTCAGCATGTTATTTTCAAAGCCTTTCTCCCTCTAAATTTTTTTTTCTAATGATCTGTGGACACTTTCTTCTTTCTTTCCTTTGCATCTGGCATCGCTGACAGTGATCTCTTAATTGTCAAATCTAATGGCCTTTTCTCTGTCTCTGTTTTTCTTGTTCTTTCTGGAACATTATACACTATTGATCATTCTTTTCTCCTGTATATTCTTGTCTCTTTGGGTTTTAGTAAAACTATTTTCATTTGATTCTCCTTCTGTCTGTCTGAACATTCCTTTTTATTCTGTCTCCTTTGCTGGTTCGTTATTATCCATATCATATTGCTTCCCAATTGTGGATGTATCCCAAAGCTCTTAGTTCCTCTCTCCTTCTTTCTACACTTTCTCACTTGGTAATGTCATCAGCTGCCATGGGTTAAATTATCTCTGTGCAGATGACGTCTGTGTCTATACCAGTCACCCTTGAGGAGGAGAGCACGAGCACCTACCGACAGCTGATTAGAAGTTTCTTCCAGCTGGGGGTTCTAGTCCTCCTCAAAGCCCTGGGCAGAGCTCAGGGTTAGGTACAGTCCAGCCCCAACCCACATCACAAAATGTCCGTCGCGTACATGACAGAACTCATTATCTTTCCCTCAAAATCTTTCCCCTTTGCAAGTTCCTTTTTAGTGTTGAAACTACCACCGTGCTTCTAGCCTCCCAGGTCCACAACTTGTGTGCTGTCCTTAACTTCTCATTTTTCTTTACTTCACATATAAGATCGATCGGTGGACAGGACTTATCCTTTAGGTTACCACCACGTCTCTCATAAATCCTCTTCTCTCTTTTCATCTAGCCGTGAGGGCCTTATCACCTCTCACCTCTGCTATTGTAGTTGCCATCTACTAGAGCTGATCGCCCAGCATAGTCAGATGCCAGGTTTGCAGAGCTGTTTGCACATCATTATCTCATTTGATCACAGTATTCCTGGGGCAGATGATGGTAGATTAATCAATTCTAGTGTATGAATTTGCTTATCATTGTGATCTGAAATTACTTTTTATTGACTGTTCTGCCAGATAATTGACTAGTGTTGAACATGAAGTCATCTAAAGTCCCCAAGTCTTCTTCACGTGAACCATTGTTTGACTGCACCTTCCCCCATGTGTGTGAAGTTGTTATTTTCAACCCAATATGGGACTTTTATCCTTATGCCTGTCCTTGAAAGTAGTCTGTAGTGTCATGCATTAACAGTACTCAAGAGGAAGTGAATGAGAAAAAGACTATGACATTTAGCAATAATAAAAATTACAAACAAAATACTTTTTGTTTTGACTTTTAAGATTTAAGATTTGCGAAGTATTTCATATAGATTATCTCATTTGTGTCTTACAGCAAACTGGTATAAGACAAGCACCCCAGGTATTAATTTTTCTCCTCATTTTGTATATTATAAAACTGACTAAAAGTATAAGTTACTTGCTCAGAGCCACATCTGGTATCTGAAGTGAGTTTAGAAATTAGGTGTTTCTGACAATGAGGAAATCAGTAGTTATTTTTAAGCAAGAATCTAAGAAATTTAATGGATAGATGAAAGAAGTTATTATGATTTAGCACTATAAATTTAGTTAAGATCATAGAAAACACTATAATTGTATAAATATTTTTTCAAGTACCCCTAATCTCTTCTCAATAACATTAGCTTTGAATGTGGAGGAGACCTCATTTAAGGATGATGCAACACTCTCTTTATCAATGGACTATTTTTTTCTCTTCTGAACCAGAAGCTGATACTATAAAATTATCTTATTTAAAATTAAAAACATATGTGAAACAGAAGCCTTGAATATAAGCTTTTAATAGGGGAATGGTTTCACATAATTTTATTTCTAGTAGTAATCACAGATCCCTTGCTTTCACATACTCGATAAAGCTATATTGTCATGCTTTTATGAAATTGGCACCATCATTCACCTACATTAGTTGATCTGTATTTCGGATATTGATTCTTTCTGTCTTTCTACATTTTTAATGGTGATAACTGTGGTTTAAAATTTTATGAGAATATGAATATAAAGGATTTAATTGGTAAACCCTGTTTATACCAATGCTATACATTTTACATTTAACTAGCTTTTCTTCTGTGAATAATGGTTCATTATCTGTCTAAAACATAACTTTAAAATAAATACTATTCATTCTATTCAGATTTCTCTGTTCAGAGAAGTTGATGAACTTATAGTCCTTTTAAAAATGTTCCTGGCTTTAAGCCTTGGGGAATAAAAAATGTAGAAATCTATCTTGTTAATTACTTTTGTCTATAAAACATCTTTTTTTTCTGTGTCTTCAGGGCTTGATGTTATTGACGAGGAAGATAGGGGTAAATGCCTGTTTTAAAAATAAATTTTTATTAAATCTTTTGGTTTTACATCACGCAAATTTCCCCCTGTATCCTTCCCCCTCCTAAAGAGTTATGTTACCTAACAAATATTATTTTTAAAAGACAAGGAAGAGGATAAAAAAAGAATAAGCAAACATAACAGAAAATATCTGAAAATGTATGCAATGCTTCACACCCAGGAATCTCTCATAGGAATGAATGAAGGTGTCTTCTCATACTTCTTCTTTGGGGCCATGTATGGTATTTGTAGTTTTGCACCATTAACTTTAATTATTTTGTGGTGGTTGTTCTTTCCGTTTTCATTGTTATAATCGTTGTGGATATTGTTTTTATCTAAGTCTCTTCATGAATCTCTGTAATTATTATACCTGCCATTTTTTCCCTCCATTATATTAATGTATCACAGTTTGTTTAGCCATTACCCAGTTAATGAGTATCAACTTTGCTTATGCTTCTTTGCTATGGCAAAAAGTGTTACTCTAATATTGTCTGTTTTTAAATGAAAGCAATATATAATTTAAATTGTAAATTATTGCAGTCATTTCACTTCACCCATTTGGTTCAAAGATTTCTCTCTGTTAAATGCAGGTTCTTTCCTTACTTGGTCTTCATGACATTACATATTACAGGTCATTTTCAGTGGCTCCTCATAGTCCTTCCTATCCCTAAATTTCAATGTGGCCCAAGGCTTTTTCTTTGCCTTTATGTTATTTCTCTTTACTTTTTCTTATGGTAATTCCATTCTCTTATTATGACTTCAATTATGACTGTCTTTTGGTCATTTCAGACTGGGTATCCTGGAGGCACATCAAACACAATATGTCCTAACCAGAACTTGTTATCCTTCTCCCCCAGGCCCTCTCCTCCTCCAGACTTCCTTATTTTTTTTTTAAGTCACCACCAGTCTTCCAGTCTCCTAGACCCATTACTTTGGTATTATTTTCTCTTCCTCAGTCTCCCTCATCTCCTATGTCTAATCATTTGCCAAATCTTTCAATTTCAACTTTTATAACATCTCTTGATTTTACTCCTCTATACTCACACAATGCACCAACTTAGTTCAGGTCTTTATTGTTGCTCCCCTAAACTATTGCAGTGGCCTTCCATTTGTTTTCGTTGCCTCAAACTCCTTCCATCCCAATCCATCCTTCGCATTAATGCAACAGTAATTTCCTTAAACGGAGATCTGACATGCCCCAGTTCAGTTAACTTTAGTGTCTCTCCATTGCCTCTAAGATAAAATATACTCTTTTGGCTTTTGAAACATTTTGCAACTTGGCCCAACTTGTCTTTCTTGCCTTGTTATATATTATTCTCTTTACAACCATGTAAGGTCCAGCTAGCCAAACTACCCTCTTCTCTGTTTTTAACACATGACTTTCATCTCCTATGGCTCTTCCTTTAAACCATCCATCCCTCATACATGAAATGCCCTCCTTCCTCATTTCTACTTCATAGAATCCTTCTCTTTCTTCAAGATGCAGGTGAAGCACCACCTTCTACACTAAGCCTATCCCCATTGTCCCACCTGTAAGTGCCTTTCCTCCCTAAATTTTGTATCTGACTACCTTGTACTTATTTTATGTCTACTCATTCTGCATTTATTTATTTTATATATAATTACATATGAATTGTTACTTCCACTGCTAGAAATTAAGGTCTGTGAGAGTAGGTGTCATTTCGTTTTTGTATTTAACCCTGATATCTAGCACAGTATATGGCACATGATCGGTGCTTAATAAATGCTTTTGATTTCTGCTGATGCTTCCCAAATCTTTATTTTAACTACTTCCTTTCCCCTGAACTTCAGTCATGTAGTTCAAGCTGTTTACTGGATATATTTACTGAGATGTCTTGCTGGCACTTCAAACTCAACATATTTGAAAATGAAACCTGCCATCAACTCCAAAACTTGTTACTTTTTTAAATTCCTTTTTCAGTTGATAGCACCACTGGCTTCCCAGTTAACTATAGTTAAATCTCATCATTATCTTTGTATGCTTAATAATTGCTTGTCGATTTGAGTGACTCTTCCTCTTTTCCTATCTTCTCTTAGCACTTTGCTCTTTCTTTCTCACCTACATTCAATAAGCTATTAAATCTTGTTGATTTTGCTTCTGCAGTATCTGTAGGACCTGGCCTTTCTTTTATTTTTTTCTTCTTGTTACAGCCTAGAGAGGTCTCTGTTCACCTGTGTTCTCCCTTAATAAGAGGATTTTTTCTGTAAAACTTGGACTCAGTCAAAAGGGCTGCACTTGAGGACCTAGAGGGCCACATGTGGCTTTGGTGCTGCAGGTTCCCTACTCCTATAGATCATTGTCCTGGCATTAAGGCTTCTGGATCTCTTGAACTCAAGAGTTATGAGTTCTTCAATAGGTCTAAAGTTAATCAAAGAGCAACCTAAAGTAGGGTACACCAGGCTGCCTAAGGAAATGCCAATGGGTGCAGGTCAGAGCTTTTTAAAAAAATAATATTTTATTTTTTCACAATTACATGTAAAGACTATTTTTAATATTCATATTTTTAAAATTTTGAGTTCCAAATTTTCTCCCTTCCTCCCCTCACCCTTCTCTTAGACAATAAGCAATTTGATATAGGCTACACACGTGTAGTCGTACAAAACATTTCCATGTTAGTCATGTTATGAAAGACACAAAAAGAAAATAAACATGAGAAAAATAAAATTAAAAATAGTATGCTTCAGTTTGCATTAACACTCTATCAGTTCTTTCTCTGTATAGGGATAGTGTTTTTCATCACGAGTCCTTTGGAATTGTCTGGGATCATTTTATTGCTAAGAAGAACTAAGTCTTTCATAGTCAGTCACCACATAATGTTGGTATGTTCTCCTGGTACAGTGTTCTCCTATGTACAATGTTCTCCTGGTTCTGCTTACTTCACTTTGCATCAGTAAGTCCAGGTTTTTCTGATATCAGCCTGCTCATCATTTCTTATAGCAACAATAGTATTCCATTGTATTCATATATCATAACTTGTTCAGCCATTCCTAAAATGTTTGACATTCCCTTAGTTTCCAGTTCTTTTCCACCACAAAAAGAACTGCTATAAATATTCCTGAACAAATAGAGCCTTTTCCCTTTTCCTGAATCTCTTTGGGATATAGACCTAGTAGTGGTATTACTGGGTCAAAGGATATATGCATAATTTTATAGATCTTTGTACATAATTCCAAATTTCTCTCCAGAATGGTTGAATCAGTTCATACCTCCAGCAGTGCAATAGTATTGCAGTTTTACCACATCCCCTCCAATATTTATAATTTTCCTTTTCTGTCATATTAGCCAATCTGATTGGTTTGAGGTGGTACTTCAGAGTTTTTTTAATTTGCATTTCTCCAATCAGTATTGATTTAGAGCATTTTTCATATGGTTATAAATAGCTTTGATTACTTTGTCTGAAAATTGCCTATTCATACCCTTTCACCATTTATCAACTGGGGAATGACTTCTTATAAATTTCAGTTAGTTCTCTATATATTTGAGAAATGAGCCCTTTATCAGATTCTTTCCCAGCCTTCTGCTTTCCTTCTAATCATGTTTGCATTGATTTTGTGTATGCAGAATCTTTTTATGTCATCGAAATCATCTATTTTGTATTTCATAATGTTCTCTATCTCTTGTTCAGTCATATATTCTCCCTTTTTTCATAGATCTGACAAGCAAACTGTTCCTTGCTCTGGTGAATTGCTGATGGTATCACCCTTTATGTTTAAATCATGTACCCATTTTGACCTTATCTTGCTATATGGTGTAAATGCTAGTATATACTTTTCTGCCATGCTGTTTTCAAATTTTCTTAGCAGTTTTTGTCAAATAGGAAAATAAATAATAGGTAAAATTCTTGTCCCAAAAACTGGGGCATTTGGGTTTATTAGACAATCAGTTACTATGGTCATTTACAAGTGACCCACCACTCTTTTTCATATCCAGTACTTGATTGTTTTGATGTTTACCACTTCATAATACAATTTGAAATCTACTATGGTCAAGCTACCTTCTTTCATGTTGTTTTTTTTCCCATTAATTCCCTAAATATTCTGGACCTTTTCTTTTTCCAGATGAGTTTTATTATTATTTTTTCTAACTCTTATAAAACAATTTTTGGTAGTTTGATTGGTATGGCCCATAAGTAAATTAATTTAGGTAGAATTGTCATTTTTCTTATACTGACTCAGCCAGGGTTTGTCTTGACAGGTAGATTCCCGAGTATTTTATATTGTCTACAGTCATTTTAAATGGAATTTCTCTTTCATTTATGCTGTACTTTGTTGGTAATATATAGAAATGCTGCTGCTGCTGATGTATGTGAGTTTATTTTATATTTTGCTACTTTTTCAATGTTGTTACTTATTTCAACTAGTTTTTTAGTTGATTCTCTAGAATTCTCTAAGCATACCATTGTATCATCTGCAAAGAGTGAGAGTTTTGTTTCCTTGTTGCCTATTCTATTTTCTTCAATTTCTTTTCTCCCCCTTTTATTGCTATAGCTAACATTTCTAGTACAATATTGAATAGTGATAATGGACACCCTTGCTTTACTTCTGATCTTGTTGGGAAGGCATCTAACTTTTTCCCGTTATAGATAATGCTTACTTAAGGTCTTAAATAGATATTGTTTATTACTTTAAGGAATGCCTCACTTATGTCTGTGTTCTATTTTGTTTTCAAATAGCAATGGATGTTGTATTTTGTCAGAAACCTTTTCTGTTTTTGTTGAGATCATCATGTTTTCTCTTGATTTTGTTTTTGATATATTCAGTAATGCTAATTCTTGTCCTAATGTTGAACTGTCCCTACATTCCTGGTATAAATCCTACCTGATCATAGTGTATGACACTTGTGATATATTGTCATCATCTCCTACTAGTATTTTATTTAATATTTTTGTATCAGTATTCATTAGGGAAATGAGTGTATCATTTTCTTTTTCTCTTTTAACTTTTTCTGGCTTAGATATCAGCACCATATTTGTATCATAAAAGGAATTTGGTAGGACTCCTTCTTAGACTATTTTTCCAAATACTTTATGTAGTATTGGAATGGTTCTTTAAATATTTAGTAGAATTTGCTTGTGAATACATCTGACCCTATGGGCTTTCTAAGGGATTTATTGATATCTTATTCAATGTCTTTTTCTATGATGGGATTATTTAAGTATTCTATTTCTTCTGTTAATCTGGAATCTTTTATTTTTGTGAATATTCATTTCACTTAGATTGTCAGATTTGTTGGCATATAATTGGACAAAATAGCTCTTAATAGTTGCGTTAATTTCTTCTTCATTGGTGGTGAATCAGCCTTTTCATTTTTGATATTGGTAATTTGGGACTAGTCCTTTTCTTCTTCTTCTTTTTTTTTTTTTTTTACAAAATCAAATTAACTAACGTTTTACTATCTTATTGTTATTGTTGTTTTTTTATCAAACCTACTCCTAGTTTTACTTATTCAAAGGTTTTCTTTCGTTCAGTTTCATTAATCTCTCCTTTGAGTTTCAGGATTTCTAATTTAGTGTTTAATTGGAGATTCTTAGTTTGTTGTTTATCTAGTTGTTTTAGTTGCATACCCAATTCACTGATCTGGTCTTTCTCTATTTTATTGGTGTAAAATTTCTTCTAAGTACTGTTTTGGCTGCATCTCATAAATTGTGGTATGTTGTCTCATTGCTGTCATTCTCTTTAATAAAATTATTGTGTCTATGATTTGTTCTTTGACCCCCTCATTCTTTAGGATTAAATTATTTAGTTTACCTTTAATTTTTATTCTGTCTTTCCGTGGCCATCATTGAATGTAATTTTTATTTCATTATGATCTAAAAAGGACACATTTAATATTTCTGCCTTTCTTCATTTGATTGTGACAATTTTATGCCTAAATTCATGGTTGATTTTCATATAAGTACCATCTACTACTGAAAAAAAAAAGTATATTCCTTTCTTTCTACATTTAGTTTTCTCCAGAGGTCTATTTTATCTAACTGTTCTAAAATTCTGTTTGACTCTCTAACTTCTTTTTTTTTTTTATTAGATTTAACTAGTTCTGAGAAGGGAAAGTTGCAGTCTCTGTCTAGTATAGTTGTGTTGTTTATTTCCTCCCATAACTTATTTAACTTCTCTGAAAATTTGGATGCCATACCATTTGGTGCATATATATTTAGTATTGATATTACTTCATTTTCTGTGGTACCTTTTAGCAAGATAGAGTTTCTTTTCTTGTCTCTTTTAAGTAGATCTATATTTGCTTTTGCTTTGTCTGAGATTATGATGTCTACCCCTACTTTTTTTAAAATTTCAACTGAAACATAATATATTCTGCTTCAACCCCTCACCTTTACTTTGTGTGTGTCTCTCTGTTTCAAATGTGTTTCTTATAAACAACATATTGCAAGACTCTGTTTTTTAATCTATTCTGCTGTGCACTTATATTTTAATGGGTGAGCTCATCACATTCATATCCACAGTTATGATTACTATGTATTTCCACTCATCCTATTTTCCCCCTATATATTCTCTCTCTCTTTCTCCCCTTTTACCTTGTCCTTCCTCACCAGTATTTTTCTTCGACCAATGCCTCCTTCAATATGTTCTCCCTTCTATCAGTTCCCCTCCCCTTTTCCTATCCTTCTCCCATCCTACTTACCTATAGGGTAAGATAGATTTTTATATCCAATTGAGTATGTATGTTATTTTTTCTTTGGGCCAATTCCAGTTTGTAGGGTTCAAGTGATGCCTCCACCCCCACCATCTTCTCTCCACTGTAATAATGAAATAATTTACCTTATTCCATCCTATAAAATAATTTACATTATTCTACTCTATAAGATAGAACAGATTGGGGGAAGGCGTAATCAGTAGGCTTGCTATTTTGGGGTAGGGGTAGCAGAATGATGGGGGGAAAATTGTAACTCAAAATATTGTGAAAATGAATGTTGAAAACTAAAAATAAATAAATACATATTTTAAAAAGTATCATCTTCCTGCGTAGAAATGTAAACTGTTTAACCTTATTGAATCCCTTGTGTTTTCTCTTTCCTGTTACCTTTTTATACTCATTTGAGTCTTGTATTTGAAGATCTGATTTTTTTGTTCACCTATGGTATTTTCCTTATGAGTGCTTGAAATTACTTTGTTTCTTTGGATATTCATTTTTTTCCCCTGAAGGATTATGCTCAGTTTTGCTGGATAGGTGATTCTTGGTTGTAATCCTAGCTCCTTTGCCTTCTGGAATATCATACTCCAAGCCCAAAAGTCTTTTAATATAGAAGCTGCTAAATCCTGTGTAATTCTGACCATAGTTCCATGATATTTGAATTGTTTCTTTCTGTCTGCTTGGAGTATTTTCTCTTTGACCTTGAAACTCTGGAATTTGACTGTAATCTTCATTGGAGTTTTCATTTTGAGACCTCTTAAAGGAGGTGATTGGTGGATTCTTTTAATTTTTTTTTGTTCATTGGAACATTTTATTTGTATGTATGTTTTACATCCTTAGAAAAAGAATCCCAGGATTTTTCTCCTGTGTGTTTTCATCTTGCTTCCTCATGGTCCAAGATGCCGGCTGATGTTGTAAGCACAATAAACCCAAACTGACGGGATGGCAGCAGATTATTCTGCCACTTTTCCAGATCTTTCAATTGAACATCAAATCTGGGGCTGATTACACCACAGTTGTTTAATCGGCCCGTGAGATTCACAACAATTTTTCTTGCTCTGTGATCATCAGTAATCTCAAATTCACCAATGTAACTATGCTTCATCACAGTTAAGAACTGGACAATTACTTTGGAGCATAGCCTAATGAGAACTTTCACTTTTCTGCATTGTTGATGCTTTTGAGAGCATCTGCCAGGACATTCATGCATACCATGGTGGCAGCGCTGCAAGATCGTGGAAAGAGGATTCTTTTAATTTCTAATTTACCTTCTGGTTCTGGGTATCAGGGCAGTTTTCCTTAATAGTTTATTGAAATATGATGTCCTGACTCTTTTTTGATTGTGGCTTTCAGGTAGTTCAGTAATTCTTACGTTATCTCTGTTGGATCTATTTTCCAGATTGTTTTTCCAGTGAGAGTGTTCATATTCTTCAATTTTTTCATTCTTTTGATTATGTTTGGTTGATTCTTGATGTCTCCTGGAGTCATTAGCTTCCACTTGCCCAGTTTTAGTTTTTAAGAAATTATTTTTTTCATTGAGATTTTGTACCTCCTTTTCCATTTTGCCAGTTCTACTTTTTTTTGTTTGCTTGCTTAAATTTTTATTTTTACATAGGGAAAAATCAAATATACATTTAACCCAATTTGGTTGCAAGTTCCTTAACTTTTGCCTTTTCCAGCTTGGCAGTATGAGCCACTGATTTTGGACCCAGAACATTGCCACCCCAGTGATGACGATCTCATCATATCTGTTGTTATAATTGGTTTTGATGGCTTTTACCAGCCTAGCCAGGGCTCCCTTATCTTCAGGGTTAACCTGTGTGAAGGCAACGCTCGTGCAGGTCTTTCTGTGAACTAAACCACCGAGTCTCGCTTTGCCTTTGATAATACAGTAAGGAACCCCCATTTTCCAGCACAAGGCAGGTAGGAGGACCACTAGCTCAATGGGGTCCATGTCATGTGCTACTACTAACTGTGCTTTCTTGTTTTCTGCCAGGGTAGTAGTAAGAGTATTAACACCTGCTCTGAGGACAGGTGGTCTCTTAGTGGGAACATCTCCTTTGCCTGCAGCCTTTTGTTCAGCCCGAGCCAGCAGCCTTTGCTTCTTGTCTTGCTTTGTCTCAGGTCTATACTTGTGAGTCAGTTTAAGCAGTTGAGTCTGACGATCCAAAGCCTGTGTGAACTGGTTAATTGCTGGCAGGACCTTCAAACACTTATAGAGGATAGATCTTTGGTGCTATAGTCTGATGTACCAGGGCCATTTGACAAATCAAGTAAGTCCGTTTTGGGCTGGATGTCCTGACCAATGCCACAGTTCTTGGGATACTTCTCAAAGGACTGACCACTTTCTTGGAAGCCTCCTGCTTCTTTACTACAGCAGGGGCTGGAGCCACCTTCTTCCCCTTGGCCTTCTTCCCTTTTGGTATCTTGGCCGGCTGAATGAGAAAGCCCCATTCTTCTTTTTAAGGAATTATTTTCTTCAGTGGGTATTAATACATCTTCTCCCCCCCCCCCCATTTTGTTGTGCTTCCTTTACCAAGCTGTTGACTCTTTTTTTCATGATTTTCTTGTATCACTCTCATTTCTTCTCCCAGTTTTTTCCTACCTCTTTTTTTTGGATTTTTAAAAATCCTTTTTTTGTGCTCTTCTAGTTTTGTTTTGTTTTTTTTGCAGGGTGAGCAATTCACATTTTTTGAGACCAGTTCACATTTTTCTTTGAGGTTTCACATGTAAACAGTTTTACGTTGTTGTCCTTTTTTGAGTTTGTGCTTTGATTTTCGTGTCACCATAGTAACTTTCTATGGTCAAGTTCTTTTTTTGTTTTGTTTTTTGGTCATTTTCCAGCCTATTTAATGGTTTTTTTTTGCATTGAACTCTCTTTTTTAGGGGTGAACTGGTCACTAACCTCAGCTTCTTGTACTGGGAGCTAGAGGCCTGGCCCCTCACTTGCTGTTCCAGGGCTGTGGGGGCCTGACTGAACTGGGGCTGCGAGGTCTGACTGCCAGCCTTCTGCTCCCAGGTTACAGTGTTTGGCAACTGGCCTGCTGCGCTGGGGCCTCAGAGCAGTTGCCCTGCTGTGCCACTGATATGTTGTGCCGGGGCCTTAGTTGCTGACCTGTGCTGGTACTTGGGGTCTCTCACTGGCTTGCTGGGGCAGGGCCTGATGCTGGCTTAGCTGGACACCCCCTGCACTGAGTGTTCCCTTTTTACCCAAGTGAGTCAGACCTTTCTTTCTGATCTTCTAAGGTGTCTTGGCCTGGAAATTTGTTTGATCCCATCTTTTTGTTGGTTCTATCAGTTCAGAATTCTTTTTTGAGGCATTTTTTATAGTTGTTTGAAGAGTTCAGGCAAATTTCTGCCTTATTCCTCCATTTTTTTCTGTTCCTAATTGCAGGTCAACGCTTCTAAGGTTGTCAGCCTTGGGCTTGGTCTGTGATTGGCTACTTAATTCTAGCCTAGGTGAGATAGAAGACCTAGTCTCAAAAAATAATAATTGTTTTCCTTTACAACATTGTAATTAATGTGTAAATTGTTTCTACCCTCCACTTTACTCAGTTTTAGTTCATTTAAGTCTTTCCAGGAGTCTCTAAACGCACTTCCCATTGTAATTTATAATGGCACAGTATGAATAAATGAGTAAATAAATGAAAAAAAAAGGATTTATCAAATTCTTGCTAAGTGTCAAACACAGTTGAAGGCATTAGGGAAAAGAACAGAAGAAACTAGACAGTCTCTTCTCTCCAAGAGAGAAGCAGTTTAATTAGGGGAACATAACTGAGACACAAAAGCTGGGAAGTCCTGATTATTTACCATCCATGCTACAGGCAGCATCCACAGGTCCTCAGATGATGTCATTAAGTCAGATGACATTGGTGGGGTTGGCATCTTAGGGAGATAGGGCAGATAGTAAGGCATAGAAGACAGATGGCAAATCTTGGTTGTCCTCCATCACACTGGAAAGATTATGGTTCGTGACTTCCCTTAAATTTAATCCATGTGAACATTAAAGCATAGTTCTGGAAGACCTCAGCTGAGGAGGGAGCAAAGGAGGAAGGGAGCTTCTGGTGGTGGTGGGTTTTCCTGCCAATGGGATGTTCAGTCATTCTTCAGTTGATTGGTACCCACCGAGTTTCCAGTACTGTGCCACAGCAGAAAAAAAATGCTGTTATTTCTGTACATATGCGCCTTTTCCCTCTTTGTGCATAATCTCTTTAAGCATCATATGCCTTGTAGTCAAACTGAGGTTTATGAAGACTTTTCTTTCTGTTATGATCATTGGCATTTTCAGTTATAGTGATATTAAGGTCAGTCACATGACTCGTTAACGACTGTGGTTAAGAGTTTGTTTTAGGAAGAATTTGAAACATGGTATGATTAGACTTGCTTGTTTATCAGTTTTCTCCATATTCTTATTAGTCTCATATCCTCAGACAGTTGAAAGCTGACTGAAAATAAATCTACCCAATTGGCACATACCATGTTTTTGCTTTTATGTATGTATATATTATATGCGTAGATATGTATATATCATGTGCATATATGCATATATTGTATTCATATATATGTATGCATGTATAGATTTTGCATGAGAGTTGGAATTTGCTTTTTGTTAGATTGTTTTTTGTCTGATAAAATAACTATGTTCATGTGAAGTTAAGGTTCACATAATTCATTACTTTTAAATTGTTTATTTTTTATTTATTTTAAATTTTAGAAACAAATTTTAGCTTTAAATTCTCCTTTCTTAACTCCTACCCCCATTGAGAAGGCAATAACGTCATATAATTTTTCTTAATTATGATCAATGATGGAAAATTCTTACTTTTGCTCAAGGGGTTGTTATAAATGCTGTTTCAAACATAGTTGTAATAATTTTGACTTTTAAAAATATTCCAGGTTTGTGGAAATATCTATATATATGGAAATCTGTATAGGTTTAATTTTTGAATTTCCTTTTCCCTTAACCAGCTAAGAAACTTGTCTCATGTTTACTTTGATAATAAATGTCTATTCAAATTATAGTTGGAACTATGAGTCTGACTCTATGGAAAACTATAACTAGAATTAGTTTTATTATTATTTCTCATCATAAATTCTCCTAAATATTTGTGATACTTTATAGAAAAACTTAAATCATGAGTCAAAAGTATGCAAAAGGTTTAAGATGCTTCCATTCATTTACCATGATTCACCTCTTTTGTTTTTGTACCTTATTTGTATGTGTATATATGTAATCTTTTTAAAAAAAATCTTCATAGGTTTAGTATTTGGTGTTGTGGGAAAGGAAATTTGCTATTTGTGGTCTGATCAGAAGCTTTTATTACTTACTTCCTTCAAGGTCTTATAAGCAGCAGCTTTATCCGTATTTAGTCCCCTTAATCTCATATATTTAATAGCTTTGTGACCCTAGGTAAGTCACTTAATTTCTGTTTGCTTCAGTTTTCTCAACTATAAAAATGAGGATAATATCAGCACCTACCTTGCAGAATTGTTGTGAGGATTGAGATATTTGTAAAGCACTTTGAAAACCTTGAAGTGCAGATAAATACTAATTATTATTATTGTTATCATTATTGTGTGACTTCTCCAAGGTCATATTATAATAGTAAGTGCCAGAGTCAAGATTGAGAACAGATTATCTGACTCTAAATCTGGGACCTTTCCACTGTGTCATGATGCCTTTGTTGTTGCTCTGTTAATTGACGTAATCTAAAGGCATTTAATTAGACTACATGTTGTTGTTGTTGATTCATTTCTGTTGTGTCTGACTCTTTGTGACCCACTTTGGGTTTTTCTTGGTCAAGATTGCAGGAATGGGTTGCCGTTTCCTTCTTCAGCTCATTTTATAGATGAGTAAGATGAGACAAGCACAGGGTGTAACGCCATGCACCAACAGATTCCCAAAACAATGCTACTGTGAACAGCTTTTAAGGTTCAGATTATACAGTATAGTGAACACTCTATTTATTCCATTACAAATCAAGGCAAACATTCACAGTACATCACAATATAATATTCGCAACATATCAAGGTACAGTACAATATTCAGTCTTCCACTCATGGGGCAAATCAATACTTAATCATTCAATCAATGCACAATACAATAATCAGTCTTCCACTCATGGGGCAACCATACATCAACTCAATCAATCATTAAACCAACACAAAACCCTCCACCCCTTGGTGTCTAGCCAACCTCAGTTTCATCCAAGGGGGAGCCTTTCCTACATCTTGAATCTGGGTGATCTCTCTAGTTCTCTGGATCCCCTTCCAGGTTCCAGTTCCCTTCTGAATTCACCAGTCACCTGGATTCAGAAGCAGACAGCTGCCAGGTTCCCTTCCAGTCTTCAGAGGTAGACAGCTCCCAGGTCCTTGTCCAGTCCTCAGGGCAGTTCCTGGCACACACTGAAGTTCACAGGGTTCAGCACATCTCAAAACTTTCACCACTTCTCTTGCCTGGAACTCAAGGATCAGCCAGGGCATGAACAAAGTCTTATCCTGGTCATGCTTCTTCAGTCCTCTAGCAGTTCAGCTGGCCCTAGGACACAG
>CM053600.1:134085025-134105585 GCA_028646575.1 Pseudocheirus occidentalis | reverse complement strand
CCATTGCATATAATACTTGCTGATGGCTTTAAGTAGATGCTACCTATTATTCTAAGGAAAACTCCATTTATTCCTATACTTTCTAGTGTTTTTAATAGGAATGGATGTTGTATTTTGTTAAAGGCTTTAAAACATCTTGTTTTTAATAATTTTGCTAGCAGGACACAACAAACCATGTAGTTTGTTTATTTTTGGAAGAAACAGTACTTTTTTGAAGTAAAAAATGTCCCAAAAGATTCTTATAAAAAAACAACTCAAAGGCATTTGCCCATGTTTTCCATTTTTGATAATTGATGCAACAGAAACCATTTTGTATTAATTTGCTCAGTAGTTTTCATTTTTTCCAGCTGCTGCTTAGGTAACTCCACTCATTCTTTTTTGTCATAAAGCTAGATTAGTGATACATTGGTATTAAGGAAGGTTTTTAACACTGAGATAGAAGTAGTGAAATGGAAGAATCCCATTTGGCATCCTTAAAAATTTTATCTTTAAAAAACAGTAAATAAATGCCCCAAATTTATTGATTTCTACTTTCATTTTTGTCATGTCCAGCTCTTCATGATCCCATTTGGCTTTGTTTGTTTTGGGATTTTTGACTGATACTAGAATAGTTTGTCATTTTCTTGTTTAGTTCATTTTACAGATGGGAAAGTTGAGGTAAAAAGGGTTAAGTGATTTGTGCAGGGTCACACAGCTAGTAAATGCCTGAGGCTAGATTTTAACTCAGAAAGATGAGTCTTCCTGACTTCAAGCCTGGCACTCTATCCACTGCACCGTGTGGAATATGGAATTCTATAGCATAGTACAGTGATATATACTCATGCACAGACATTCACATATATATTATATTCGTGTGTACATGGAGTTTTGGCACTTTCCCAACTTAAAGAATATACTTTGCAAGTTTGTTTTGGTAATTCCTGCTTTTGTAGAACTGTATTTAGAAAAGGTGAATAATTTGCTCTTCTTGAGACTTACTAAGTCTCAATACTTACTAAGTCTTATTGGGACTTAGTTTAGTTTAGTTTTTTAAGATTTCAAAAGAGGAACATTCAGTTCAGCAAATAGTTATTGGGTGACTACCATGTGTCAGATGTGTTAGTGTGCTTGGTACTGTAGGGATACAAATATGAACATAATGTCTCTTCCTTCAAGGAGCTATTTAGTGGGAGAGATAATACATTGCCCAGTAATTGAAATACAATGTAGAATGTGCTATATGCTATAGCAGTGGTTCTCAACCTTCCTAATGCCTCCACCCTTTAATACTCGTATGTGGACGTATTTGTTTGTGGGTGGACTTGCCTGGAGATGGATAGAGGAGCGTTCCTAACACCATCGCAAATATGTGTTTTCAAATGGTCTTAGGCAACCCCTTTGAAAGGGTTGTTCAACCCCCAAAGGGGGCGTGACCCACAGGTTGAGAGCTGCTGTTCTATAGGAAAGGTGGTATGAGAGAATCAAGGAAGAAGAAATTATTTCTAACTAAAAAGGAATAGTAGCTCCTTGGGGAAAGTGAGGTTTGAACCTTGCTAGAAAAACAGATAAAATTTTTCAGGGAAAAACATGGTGGAGAAGGCATTCCAAGAATAGGGAACAGCTTGAGCAAAGACACGGAAGCAGGAAAGCACCTGGTGCATTCAGGGATGAGTAAGCAGTTAAATTTGAAGTGTGAGATGAGTGTCAAGGATGGAATGAGCTCTCAAAGTGGACAGGCCTGTTAGAGTCTAGGCAAGAGAGCAAAAGGGCCAAAACTGGCATTATTTCTAGTGGTAATGAATGAGAAGAGGCAGGTGGATTCAAGAGATACTTCAGAATTCAACTCAAGTGGCATTTGGTAAATTATTGGGTACAGAAAGTGAAGGTAACTGGGATTGTGATATTCTATTTTCAGAAATTGCAGAAAGAAGTAGGAAATAGTTTTAGGGGAAACATGCTTTTCAGTTTGTAAATATGCTTGCATTGTATGTTTGCATTTGTAGTATTTCTCTTCTTGAGAACAGAGACCATCCTTTTCCTTTCTTTGTATCCCAAGGCTCGGCCTAGAGTATGGCAAGTTTTAGGTGTTTAATTAAAGCTCCTTTGTAGACTCTTGTCATCTATGCTATTTCCTTCAGCCTTCCTGATTTAGGACTATTTATCTGTGTGCTAGACTTTGCCAGAGTTATCCCTTCTACATTGTAACTTTTCCAATTGTAGTTTCAGTGTCCCACCAGTTAGCCTAAGAAATTAATAAATTAATTTTGGGGGAGTTTTGCAAAAGCTACAGATAACACGTGAAGGCTAGCAGACAACACAGAAGAAGTTTAGAAACTCAGATTTGCACAACTTAACATAGTCCTTGCTGAAATGAAGTAAAGGTTAAGAGCCTATTCTCTTTTGACTTTGTTTTTGTTAACAGTCATTGGCATTATATAATTTATTCGGGATATCTTTGTGTCCTATGTGTAACAATAATGTAGTATTCACAATACCCACAATGGTTATGAATATGCTGGTATAGTTGTGAATCACAAAATATAACAGGCTTTCCACATGGAAGATAGAACCAAAGCCTTTATTGAAATACCAGAAAACTGAGTCCCAGAACCAGAAAGCCAGAGTCATTACAGTAACCATGAAGTTGGTACAAATGGTTAATGCAATGAACACACATATTTCCAAGCCTTCACAACAGAACAGGTTCCCTCAAGCAGGCATCCTCCTCCCTTACTCACAGTAGCTCCTCAGCCTGGTTCTTAGAAGCTCTCAGCAGAAGTTCCCAGAAGAAAAGTCTTAGCAGAATTTCCCAGAAGAAAAGTCTCAGCAGAAGCTCTGTTCTCAAAGTCAAAATCACTTTCTCCCATTCTCAAAATTAAAATCACTTTCTCTAGCCTCCACGTGGCTTGCTCCAAGAAGTTCTTCAAGAAATTCTGCAAGAGGTTCTAACTGTCCACCTTGTGCTCTTCCTTATATATGGTATTAGCTCCTTCCTCTTCTGCCCCTTCCCTATTATATCAACAACTTCCTCCCAAGGTGTCAACTACTTCTGTATTAATTAAGTAGCTTAAACAAGGTATTAACTTGAAACAAGGTACTAAATACCTGCTTATTTGCCAGCACAAAGGGGTATCAAAGATGTTCAGATTCCGTTAATTACACTATGCTAATCTGAGGACTTTCATTTATTGAACAGTTTTCCTCTACTGCCTGATTTGAATTTGATAACAACTCTATCTTGGGGGTAATACAAGTTTTTATCTGTATTTTCTGGATGATAACTTAATTGTACACTTAAGACAGAGTAAAATTAAAGATGAGTTAAAAAGAAGAGCCCTGGGAGAGATACAAAAATAAATATCACCATTGTAAAAGAAGGCACATAACATGAATTATTGACAGTACGAAGTGCAACTTATTGGGAGGGAGGATAAAAAAAGGGAATAGAATAAGAACTATCTCATTTTCTTTTTTTTTCATCTCAAAGTTCTTATTACCAGTTTCTATAAAGAAAATACTTTTTCCCAGATAGGTTTGGGCTACCAGAGGTAGTAGAATGAATTTAATTCTTTAAAAAACTTTGTAGATGATATCTTAGCCCCTTCCTTCCTTCCTTCTTTCCTTCTTTCCTTCCTTCCTTCCTTCCTTCCTTCCTTTCTTTCTTCCTTCCATTTGTTCATTTTTTTTCTTTCATTCTTCTCTTCATACTATGTATCGATTACCTAAATATATTTTTTTAGGTCTGTGGTTTTTTATAAACTAGACTGATTACAATACAAAAGAACTTTGGACTAGTGAGATACTGTTATAATATGCAAACACTTAGTGTGTCTCCCAGGACCTTTTACTAAACTGTTGTCAATATGCATGTGTGCCTTGTATGCCTCTGACCCTCTTTTAGCTTTGGAGCTATATAGTACTGTCTCCAGGAAGTGTTTTTATTACTCTACTTTCACTGAGATAGTGTTACAATATATCAATGCAGTGGGCACAATGTCAAAGTGCTTCCCTCTGCTTGTTATTGAACCAGAGTTTTAGAACCTTAACAAAGGAACCATCTTTCTGTTTGTATGAATCCATTCTAATTTCCTTGTTTTTGAAGGGAGGAAGCTTATAAAAGGAAGGAATGAAAAGATTAAATCCTATCACATAGACAGCTGCCGTAGATTTTTTTGCATTTCAAGGTTTCTTTATGTTTATCTGGGTTCAGGTCTGGTTGGAGAATAGATATTTATAGGAAAAGTTGATCCCTTTCTATCACTGAATATGGCAGGAGAAAAGTGATCTTCTAAAACTTTATTTGTAGACTGGTGAATTTTGACTCTGGGTTTAGATCCTTTAAGGAGAAAATAAGAATTTTTCCAGTGCCTTTTATTTTGTTTTTTAAACATTTTTTTTATTCTGAACTGAAGAAGTAAGCATTAAAATAAGCATTTCCATAACAGAGTAGAATAAAAAACAGGATTGCACATGAAACTGCAACTCTATTACTTATAACTTGCTTTTCCTTTTAAATTTATAATAAAGTTATATACATTTTTTCCCTCCCTCTCTCCTCCCCCACCCTGGAGGTGGCTCCATTATACACATATATGTGTATGTATGTATATGTATATATATATATATGTGTGTGTGTGTGTGTGTGCGCACACACGCACGCACGCATGCATGTGTATATATACGTAGTATGGATATATATGTATATACATATAGATACATAATATGTAAGCCCATGGTATCTATACTTCTATTCATCAGTTCTTTCTGTGGATGCAGATAGCGTCTTCCTTTATAGGTACTTTCTAGTTAATTTAGGTATTTATAATAGTATTTATAACTTGGTTACTCAAAATTGCTCTTAAAACAATATTGCTGTTATTGTATACAATGTTCTCTTGGTTCTGCTCATTTCTCTGTTATTTTGTGTAATTCTCTCCATGTTTTTCTAAATCAACAAACTCATCATTTCTCATAGCGCAGTAGTATTCTATCATGATCATATGTCACAACTTGTTCAGCCATTCCCCAATGATGAGCAGCCCCACAATTTCCAGTTCTTTGCCATCACAAAGAGAGCTGCTATAAATATTTTAGAATATATGGGTCTTTTCTTTTTTCCCTAATTATCTTGGGAAACAGACCTGATAGTAATATTGCTAGGTCAGAGGGTATAGGTGGTTTTATAACTCTTTGGGCATAATTCCAAATTATTCCTCAAAACGATTGGATCAGTTTACTGTTCCACCAGCATTGAGTTAGTGTCTTAGTTTTTCTACATCCAACATTTATCACTTTTGTGCCTTTTAGTTCCTTAGGTTTTTTTCTTGGTGACAATGACTCTTACTGTGTATATTTAGGCCAATTGATTTTTCTAGCCTTAGTCCCTCCACAACTCCATATTCCCTAATTTTTCCAAATGAATAAATAACGTGCCTTGAGTCAGGTTCATTGGGAAAAAATTGAGATATTTATAGTACTTAAGAGAAATTATTATTGCCAGTGATTTTTCCTTTTAAGATTCCATCTTTGTACCATGATTTTTATATTATTTTTGGAGCTTTATTGATAAGGTGATTTTTTTTAATGCCACAGTTAGTTCCTAATATATTCTACCTTCAATGAATTCTCTTTTGTAACCAGTCCACTATCCTAAACTTCCTGACTGACTAAGTCTAATAGTGTATCTCTCCAACATTTTGCATTCGTGGTACTTTATCCTGTGCTGTTTCCTATCATTTACAGCTTTTTTTATTTTTTTAGGTTTCATGTGAAATTACACCATACTTTGCTGTTTTCCATATCCTAATTTTGATATTTTCTTGCTTTTGTTGTGGGGAAAAGTGTGCTGTCCGTGCTGCCACAGAAGGAAGGACCCTTGTGCTAGAAGGCTTGGAGAAGGCAGAAAGGAATGTCCTGCCTGTTTTGAATAACTTACTGGAGAACAGAGAGATGCAGCTTGAAGATGGACGCTTCCTCATGTCTGCTGAGCGTTATGACAAACTCTTACAGGTAGGCAGAGGAAAATATACTTTAGCATTCTCTTTACTTTGATTTTTTTTTCTTTTTGGAGGGGTCAAGGTACGGCAATTGGGTTTAAGTGATTTGCCCAAGGTCACACAGCTAGTTTTTTTTTGGTGTGTGTGTTAAGTGTCTGAAGCCAGTTTTGAACTCAGGTCCTCCTGACTCCAGGGCTGGTGCTCTATTCACTGCACCACCTAGCTGCCCCTCTTTACTTTGATCTTGAGATATGAAAAACTCTTCTATAATTTCTGTTCCCAAATGATCCCCTCCATTTCATAAGACAAGTCCACATGACTCAGCCATTTGCCCAGTGCTCCTTTGTTGATGTATTATTGGCTGAATTCGTGAGTGTGTTGTCCATGGAGGGTTTCTGAGACATCGGCTGTTTCATAGATTCCATTTGCACATAAACCACTTTCAGTTACATTCAGTAAATCCTATGGTGTATACTGATATGCCTTTACTGCTGCTTAGTGAAATGATTTCTACTTACATTTTAAGAATGTCTAACAATCCTCTTTTTTGGCAAGGGACTATTCGTCTTTCTGTAGCCTCTTCTTCTTGTTCTGTCGTTCCCTTTTTGCCTAGCATGATGCTTAACAAATACTTTGGGACTGATTCATTGAGGTGTCCCCAGTCGCTGACAGAAACAGCAGATCTTTGTTGGGATGGCTGCTTCTTAAGTATTTTTCCTCTCTGATGCTGTCCAGCTCATTTATCAATCTATGAATAACTTAGACTGAATAACTTGGGACTCATAAAAGGAAGTTGGTTCAGGAGCTATGACAGGCTGTCAGGAGATAAATTCTGGTGACATGGAGTCAAATTATTCTGTTGAGTAATAAAATAGGGTGGTGTCATATCTTTTTCTGAAGTTTATTTATTCTTTATCTGATGATCTTCTGATCCACCAATACAACAAACAACGGAACTGGTCAGGAGAGAGCTCTTTGATGGTCTCAGATATCTGGGGAGAAGAGTTGGCAGAGAGGAAAGATAACTGAAGGCCAGTATAAAAGAATGGTTTAGTCTTATAAAAATAATGTCAGGAAAGATGAGGAGGAGGGGATCATAGAGTCATAGCTCTAGAGCTGGAGCCATCTTAGAGTCTAGTCTAGTCAAAGGATCCTAGATTGAGGGCTTGATGGGATCTTAGAGTCATTGAGGAGTCCAGCTCTCCTTGACCCCCCCTTTTCCAGAGGGAAACTGAGACTCCCAGACTTGAAATGACTTGCTCAAGGTCACACAGGTTGTAAGTAGTAGAGCAGTAGTTGTTTTCTTTTTTTTAAGTTTCAGGAAAGTGAAACAACAACGCTGATAATTGGTGACGTTTATAGCTTTAAAGTTTGCTAGTAACTTTACATAGGCTATTTAATTTGAGCCGCATAGCTACCACAGTTGTCATTATCCCTATTTTATAGATGAGAAAGGTGAAGCTCAGAGATGTTCGGTGTCTGGTCATACAGTTCGCAAATGTCAGAGCTGAATTTCCACAGCAAGTCTGGCGAAGTCTAGCACTGTAGTTTCTGTGCCGTGTTGCCTCTCAAGAAAGGGAAATTGGAAAATGAGCAAAGAATGATTAGCTACTGTTGGAAAACTAAGATCAATGAGGAGATTTTAAGGGAATTCAGATACCTTTTTTACATCTAGAGTGCTGAAAGAACTAGCAGAGATGATAGCTGAGCTGCTATTTGAAGAATTATTAAAAATGGAAGAGTCGAGGTAAGCAGTTGATCTAATGATTTTCAGAGCAAGAAAGGTAGATTATTGTACATTCAATGTCTGGTTCTAAAATACTTTGTTTGTTAGACATATTTTATGAGTACCCACAAAGGATTGTGCTGACAACTAACTAAAGAGGAGTGTGGGCTAATTTCAAACAAGACTTTCTACACTCACCTTATCTCTTTTTCTGATATGTCATTAAAGTGGTACGGCAGGAGACTGTCACAGATAACACTGTGACTGGATATCACAAGGCACTTGACGGTCATTGAAATCCTTATTGACAGTATGGAGAGTCACAGGCTGGAAGATAGCAGTTAGGTCAACTTGGAACTTGTTGAAATACTTAACCCAGAGAGAGGAGATTAAGGAATGAATGAATGTCACCCTAAAGGAAAATACATGGTGGCGTGCCATAGAGTTCTGTCTTAGAGCCTGTTCTTGTCCACACTTTATTTTCACTAACTTGCGGAAGCCGTTATGGATAGAGACCTGGCCTCAGAGGCAGATATGGTATGGAGGAAAGAGTGATGCCTTTGAAGTTAGGAGTCATGTGTTAAAATCCTTTCTCTTCTACTTATTACTTTACTGTCTCTGGAACACGGTTCCCTCTTCTTTAAAATAAGATAGTTGGGGCGCAGCTAGGTGGTGCAGTGGATAGACACCAAAAAATCTTGATAATCAGGATAGGAGTTGGCAAATTATAGTCCTCAGCCTGACCTTTTTTATTTTAAAATGTAAAAAAATCATTTTTAGTTGTAAGGTCTTTCAGAAACAGGCCTGGATTTGGTCCTCTGGCTGTGACTTGATGACCCCTGGTCTAGAAGAGTGGGTTACATTTAATAAGATGAATAAGAATCAGGATAATTAATTATCAGTTAGCAAAATATAAAAAAAATCAATTCAAGATAAGTATCAAATGTTGTAGTACTTGAATTTTGAAAAATTAGATATCCAGAGTAAGGATGAAGGACTCATAAATAGAGAATAGTTAACGTGATAAAAGACCCAGGAGTTTTAGTAGATGGTCCGTTAACATTTATCATGTACCTGCTATGTACTAGGTGTTATGTTAAGTACTGAGGATGCAAAGAAAGATACAGGAAGTGGGAATATGTAGTCTGAAGAAGAAAGGACTATGTTGTAAGGCAGGGATGCAGCCTTAAAATATTTTAAGGATTGTCACGTGGAAGAGGGCATGACTTCTCCCTACCTTCCATTCATGCATTTCGGTAGCAGGGTAGGTGTTGTAGAAAGGCAGTGTTCAGCTTAACATAAGGAAATAACTTCCCAGCAGTAGAAACAGGCTTGAAATGGAAAGGCTTCCTCTGAATATAATGAGTTCACAACATTTAAAGTCTTTGATCAGAGGCTGGATTTTGTAGATCTGGGGGAGGGTTTTGTAAAAGGAATTTATGTTTCAAGTATGGGCTAGACTGACTTCTGGGGTTCTCTTATAACTTCTAAATAGGTGTTCATATGCTTTTGTTTCTTCCAGCCTTTTCTAAAAACGATCTCAGTCTGGTTCAATTAGGAGATATAATTGAGAATAACCTAATTACCATGGTTTTAAAATATTGTTCTAGTTAATTTCCAGAAATGAATATTGACCTTAAATTCATTTGTGGGAATTGATTATGCAGAACCTTCTTTCTCCTACCCTAATTGCCAAATGACTTTTATTTGGTCCTTGGAGGTGGCATTAGCTAATAGCATTCCTATTAGGTGATTAGGAAAAAAATTCATGCTTTGTTGTTGAAACAACTGTGTTTCTTTTTAAATTTACTTACTATTTGATGATAAAAAGACTTTTCTTATTCCATGTGAATGTCTTTATTGTGGATTTGAGCCTAGACTTTGGAAAAGTCATTTTTCATAATACATTGAGCAGAGTTTTGTCAGGTGAAAATAGAATTGTACTGCAACTTGGATTAGAGCTGTTCCTTAAAAATTATTTGATATAAAAATTATCTGACTATACACCATCTTCTCAAAAATAAATATCATTGTATAAATTCAGTCCTTCTAGTTAAACTTCATGAAAAGTATTCATTATACTGGCTTTTTTTTCATAGCATTTAATGCATCCCCCACTGACCCCACCACCTTCAGTCTTGAAATTACAGCTTTATTAGATTGTGGCATTTTTAGGATGTAGAAGATTGAATTACTTAGAAATGTCATTTTTCACTGTGTCTAACACAATTGATAACCCAAACTGATACTACCTAAGCATTTCCTAAGTTAGGCTTAGTATTCTGGGGGAAAAAAAACACTGTGGCTTGTGTACGTGTCATATTTCATTTTTGCTTTAGTTGAATCTAAACTTTAAAAAAGTTTCTGTGTTTTCAACACCTAAATCTGCATGACACTTGATTAGACTCTTGTAAGGAAGTGGACTGGGAATGAACTGGTTATTTATAAACTTCATTCTGGTGATGAGAAGACACTCTTAGGTTCAGTCACTTATTCTGGTCCCCAGTCACTTTCTTGCAAATGATTTGCCTCTCTGACTCTACTTCTTCTAGCCTGTGAAGCTGTACATGGTGTTTATCCCACCTATCCTTTCTTAGATCTGACCTTATTTTTTTTGTTGGCTGCCTTTCCTTTACTAACAGATCCTGAACAGCATCATTCTAATCCCTGTGATATAATATACCACATTTCAGATTGATTTCCTTGCTTGATGGCTTATTTTTCATATTCTTGATGCTGAACTATCCTGAACTTGGATTAAACAGAATACATAGTAGAAGCTTGTTAGGAACATCTGAATATCACCCCCTTACATTGATAAATTGCCTTCTAATTATTGTTCTTTGGTCCCTGTAGGATCACACCAAAACGGAGCTAGATTCATGGAAGATTGTTAGAGTTAGTGAAGATTTTCGAGTGATTGCCCTGGGTTTACCAGTACCCAGGTACACTGGAAATCCTTTAGACCCTCCTCTTCGCTCTCGATTTCAAGCAAGAGATATTTACTATCTGCCCTTTAAGGTTAGTATAAACCAGAATATTTAGTTTTTTTCATCAGTATTTATATTTGAAGCTTAGGAATCCACTGTTCTAAGTAGTTTATACCTTTTTTGCTGTGTGTGTATGATCCCTAAATGATAAATATGAATTAGGTTGGACAAGTTCTTCAGAATATAATAGGAGAAATTACAGTGGTATTAAATCTTGAAAGATATGGGATGGGGGTTGGAGAGAAGAAGGAATCTTGGTGGTTTTACTTCAGAACTAGCATCATTGTACATTGTGAGGACCTTTTGATATAAATGACTTAGTATCTGCTCATTTAGGAGGGGAAAAATGTTTATGTTTGATATACACCTGAGTAACTGATTTGATGAGTGTTTTCATATTCTACTTTAGGACCATCTTAAATTACTATACTCAATTGGGTCCAATGTTTCTGCTGAGAGGTAAGTGGTTCAAGGTATATTATCTTAGTACATGTTGGATCAGCCATAAAATTTTAGAATTTATCCTTAAATTAGAAATATATTCACTCTGAGGACTTGAACAATAATCATAGGTACATAACTAACTCTTGAAATGTATACTAATTTCATATGTGTTAATAAGTTGTTCAAGCATCTTTAAGTGATTTGGAGTTTTGTGAAGTCAACAAGCGCTTATTAAGTGTTTACTATATGCTAAGCACATAGTGAAGTACTTAGGATATTAAGAAAGGTCAGAAATAATTCCTGCCCTCAAGGAGTTCACATTCTAAAGGGGGAGAAAATATGCACACTAGTTATATACAGGGTAAATGCGAGATCATCTCAGAGATAAGGTATTAATGTTGAAGGGAGACTGGGAAAAATTTACTGCAGAAGATGGGGTTTTAGCTGAGATTTGAAGGAATCCAGAAAAACAAGAAAATAGAAAGGAAGAAGAGAGTTCCAGACAAGGGAGAACAGCCAGTTCAAAACCATAGTCAGGAGATAAAATGTCTTTTTTCAAGGAGTGGCAGGGAAACCATTGTCACTGGATCATATAGAACGTGGAGAAGAGTGAAATGTAAGAAGACTGGACTAGATTGTAAAAAGCTTTAAAGACCAAACAGAGGATTTTATATTTTTGGCTTGAGGTAACAGAAAACTATTGGAGTTTCCTGAATAAGAGGATGGTATTGGTTAGATTTATTTTTTTTTTAAGAAGATCAGTTTAGCCGCTGGGTAAAGGATGGATTGAAATAGGGAGAGATTTGAGAGAGACAAAGCAGAAGTGATAAGTCAAGAGGTGATAAGGACCTATACCAGGGTAGTGATTGTGTCAGAAGAGAGAAGGGGATCCCAAGAGATGTGAAGGTAGAATTGACAGGGTTTCTTAACATATTGGATATGAGGAAGGATGAAAGTGAGTGAGGAGTCAAAGATGCTACCTGGTTTTCAAGTATGAGGGACTTAAAAGATGGTGGTGCCCTCAATAGTAATGGGGAAATTGAGAAGAGGGAAGGGTTTTGAAGGAAATATAATGAGTTTAGCTTTGGACGTGAATTTAAAATTTCTATAAGACATCCAGTTCAGGATGTTCATTAGGCAATTGGAGATGAGAGACTGGATATCAGCAAAAGGTGAGGACTGGATAAATAGATTTGAGAATCATCTTAATAACAGTGATCGTTGAATCCATAAGTGCTGATGAGATCACCGAGCGAGAGCATATAAACTGGGATAAGAGAATAGAGTCCAGGATGGAATTTTGGAGGATCCTTCTAGTTAGTGGGCGTTACAGGGACAAAGATCCAGCAAAGGGGATGGAAGGAATAGTCAGACTAGTAGAAGGAGTAGCAGAAGAGAGCAGCATCATGAAAACCTAGAGTGAAGAGAATATTAGGGAAAAGAACATGATGGACAGCGTCATTAGATTGGCAATTAGATTTGGTGACTCTGGAGAGAGAGATTTCAGTTCACTTATAAAGTTTGGAAGCTAATATGCAGAGAATTCAGAAACCATAAAAAGGGGAGTGGAAGTATAGGCACCAATTATAGATGACTTTTTCTAGGGATTTAGCCTTGAAAGGGAGGAGGTATGTAGTACAATAGTAGTAGGGATGAATGGATTAGCATTTTTTTGTTTTGTTTTTAGTACAGGGGAGACATGGGCATGTTTCTGAGCATCGGAGAAGCAATTGGTAGGTAAGGAGAGACTGAACATTAGTAAGGGAATGAGGATGATAGAGAGAATAGGGAATATTAGGGAATATAGGATTGAATGAATCAAGGGCCTGTGTGAAAACATTTGCTTTGGTAAAGAAAAGGGTTACCCTCCTAATGTGAGGCATGGGTGGAGGCAGAAATAATGACGGAAAAGGTTTGAGTGACATGAAATGAGAGGAGGTAAGAAGTACTCTTATTGAATGGATGGCTGCTTTAATTCTTTTGGTGAACTATGAGGCAAGGCTCTTAGATGAGAGGGTGGGAGAGGGTTTGCAATAGGACCTTTGAGGAGATAAGTTTTGAAAAGCCACTGGTGGTGGGAGGAAGGTAGTGGGTCATAGAGAATTGATTAAAGAGGTATAAAAGGATTGCCTGCTGCAGTGAGGAACCATTTTAAATTATGTAAAATAAATTTGTAGTGGACCCAGTCAGCATGGTGTCATGATTTTCTCAAGCTCTGTTCAGGAGCACGTGACTTATTAGGAATAAAGACTTACTGGGAATAAAGGAATGAAGATGGTGGGAGTAATTCAAAGTTTGGCAAGTCATCATCAGCAATAGAATAAGGCAGCAAATGATATTAATGTTTAGTGTAGAATTGAGCTGATTCACAAAAAAGTCAAATTGGAAAGGGAAGGAAGAGAGTATAACTAGTACAACGGGGGAAGGGGTGATATCCTGGGAAAGACCTGATGGTTGGAGAAATTGGAGGTCATTATAAGTACAAAAAACAAGATTAGGGGGTCATAAGGCACAGAAAAAGATGAAATGATAAAAGATTATGATCAGGTAAAGAAATTACAGAATTCATTCAAATGAAAGGAAAACTCTTGTCAGTGATGATATGACCATCTCTGTATGCAGCTGAGTTGGAGTGATGGAGTAGGTGATGGAAAATGAGTAAATTAAGGAACTGGGGAATTAGGATATTTGAGGGAATATCAGCATATATTTTGAAGTTTGCTGGTTCTGAGTGCAGGAATTGGGATAGAGAGAAAGATGGTGGTCTAGGCACGGAAATCTTTGAAGAGGGAAGGAAAATGTCTTGGGGGGGGTCAGTAGAAAGCAGCTACCAAAAGAATCTTGATTGTGTGATAAATATAGATTTAATGAACCTCAGATGAGAAGAGATTACTGAGAAATGTCAGTAGAGGGAGAATCTGGAAGTGGCAATGGGGTAAGTATTCTGTGTCTCCCCCCATGACCAGTTAGGTGAGGGGTATGTGTGAAAGTTCCACTGGTACTGGAAAGGGTGACCAAAGATGCAGTATGGGCAGAAGGTAGCCAGGTCTTAGTGAGAGCCAGAAGATTTAAGGAAAAGATTTAAGATGAAAGCAAGTTTGTTTACTATAAAGCAGACAGGGGATATATCTGGAGTGTGAACATTGAGGGATAGCATTGAGAGTGGTGGTAGGAAGCAAGTAGCCAGTGGGAGATGGACAGCAGTGTTTGACAGTGACACCCTAGGGTGAATCACTAGGATGGGTACAATATAATGTGGGAGCATGATAATCACTGAAGTTGCTAATTATTTCTTGTTTAAAATATGATAAAATTAAACTTGTATTAAACTTTAATCCTTAGGGTTTCTCAAGTATTGTCATTTGCTACTACGCTCTGCTCTCAAGAATCTTCTACACTTGGACTTCCTGATTTTCCTTTAGATAGTTTACCTGCTGCAGTTCAAATCCTGGTATGTATGTAAAGAAGTATTGACCATAAATATGGCAAAAGCAATGTGACTTTTCACAAAAGAAGTTATGTTTTTGTTTAATGATACTTTGAGACTGACTTTAAAATGGTTTACAGAAAGAAATAGTTTCTAAGTATAAGTCACTGGAGAGAAGTGGTTTTATTTTTGTTATCTATATTTCTTGAATTATAATAATATGTTTGAATTATTTCATTGAGGTTTGGTTATCTATTATTGTTATTAGCAATAACAATAATAATACCTCTACTTTAAAGTTTGTAAAAATATTATCCTTACAACAACACTGTGAGGTCTGTGCTATTATTCCCTATTGACAGATAAGGATATTGAGGTTTAGAGAGTTTGAACTACTTGACCCAGACAGTACTTGTCAAAGGTGGACCTTCTTGGCTCTAAACCCAGTGCTATATCTACTTAGGCAAGATCCCTATCAATTCTTTTTTTTTTTTTTTTTTGCATTTTCAAGGGGGAGAGGCAGGGCAATTGGGGTTAAATGACTTGCCCAAGGTCACATGGCTAGTAAGTATTAAGTGTCTGAGACCGGATTTGAACTCAGGTCCTCCTTACTCCAGGGCAAGCGCTCTGTTCATTGCACCATCTGGCTGCCCTAATACCTATCTATGAATTCTTATCTGCAGGATGATCATCTTCACTGATGTTCTTTTAGAAATAGACACAAAATACTCCTAATTATAGTTAACATTTAGAGTAATGAAATTTTGATAGCTCCTCAAAGGTTTGTTGTGAAGATTGAGTGAGATAAATGTATGTAAAGCAGTGTGCAAACTGTAAAGAACCATGACTTGTGAGCTGCTGTAATTTTATTATTGTTATTAGGCAGGAACTAACTGCTGTTTGAGTCTCTTTAGGCTCTAAAGTTCTTCACTTTCCCTGTGGGAATATAGGGAAAGAAAGATGTTCAACAGTTTTTCCCCTCAGGCTAAAAGTTATAGAAGCAGCTTGGATATATCGGAAAAAATACTGGAGTTGGAGTCAGGAAAACCTGGATTTGAATCCCACCTCTAACACTGATCATGAGCAAGTCACTTAACCTTTGGAAGCTTTGTTTCCTTATCTGTTACAAAGGGGATAGAATTTGTAATATTTGCTTGACAAGGTTGTAATAAGACTCATATTTAAAGTGCTATGCAAACTTGAAAGCTCTATATAATGGTAATTTATGTTTTAAAAAGCAAATAGGCTATGAATAAGTTTATGAACCATAAAAAACATTTGATTCAGTAAAGCAGAATGCCAGCTCAAAGCCTCTTCTACAGGATGGTGTCTCCCCTGCACATACTAAAATTAGACAGTATTACTTGAATGTTGTACTATGATAGATAACTTTTATTTGATGCCCTTCTGATTATTATTACTAAATGAGGCATAAAACAGAGAGACATGCTTGCCACAGATTATTGTCACTGACATGGAGGATATCCATCTTTGAAGTCAAATGGAAGAGGAATTTTTCATAAGTGGTGAGATTTTCTGGCTACTTCTATTTGTAAATGACCTTTCAAGTCTTATAGAGTTTCCTGGTAAATGTTATAATCACTCAAAAGAGTTTGGCTAAGTATCCAGAGATTAAAACCTCAGTGAATGAAAAATGAAATTGAATTGACAACCCATAGAAGTTGTCATTCTGTACCTGTATTTTGGGCATACTCTCTAGAGGCACAAAGAATTGGGCCCAGCAAAGAATAGAAGGTTAGTACGCTGTATTTCATTGAGAAACATAGCAGTACTTTTAAGTATCACACAGTTGTCTGAAACAAAAGCCAGTCTTGTTGCACCAGCATTCTCCTGATGACACATTATTTATTGAGAATCATGGGACTCCAGAATGTCAGGAAGTACAGATGTAGGGTAATAGGCCCATAGTAAGACTTGGATATGCTGCAGCATGTAACTAATGAAGACCTATTTCAGGAGAATGATTCTTGAATATTGGTACAGTGGATGGTATGCTGGGTCTGTAATCAGTAAGTCCTCAGTTCAAATGTGGCATCAGGAAGTTACTACCTGAGTGACAGTGGGCTCTGTCTCTGCTTTCATATGTGTAAAGTGAGGGTGATAGCACTCAATGTGCTTGTAAAATAAGATATTTGCAAATCTCAAAATAAGATACTTGCTTTGCAAACTTCAAAGTGCTATTTAAATGGTAGCTGATATTATTATTATTATTATTATTATCATTATTGCTATTACTGTTATTATAATTCCTTGAGGTGAGCTTATAGGAGGACTTGGACAGGAGCTAGGCAGTATCAGAAAAGATTTATTGATTGTAATCTGCATATTGATGAACTCAAAGCTCTATTAAAGTATTGAAGAAGCTATTTCAGATGAGAGGAATTCATGAATAAAATCCATATTTTTATCCCCTTAAATGAGAACATTCTTCTAAATGATTTGTCAGTTCCCAAAAGGATTTATATGGTGATTATTACATTTTTCTTAAATACTGATCACCATGTTTTATATGTGTTTTTTTTTCCTTTCTTCTGATTAGGATTCCTTTCCTGCAATGTCAATCCAGCATTTAATCCAATGGCTTTACCCTTACACAATTTTACTAGGACATGAAGGCAAGACGGCAGTGGAAGATGTCTTAAAAGTAAGGACCTGATGTGGTATTATTTAAGATCTATGGAAGTGTAACTGGCTCCTTGGACACTGGGCAGCTCAGAGCAGTGCTCAGCACATCTTTCTAATGGCTTTATCATGTGTGGAAACCTTTCCAGTGGGAGGACAGGAAATGAGAGATAAGAATCAGAGAGTTTGAACAGGAAGCAGGACCAAGAGAATCCAGACTCAGAGGAGGTGGCTTCTGTCTGAAACCAGTCAGTGGAAATCAGGGCTCCAGGTCATAGGGGGATAGATTAGGACCCTGAGGGGATCCAGCAAGGGGGCATAAGGGAAACTTGCAGGGCCTGGAGCCAGGCCTGGAGACCTGAGCTTAAATCAGCGCTTCTCAACCTGTGGGTTGTGACCCCTTTTGGGGTCGCCTAAGACCATTGAAAAACACGTATTTTCGATGGTCTTAGGAACCGAGACACCGCTCCTCTGTCCCATCTCCAGGCAGGTCCACCTACATGCAGATATGTCCACATATGAATATTAAAGGATCCCGGCATTAGGAAGGTTGAGAACCACTGGATTAAGTCTGTCCTCAGTTGCGTACTAGCTGTGACTCTCACATGTTACTCAGCTTGTTTACCTCGGTTTCTCCAGCTGTAAAGCAGGGATAATAGTAGCATTTACTTTCCAGGGCTATTATTGGGATCGACTCAGATAATGTTTGTAAAGTACCTGGCACGTGGTTGATGCTTAATGTGTGCTTGTTTCCTTCCTTCCACCTGGTCAAAACACCTCACTTCACCTCTGAAGAAACCAAGGCCCACAAGAGTTTAAATGATTTCCCCAGGTCACACAGATAGGAGTGGCAGATCTGAGTATTGTGCTCATTAAGGGGCATCAGTGGAGCAAGAGCTAGAGCCTCGCTGTCAAATCCAGGGTCAGTTAATCACCCTGAGCTTTGTGATGCAGGTGATAGTGATGGCAATGGTAGAGCTGCTGTCAGAAAGTAGAGAATTATACATCCTGAGTCAGGACTTGATTTTGGTCTTTCTACATCTAAAGCCTGCCTGCTGTTCATGGCAGGATGCCTATATGTGAACTTCCCAAGTATCAGCATCTCTGCATTAAACTGTCTGCATGTCCAAACCCCTTTTCTAAGATTCCTTTATTACTGTCATCACTTCCTGTCTGATTAGTTACCCAGACTTTATTACTGTTATCACTTCCTGTCAGTTACCCAGAGTTCAGACCTGGGCATCAACCTGCACTCTTTACATATCTAATCTGCTTCCAGGTCCTGTCATTTTTACCTTCATAATGTCTCTTGTAAATGACCTCTCCAATCCCATGGCCACTTTCTTATCAGGACCTTATTGGCTCTCATGTGAACCATTGCAAAAACCTTCTGCTTAATTCTCCAACTTGAAGTGTTTCCTCCCTGCAGTCTTGTCTTGCACACAGGTGCTAACGTGGTTTTCTTAATGCACAGATCTGACCATACCAGCTCCTGTACTTGATGTATTCTAAGGACTCACTCTCACTTCCAGGATCAAATATAAAGTCCTCTATTTAGCATTTAAAGCACTTTAAAACCTCTCTCCTTCCTTCCTTTCTGCTCTCCTTAGACCGGTGGTGTGAAACTCAATTTGAAACTGTGTCCAGTATTCCATACATGATGATCCTTAAGGCCTGTAGATTGACTTAGTTTTAAAATGTAATATTATCTCTGTTTTATTATAGTTGTATTCATTTTGTTAAAGATCTCCCAATTACATTTTAATCTGGTTCTGCTTCACTTGGGAGTTCAAGGCCTGTGTTTAACACCTTTGCCTTATCCATACATTCTGAAATCTAACTACACTGGAATACTGTTCCTCACATGCAATGCTCCATTTTCTGATTCTGTGCTTTTATAGTGGATTTGAGTCATGCCTCGAATACTCTCCCTCATCATCTTTGCCATCTAAGTTGCCTGGCTTCCTTCCGTCCAGTGCCTTCCTTCTAGGATTACCTTTCATTTAAAATGTGAGCATATGTATGTATATGTATCTAGTATATGTACAGAATTATTTGATGTAGTCTTCCCCATTAGAATGTGAAGTTCTTGAGGGTGAGTACCACATTTTTGCCTTTCTTTGTATGCCCAGCACTTAGTTCCTAGCACATAATGATCATTCGATAAATGCTTATGGACTATGTCACTGAGAGACAATCAGGAACTTATTTAGAGTAAATGTATGAAAAGATAATTGTCTATGTAACCTAGAATGCTATATTTGTTAAATATTTTATCCTCCTTGAATGAACTAGTTCACACTTGAAATTTATAATATTTCTTCAACTGAAATATAATAGATTTTGCTCTAGCCCCTTGTTTTAATATTCTGTATGTCTCTCTGTTTTAAGTATGTTTCTTGTAAACAACATATTGATATATTTTGGTTTCTAATCCATTCTGATATCTGCTTCTGTTTTATGGGTGAGTTCATCCCATTCACAGTTATGATATTTTTTCTTTAATCTTTTATTGATTTATTTTTAGTTTTCAACATTCATTTCCACAAGATTTTGAGTTACAAATTTTCTCCCTGTCTTTCCCCTACACCCCACTCCAAGCTAGCAAGCCTACTGAATACCCCTTCCCCCAATCTGCTCTCTCTTATATCCTCCCCATTCCACCCTTAACTTTCTAGCAGGGCAAGATGGATTTTTACACCACAGTGCTTGTATATCTTATTTCCCAGTTGCATGTAAAAAAGAATTTGTTTTAACATTTTGTTTTTAAAACTTTGATTTTTATATTCTTTCCTTTCTTCTCTCCTCACCCTCTCCCAAACGGGAAGACAAGTAATTCAATATGGGTTATACATGTGTAGTTATGGAAAACGTTTCCACAGTAGTTATATTGTGAAAGACTATATTTCCCCCCATGCTATCCTGCCCCCCACTTATTCTGTTTTCTCTTTTGACCCTGTTCCTTTTCAGAAGTGTTTGCTTCTAACTACCCTCTCCCCCAATTTTCCCTTCCTTCTATCATCTCCCGTCTTGTCCCTTTCCTCCCTACATTCCTGTAGAGTAAGATGCCCAATTAAGTGTATATGTTATTCCCTCCTTAAAACAAATTCAGTGAGAGTAAGGTTGACCTATTCCCTTTTACCTTCCTGTTCTTTCCCTCCATTGTAACAATTTTCTCTTGCTTCTTTTATATGAGATAATTTACCCTACTCTGTTACAGTTTGGGGGGGTCAGGCTGTATAGGTTTCACCTATACCCTTCCTCAACAGGCTTCGGGCGTTCCCGGCTCCAGGCTTCTGCTTTCTCCGGGAGAAACAGCTGCACAGAAAACTTAAGACACAGGGCTTGCTTCTTG
>CM053600.1:134052058-134084525 GCA_028646575.1 Pseudocheirus occidentalis | reverse complement strand
CAAACAGGTGCAACCTTCGCATTCTGCCCCGAGGTGATCACGTGCCTGTTAGTTGAGGACAGTTACCCATTACCAACAAGAGCCCCAACACTACTCCATCTCTCCCTTTCTCCTTCTCCCATTATATTGCTCTCTCACCTCTTAATTTTACTTTTTAGATATCATCCCTTCCTATTCAATTGATCCTGTGCCCTCTATGTACACATGTACACACATATATGTACATTCACATATGTATTTATACACACATAGACCCTCATATACATATATATGTATGTATCCATATATACACATACACATATACATACATATTCCTTTCAACTATCCTCATACTGAGAAATGTCTCATGAGTTTTAATTATTGTTTTTCCATGTAGGAATGTAAAGAGTTCAACTTTAACAAGTTCCTTATGATTTCTTTTTCCTATTTACTTTCTTATGCTTCTCTTGCTTCTTGTTATTTGAAAGTCACATTTTCTGTTCCACTCTGTTTTTTTCATCAAGAATACTTTAAAGTCCTCTATTTCATTGAATGACCATATTTTTCCCTGAAGCATTGTACTCAGTTTTGCTGGGTAGGTGATTCTTAGTTTTAATCCTAGCTCCTTTGATGTCCGGAATATCATATTCCAACCCTTCAATCCATTGACGTACAAGCTGCTGGAACTTGTATTATTCTGATTTTGTTTCCATAATACTCAAATTGTTTCTTCCTGACTGCTTGCAATGTTTTCTCCTTGACCTGGGAACTCTAGAACTTGGCTATGATATTCCTAGGTGTTTTCTTTTGGGAATCTTTTTCAAGAGGTGATTAGTGAATTCTTTCAATTTTTTTTTTTGCCCTCTGATTCTAGAATATCAGGGCAGTTTTCCTTGAGAATTTCTTGAAGGATGATTTCTAGATTCTTTTTTTGATCATGCCTTTCAAATAATCCAATAATTTAAGTCCTTTCTCCAGGGCCCCTTAGGGCCCCTCCCCTGGCCTTGCCCTCGCCACAGTGAGCCAATCGTGCATCACCTCGAAGTCAGAGAGATAATCCTGCTTATCGCAAACAGGTGCAACCTTCGCATTCTGCCCCGAGGTGATCACGTGCCTGGATCTATTTTCCAGGTCAGTGGTTTTTCCAGTGAGATGTTTCACATTGCCTTCTATTTTTTCACTTGTTTGGATCTGTTTTGTAGTATCTTGATTTCTCATAAAGCCATTAGCTTCCGATTGCTCCAATTTAATTTTGAAGGAATTGTTTTTTCCAGTGAGTTTTTGAAATTCCTATTCCATCTGGCAAATTCAGCTTTTTAAGGCTTTTTGGGCCTCTTTTGCCATTTGAATTAAGGTGTTAATTTCTTCAGTATTCTTTTGGATCTTCTTTAGCACGCTGTTGACTCTCTTTTCATCACTTTCTCACATCATTCTCATTTCTCTTCCTAATTTTTGTTTTACTTCTCTTACTTGATTTGCAAAATCCTTCTTGAGCTCCTTCATGGCCTATAACTCATATTTTTCTTGGAAGCTTTTGATGCAGGAGTTTTGACTTTATTGTCTTCTTCTGGTTCCATGTTTTGATCCTTTTTGTCCCCAAAATAGGATTCTATGGTCTGATTGCACTTCCTCTGCTTCCTTATCTTGCCAGTCAATTACTTGACTTTTGAGCTCTCTGCCACAGTAGAACTCTGCTTCCAGAGTGGAGAGAGCTGTGTCCCAAATTGCTGGGCTTTTGCCTAGCTGTTGTCAGAGCTATGAGGAGGGGCCCCTCACTGCAGAAACCACAAGCTCTGTGCCCTGGCGCTCCTCACTCCAGAACCACAACCCCAAGACTGTTACCCAGATCCAAGCAAGTCAAAGCAAGAGCAATTATCCTTTGAATGGTTGCTTGGTCCCCCTATGATCTGTAGGCTAGAAGCTCTAGAGACAGCCACATAGCAGCTGTAGCCACCCTGTCACTGTGCACCTCTTGCCTGCTCTTTTCATTACCCAGTTCCAACAGAGTTCCCTGCTGACCTCTTACTTTGTCTTTGGCATTTATGGGTTGAGAAGTCCGGAAACTGCCTTAGCTGCTGGGGATTCACTCTCCTGAAGTCTGCTCGGGCAGGTCTGTGCTGCTGGTCAAGGCCGCCCCTGGTCTGGGTCAGTAAAGCTTACAAAGGACAGCACTCTGCTCCTAATCTGGTGCAAGAGACCTTCCTGTCAGCCTGCCTGGCCGCCTTCAGCGGGAGATCTGTGTCTCTCTGTCACTTTGTGGGCTCTGTAGATCTAAACTTTGTTTAAAGTCATGTTTTATAGGTATTAGAGGTGATTGGTGTGGCAGCTTTAACAAGTTCTGGCTTTTGCTCTGACATCTTGGCTCTGCTTCCCTACAGTTATAATAACTAAAGGTGCATTTTCTTCCATTCTTTTTTCTTCTGTTTATCTTCCTCTTTCTGTGTGACTCCTCAAAAGTCTGTTTTACTTCTGACCACTGCCTCCTTTAATCTGCTGTCTTTTTTATCACACTTTACCCTTATGCCCTATACCTGTTGGGTAATGTAGATGTGTGTGTGCGTGTGCGTGTGCGCACACTTCCCTCTTTAAGCTGGTTCACCTGAGAGAGTCAAGCATTCAATGTTGGGAGAGCTTGGTTGATTTCTTTATTCCACCATTCTGGCTCTGCCCCTAGAAATTAAAATATGCATTATTTCTGTCAAAAGGATTTCGTAGTGGAGGTCATCTGATTCAAGGCCTTTATTATACAGATGGGGGAACTGAGTTATCTGAAGGGATAAGACTAAAGGCTGTACCTGTGGTGTCACTGATACAGAGAGTTCCCGGGTGGGGAACCTCCCTCCACCAGTGCAGACTGTTGCCTTCTCTGTCGTTTACAACCCTAGAGGGCCGCCGTGAGCGTTCAGAGATAAAGCAATTTGCTTGGGATCCCACAACCAGAATGTATCAGAGATAGGATTTGAACTCGGGTCTTTTGGGCTCATCGTTCACCACCGCCTCATGCCGCCTTTAGTCTGTGCTGCTTTATGAGCTAACTGAAGTCACAGAAATCATCTGCATCTGTCTAATTACTATGATGTCTCAAATTCTCAATGAGAGGAGGACATAATTTAGAAACTTCTACTGCATACATAATAACATATGCAAACAGCAATTTGTATACACTTTGTAACCTATCAGCCACCCTTTTTTGATGGAAGATAAGTGTGCTGTGATTCAGCTTGTTATAAGCATTAAAGACCCATTCAAATTACCAAACCAGTAATATCTTTATTTACTTAATTAGGTTAGGTGTATTTTTGTGCTGAATATTTAGAGTATTAAAGCGCACATTTTGTCAGAACAAGCTGTGTAGAAATGCCTGGAACTGAACCACATGGCATGGTAAAAAAAAAATTGTACGCAATTCCTCAGATTGCTGCTGCTACACATTGATAATCTCCTAAAGTTTTTCTTTAGTTATAAAATCACATTTCATATGCCTTGTTTAAGACATTGCTAAAGGAAATGTTCTCCTGCTACATCTTTTACTGTCCTTCTGAGTGATATTTTTACACTGTAGATAAAGGTTTGTGCTTATTCATAGCATCAAGTGGCATTAAAGTTCACTAGTTATGCCCTAGGAGTGTCCTGTTGCAAAAATGCCAAATGTACATAGGAATTTCAGACAGAATTAAAAGAGAATCAACTTTTATTGGGCTTTAGGCATTGACGAGTCAGATGAAACTGGTTATGATTTTCTTCTAATTTTACAGCGCTTTGAACTACAGGATTCAAGAAATGCTTTCCTTCCCAGTAGAATTGTGAGAGTAGAAAGCATTCCTGGAAACCAAGTCCCTACAGCTGCTGTGACTCTCCAGTTGGGGAACAAAGAAGTGACCATTAAGGTGGTGATTGCCAGATTTGCTAGATGATTATCTTGATTTTTTTGTTTGTTTGCTTCATGTTAGGCCTTCCTCGATGGTTTGCTTTTAAAATATATATCACAAGTGTTTTGTTTTGTTTTTATAAAAGAAAATCTCAAAAAAGAACATGAGAAGAATGAATCACTCCAAAGACAAAATTTACCGTTGTGTGATCATGGTGTGTTGTTGTACTCCCATTGTTATTATTATTAAAAGACTTAATACCATTATTTTGTAAGGATATTTTTTTTAGCCAAGTTAATTAGTTCCTAGTAAATGCAAGACAGGATTAATTCCTGTTTCCTTCTTGTTGATTTAAGAGGCAAAATATAATATTAAAATATATAATTTTTTAAACAAAATTTTTGGCGCATGTTTTTCTTCAAAGGAAAATATAATTGCTTTCTTAAAAGTTACTGGTTTTGGGGCGGCTAGGTGGCGCAGTGAATAGAGCACCGGCCCTGGAGTCAGGAGGACCAGAGTTCAAATCCGGCCTGAGACACTTAACACAAAAACTAGCTGTGTGACCTTGGGCAAGTCACTTAACCCCAACTGCCCTCCAAAAAAAAAAGCAAAAAAAAAGTTACTGGTTTGATTATTGGAAGGTGAAACAAATATACAATAGTAGTGTTCCTAATTTTTAGTGTCAGTAGTTTAACAGACCACTGAATTTTTCTGAAAGCAGAATGACTTGTGATAGATACGTTAATATTACACTATGGCAGGTGAATAAATTTGGGACTCTGAACACGGAAATCAGATCTGTGCATGTATAAAAGACAAAAACTAAAAAAAGAAGTTACCTCAGGGTAACTAGATAATAAAATGCTTTAGTATTCTTTACTGATGGATCTTATATAAATGCTTATCTCAGTATAAGCCCCTTAGTAGCTGATTTAGACTTAATGGACTAGTGAGGCTTTAGATGAAATAGTATTCCTTAAATAATGTGTATTTTAAGAAAAGCTTTTTTTGGTACAAAAAGGAATAAGCTAAAAATAGAATAGGCTTCATCTTGTGTATCACATTTACCTCTGTTTCATTATAGGTACCAGCTGGGACCAGGCCATTAAATCAACATTCTGGATCAAACCATTTCATAAAGACTTTAAGCCATAAGCAGCTATTGGCAGAAATGATGCAGTCTCATATGGTTAAAGACATGTGTTTAATTGGAGGAAAAGTAAGAATGACAGCATCAGCGCACTGTTTATTTGCTTTGAATTGTGCAATTGTGGATCCTTTCAATGAGTGTTTTATTTTCTAGGGTTGTGGAAAAACAGTCATTGCCAGAGAGTTTGCTGATGCTTTAGGTTATGACATAGAGCCTATCATGCTGTATCAGGTAATTGTTCATTTGCATGTGTGTACACTTTAAAAACAGATGTGTAGGGTTTTAGAGCTCTCCACAGAATCTCTTGGTAAAAAATTCCTTCCTGTTAAATCATGGACATGGAAGAATAACTTAAAGAATAACCAAATAAGAGTGTGATAATTGTGTGTAATTTTGATTCTGTGCCTGAAATGCCTGTGGATACCAGATACCAGTGTTGGAATATTATTCCAGTATGTACTGGGTTTTCTTAGTAGAATGTTGCAATTTTCAAGAGTATTGTGGAAAACCAAGCAGAATGACTGATTCAAGCAAAGCATGGAGCTATCTCGGTTTATGGTTAGTATAGTTGATTCAGGGGACAGATTATGTAGGTAAAGTAATCCGTCATGGACATATTGTGGTAAAAAACCACTAGCAGTTGATGTTCTGGCATGTTATAATCTGGTGGCATGTCCTTTAAACATATTTTTAATCCTGTAACTCCCCCACCCCCAAAAGCATGTTAAATGCTTATATGTTAGGCCATGTCTGGTTATAATAGCATGCTTACTTCCAGAAAGCTCTTTCTCTTCTCTTTTTTCCTATGCTTATCAATTAAGTAGATTTAGATGCTAACCATGTACTCTTTGGGAGGCAGTTTCATTGCATTAGAATTTTGCTTTGTGTTCTTAATTAGTAGTTTACATTTTTATTAGTTTGGCTCCCATGGTTTGCATGATCCCAAACATATTTGTATATGGGGGCAAAGACATCTAATTTTTGCTGTAATAATTTAAACTAATTACTGCTGTGACCTTAGTTCTAATTGCATTTTGAATGTTTCATTGAGTAATATTTAGTTTATGTAGCTTTAAGGTAGTCAGGAAACACTGAATTTAGGAGGAATTAGAAAGGAGTAACACAATACCAATAACTTTGATGTTACTAAATGAACCTTCTTTTGTAAAAACACATTTTAAAACTTGCTTTGTGACCACATTTCCTATTTCTCTTGGGCACATTAACTTTTTTAGTGCACCAGCTTGTCATTTAGAGAAGACCTTTGGGGTAGGGAGAAGGGGATTTATTGATGTATTGAATGCTAGAAAACTTAATTTCTGAATGGTAACCTTGGGAAAACATGCAATGAATTGTTTAATTTCAGAGACAAATGGATTGACTTATCAGATGCATTTTAGAACATTCTTACATATTAAGGAAAAAACATTTTTCCTATGTCCTAAAGAAAATAGTAAAGATGAACATAGTGCTTTGGATCAAAGAACAAGGAGGAAAAAACAAAAAGTTGTAATCTTACTGAAGGTTAATTCTTAGAAAAATTTTTGCTTTTTAAAGATTTTTTGGATCTCTAGTACTTAGCACAGGTCTTGGCAAGAAGTAAGCACTTATGATAGGAAATGATGTTTGCAAAGCATAGTGCTAGCTCTTGTTTGTATTTCTTTTAGATATTTGCATTCTCATTTTTGTAATAATTATTTGTGTACATGTCTTATGATTCTTATTTTAGGTCCTTTAAGGGCAGTATCAAGATCTTACTTAGAGTTCTATTATTTCTTGTGCCTACATCAATGCTTGGCATTTTGCCTCATGTATCTTAGGTTCCTGACAGTGTTTACTACAGGTATTTTGCAAATACTGCAAGTATGTGACTGCCTACCTTGAAAGGTGCTGAGAGCTGTAACCCATGCTTACTTCACTCTTTCAAGGAGTAATAGGCTATATTAATAGAATCAAATAATTATTTTGTGTTGGTAGTACTGGAGTCTCCATAAATATGCATGTTGTTAAGGACCAACCTTCCAAATAATATGCATTCAGGAGCCCCATTGGGAATCAAGAGAGTAAACATTATTTCCCCAGTAGACTTACTTGGAGCCTTCTCTGTTATTTGTGCATTTATAAAGCTACACTTAATCTGTGGTTTTACTGATATGAACACTCAATTATTTTTAGACCTGACTATTTTTAGAATTGGGTTTTATGTGATAAAACCATAGACTGAACACCCAAATTTGTAGAAGTGCATAAAATATGTTTTATAATGGGCCATAAAAAAAAGTCTTAAAGTATTTTGGCAGGATTGTCAGGTCAAATTATTTTACCTAACTGGTTATCATTTTTGCAATGTTGAAGTTAATGATTTAATGGTATGAGAGAAAGGATCCATTTCCTTCCTAACCCAATTAGGACATATTTACAGACCTCATTTTTCATACCCACCCAGAAAAAGTCTCTAAGCTGGGAGATGTCCTTGGTATTTAATCCTGGAAGGACTTAAAACTTTTGTAGGATCCAACATAAACTTTTAAGAAAGAATTACTTTACCAGTCTTTCAGTTAAAATAGTCACTGTATGCAGCACATTACAATTTCCGGGTCATCTTTGAATTCTCAGCCAAACTTTCTTTCCTATATCCAGACTAATGCCAAATCCTTCTGTTTCTTCCTTCATAATCTCTAAATTCCACTTCTTCCTATTTTTTCTCTATGATGGAAGCTTTTTTCCCTTCCTTTGTATTTCTTTTTTTGTCTTTTTCAGCAACTTCTTTTCAGATGTCTCCTGAGGGACTTAGACTTTCCTTTTTAGTGACTTATGTATTGATTTTAAACTTTTGTATTGTATTTATATTCTGTATTGCTTTTAAATTATTTTCACCTCAAACGTTTTGTGGCTCTCTATCTAATTCTAAATAATCTTCTGTTCTCTTGCTTACCATTGCTACCATATCCTGGCCTTTTCTTGTTGCTATTACTTTTGATTTCTTTTATGTGAGTTGAAATGCATTTCAAGAAGTTAAACCCTTTTAAATATTTCTTTTTGTTGTTTACTTCTTTGAGAATTGCCCTAGAAAGGATCAGAACTGTCAAAATAGCTAGCTTATAGACAGTCCTTTGCTATATTTCTGACCTGCCAGGATTGGGGAACCTGCAGCCTCGAGGCTACATATGGCCCTCTGGGTCTCAAATGTTGTCCTTTGACTGAATCCAAACTAAAGAAGTTGAGAACCCAGAGGGCCACATGAACCTCCTTGAGGCCACAAGTTCCTTACCCCTGTAAGACCTATCTGTACTGTTAGAATCCATTTTTTCCTTATCACAGATACTATTCTGACAACAGTTATTTTAATCTAGATTCAAATGGTTTAAAACTTGAGACTGAATATAGTTGAGGATTTTAAAGGCTAATAAGTCTTTAAATATTTATTAAGCTCCTATGTGCCAGACAGTACTAAGTGCTGGGGATACAAATAAGAAAAAGACAGTCCTTGTTCTCAAGGAGGAAGACAACACAAAAAAGAAAGCTGAAAAGGGGTAGGGAGCTGGAGAAGAAGACCCCCTGGTTCAAGGGCCTGGTAGAGTCCTTCCAAGGAGTGAAGATGATGGGAAATGAAGAGCTGGTATATAAGCCTTTTTTAAGGAAGACTTTGGGAGAAGTTCTTTGCTTTACCTGCTGGCCCTCATGAATTAAAGATGTACTTTTTTTCCTTTTTAAAAAATAAATCTTGTGTTTATTTTTAGTTTACAACATTCATTTCCACAAGATTTTGAATTATAAATTTTCTCCCCACCTTTCCCCTACCCACCCCCCCCAAAACAGCGATCACACTGAATATCCCCTTCCCCCAATCTGCTCTCTCCTATCTCCTCCCCCATTCCTCCTTTGAATTTTCAGTAGGTCAAGATGGATCTCCTTACCCCAGAGCCCATATATCTTATTTCCCAGTTGCATGTAAAAATAATAATGATAATAATAATTTTTTTAAACACTTGATTTTAAAACTCTGAATTCCAGATTCTTTCCCTTCCCTCATCACCCACCCTTACTGGGAAGATAAGCAATTCGATATAGGTTGTACGTGTGTAGCTATGCAAAACATCTTGTAATGGATATATTGTGAAAGACTGACTATATAAGGATTTACTTTTGTTTTATTTTGTTTTATTTTGGTTTTTTTTGTACTGCAATTGGGGTTAAGTGACTTGCCCAAAGTCACACAGCTAGTAAGTGTGTCAAGTGTCTGGAGCCGGATTTGAACTCAGGTCCTCCTGACTCCAGGGCCGGTGCTCTATTCACTGGGCCACCTAGCCACCCCCAAGGATTTACTTTTTACTTTAAAAGTTACATGGTTAAATCTTTCATAATTTGTAATTATCAATCTATTAAAGCATTATGTTAGGCAAGCATTATTTATGCTCTTTTTTGCCTTTTAGTAAATGAATGATGAAGCTTCTTGATCTTAAAACATTAAGGTGAGAATATAATAATTGATGTGGGACACATTTCATTTGGTTAGAACATGAAGCTACAAATATTGAGTGTCACAGGGCATCTTTAAACTTTGTTACAATGACTGGGATGTAATTACAAAATCATCATTACTTTCCATTGGGGAAAATAACATGTACCCCAGGAAATTAAACATAAAATATTTACAGACTAGGTGCACTGTAATTTCCAGGGGGTGGGTACAGGTAACTAGGGAGATCAGGATCATTTTCCTGAAGCAGGTAGCACATGAGCTGAACTTTGAAGGAAACTAGGAATTCTGTGAGGTGAGATGAGGGAGCGACAAGGATGGGAGACACAATCTGTGTAAAAGCATAGAGGTGGATGGATGGAATATTTTTTATAGGAAATAGGAAGCCAATTTGTTTGGTTGGAACATCAGGTGTATAAGCAGTATAATCTTGGAAATGTAGATTTCCAGATTGTGAAGAACTGTTAAAGCCAGAGAAGTTTGTATTTGATCCTTGAGGCAAGAGAGAATCACTGAAACTTATGAATTAGGGGAACGACGCAGTCAGATTTGTGATTTAGACTATCACTGTGGCAGCTATGTGAAAGAGGGCAGTGAGATCAAACAGGAAGCTATTATAGTCACCCAAGTGCATTATACTAACCCTCCACTCCTTTGTCTCTGCTAAATAGACCTGGAGAAAATTACAGAGCGGTGCTGGGGCCACTGCTGATTTATGTCGCATAATCTTATCTGAGCTCTCACAGTGGCAAGGCAGTCTTTCTATACACACTGCATCATCAATTTGCCACCCATAGTAACTATTCCAAAGATTTTCACCTTTCCATAAACCTCTCGTGGTGCCCTCAGCTGAAGACAAAGCTTCATACTTCACCTAAAATATTAAATACCATTTGTTAAGCTCTCCCTCCTTCTTCTTCATCCCATATAACCCAGATATTTTCCCTTACTATCTCCTCTTTCGCATCAGGCTTACATATAGTAAGATGGTAGAGGGTTTCAAACCAAGTGAGAACAGATAATTGCTGAAAAAAGATGGGATGTAATACAATCGGGGGATGCTTGGAGAGGAGCTTATCTTAGAAAAGATAAGGGTCAGAATCTCAGAGACAGTTCATGTTGGCGACCTGTTAACTTTCAGTTTTCCCAAAGTAGCCTTATACAGGGCAAAATATGGTCACTGTCCTCCTGGTTTGAGCTCTGCATGTTCCTGACCAGAATTTGGGTCTGAGCCATAGTAGATGCTGCTGGATTCAACCACTATTAGACTAGACAGTTATCTCTGGACCTGTGACCTGGAACTGAGTAGTGGGTGACAAAGTTGCCAATTTCACCTGTTTTTGTACTTTTGGCCCCTACTGTGCTAGATCTGAGACTCCATTCTGCCCTTACCCAAGGTGATACACAGTCTCTCCATAGACTGAAATGCTCCCTGTGGCTAGACCATAATATCTCCAGTATGCACAGATCTTCCTGGTTTGTCTTTTTATGCCATCCTGGGCAGCAAAAATGACTCACTGCCATTAATTTTTTTTTCCGTATAGGATTAGGTCTGGTGCATTTTATAGATTTTTGGGGAAGAGTTTGAGGGTGGAGTTAGGGATATAGGGGGAGGAAACTTTGTAACTCTTCCTGCTACTTAGCCATCTTGACTCAGCCATTTGTAATAACATTTAAACTGTTTCCCTGCCTCTAGTCTTTTCCCACTCCATCTATCCTCCACCCAATCACCAAGGTAAATTTTCTTCTTCTTTTTTTCTTCTTTTGCTTTTTGGAGGGGGGAAGGCAGGGCAATTGGGGTTAAGTGACTTGCCCAAGGTCACATAGCTAGTAAGTGTTAAGTGTCCAAAGCCAGATTTAAACTCATGTCCTCCTGACTGTACGGCTGGTGCTCTATTCGTTGCACCACCTAGTAGCCCCCCTTTTTTTGTAAGGTAATTTTCCTAAGCCTAGGGCTGGGCTTTGTAGATACCTCCATCCAGAACCCACAGCTTCTCTTAGTCCACTAGACACCAAACATTATGCTACACTCTTTGCCCCTGATCCTAACACAGCCATCCATGACCATAGCCAACCCTTTTTTGAAGTACATTGATGAACAGCTAAGGTACTTTTGCACTATTTGCAGATTTTAAAGAATATATTATCTTATGCTTATTTAAGCTTGGTAATTGAGTTTTTGCATCAATATTTTAAAGTCATATTATGAACTACAAATCTACTGTATAGATGATAAAAATCTTATTTGAAGAAGTAGTAATCGTATGGAAATTAAGCTTGAGATTTAATGATAGTGAACTTTGTTCTTTAAAATCAGTCCGTTAATTTAGTATTTAAATAAAATCCTTCAACTCATTTTCTGAATCATAACGTTGCCTAAGAAATATAGTCAACTTTTTATTCTAGTCAACTTTAGGTGAAGACTTTTGAGGAGTTTTTTGGGTGGAGGAGAATATTTTTTATTTAATCTAAAAAAAATTTAGTTATCATGAGGAATTTATTTATTAGATTTCTAAGGACACAGTAAGAATCCTTTGGTTACATTTATATAAATAAACTTACAATTAAAATCTGGGGCCCAGAGAAAAAAATAGTAAAGGGACTAAAAATCCTACCAAATTGTAATGGTAATTAATTTGTTTGATCAGATGTTAAGTAGATCCTAGTAACCTAGTGTTAAGGAATTCCCACCAGAAAGATATTTTTTTTGCACCATCACTGGTGGTCCACAAACATAGGTTTAGATGATCTAGAGGAAGGACAGATTCCAGTCAAGGACTTTCCATGGAACAACTCCAGACATAAGCGACACACTGGGTACTTTGGTAGTAGCGTATCTGTTTATATTGATCATTATGATTATGTTTTTGCTTTCTTCCCTTTTTTAATATTGTGATAAATGATTTCTCACTGTTACTTTTCAATGAAAGGCTCAGAAAAGCTGGCGAGGGAATTGAGAGAAAGCACTGGATTTTAAGTCAGGAGACCTGAGTTTGCATTCTGAATCTGCTGTCATTCATCAGATTTGTGACTGCTGACATGTCACCCATTCCACACCATTTGTTTGATGGAAACAATACTTAAAAGAGGCAATGTGGCCTAGTAGATAGAAAGCTAGCATTGGATTTGGGAAGATCTGGGTTCAAGTCCTGTCTCTGACACATTGGCTTGAGTGTCACCAGGCAAGTCATTTAACCTCTTAGTCTCCCAAACAGCTCTTTAAGATTAAAAATTAAATAATAGATACTGAGTTGTATTAGTAGAGAAAGTTCTTTATTCTGGGCTCCCTACATCAGAAATCACAGGTCTCAGAAACTGAGGAGGTACTGAAAGTAGGTCCTACTTCCCTCCTGTATCATGGTGAGGAAAGCACTTGATCATCTTGATAAAATGTAAGATGGATTGCATTATACATGTTTACTTTTGAATTATTAGAAACTTACTGAAGTTCATAAACCAATTGATGATGGAACTATATAACCATGAAGATATGTGTCTAAATGGACTGTATAAAAAAATAAAATACTTAGAAAATTATATACTTCTTGTTTAAGAGGGTTAATTTTGAAGAATCCAAATATTTATTCAATATTAGATCTGTCCCAGTCCTTTATTCTGTGTCCTAGGGGAGTCCCAAACTAAACATCATCCCGGCTGAATGTCATTTTACCCTCTCCCTATCCTCTAAAACTGCTCTTTTCAACTTCTCTGTTGTTATTCATAGTGCTGCCATCTTCTTGGTCACCCCCGCTCCATACCTTAGAGTCATTCTTTATTCTTCCTTCTTTCCCACCTGCCCATGTTCAGTCAATTCCCTAATAATATCAACAGTCACTTGGCAGTATATTTTGCATCACTCCCCTCCTGTCCATTATACACTATCCCTACACTAATTCAGGTGCTCATAACTGCTCACCTGAACTATCAAAATAGACTCCTACCTAGGTTCCTTGCTCTTAGCTTTTGTCTTCCTTATTTCATTCTTCACACCAACTGCAAAAATAACCTTTCTAATGTGGAAATCTGGCTCCAGCTTACTTTTTGATCCACAGTTCACTCCATTTCCCTTTGTGTTCTAGTTAAACTGTACTATTTCCAGATTAAAGAAAAACTTGTAAACAGGTATGGCAGTTCAGAAATCAGAATGACAGGCATTGGTTTTTCCCTTATTGTGAACCTTGAAGCAGAGGCTGAAAAGCCATTTGTCAGGATTGTTGTAAAGGGGTGCCTCTTTATCCCTTCTGCTTCTAAGATTTTTAAAGATTCTGTGATCCAGCAGCTACTAGCCTGACTCGCTTTCTCCCAAGCTGACCATCCACATCCGGTGAAATCATTTTCCTTCAAGGACTAGGTTAGCTATTGTGTGTTCTATGCTATCTTCCCTTATTCCCCACAACTGAAAATGAGTTCTCACCCATCTTAATTTTTAAAAATATCTTTGTTCTGTACCTCTTGTCTTCAAGGATGGTGTTGTTAATATACTGTAAATACTGAATTGTTACTGAATTGAATTATTTTTCCCCTACTTGAGGAAACACAAAAGTTAATATTTCCTATTTTGATCAGTCAGGCTGGCCAGAAAACAATGCTTTCCCTCCTTACCTACTGTTTGCTTCCCCTAGTCTAGTAAGAAAAGCCCAAGACCTTAGCTTTGCTATTAAAAAAAAAAACTCATGTGACTTTTGGTCAAGTCACTTCCCATCTTAGTGCTTCGTGTCTTCATCAGTAAAGAGAAGAAGCTGAACAATATGGTTGTATCTATTTTTGAGTTTCCTTGGATCTCTAAATTTTATGACTCAGTGACTTTTTTTGTCTGTTTTTCTGTTCTTCCGCCAGAAATACTGATCAGCTGAGAATTTGTCCGTTGTCCAAGTTTGTGAGGATCAAATGGGTACTGTTTGTACAGCACTTAGCGCAATGCCTGGTTTATAGAAGGTGCTTCGTAAATGCTCCTGCCCTTCTTTTAACTTGATCCTTCCATTTGATTGTGCAAAACCAATGATGACTTATTAGCATTCTAGGCCCTGAAGTGGGCTCTTGTGGCTCAGCTAAAAACAACAGTTTTCAGGAGGTTTGAGGAAGGCCAGACAAGGTCGATTCTCTTTTATTCCCGGATAAGGAGCACACAACAGGGAGAGGGTTGCTTGGTCAAACCAAGGACTTCTGATCAGCCACATCTGCTCTCCTAAGACTGCTTCATTTCTATGAGTTTACCATGAGACCATAAGAAAAGCTTCTTACCCACCCCTCTGGTCGTGCTTAACACGTTATTTTTTCATCCCCACAGAGATTTGGATTTCAGCATTATAATTTGGGGAAATGGCACATTTGTAAGACTGTAGTTTAATAATTATTTCAGAAAAAAATTGTATATATAGGAATATTTGGGGCTAAGTAATAACTGATTTCATTGTGGAAGTGCCACTTTGTACAGAGAAGGCCATCAGTTGTAGTCCTCAGCACATGGGTACTCCTGGTAATAGACAACAGTGAGTAATTTTTGAACTTGTAGAATTTTTGGATTGGGAAATACATTCCTTCTGATACATGAAAATTTGGATATGTAGAATACTGAATCCTAGATATATCTTGGCACCATAGCACACGTGAGCTTAATGTACTCCACCTATGCCTCATGTTGTAGGTCAGAAAGTGCTGGATTTTAAATCAGAGGATTGTGTAGTTGAACCCCTCCTCTATAACTTGGTAGTGATATGACCTTGGGAAAATCAGCTGATCTTTTTTGGTCTCCTTTTCTGATTTTTAAAAGGAGGGCTTTAGACTGAATGAAGGCTGATGACTCTTTAGTTCTAAATCTATGTTACTTTTCTGATCATTTAATTTTATAGCGGAGAAAAGTGAGATTCAGAGATGTGCTTTGCCCAGTGCCAGAGAACTAGTTTGTGGCAAAGCCACTAATCCAGATCTACTTAACTCCCAGCCCTTGGTGTAGCTCTTCATAATTTTTTTACATTAGTTAGTGGCTCACTTCTGGGAATACAGAGAAAGACCCAGTCCTCAGGGACCTTACTTTATGATGAGGAATATAGCATAAAAATAACCAGGTATATGCAAGGTATATTTAGAGTATTTGAAAGGGAATCCCAGAGAACGGTATCAGCAGCTAGGGGCATTGGGAAAGTTCTTCTGCAAAAGATAGGGTTTAAGATGAGTCTTAAGGAAATCCAAAGAATATAGATGAGGAGACCATAGCACTTCAGGCATGAGAGAACCCATTACATGATCAGATTAGTGCTTTAGGAAAATTACATTGACAGCTGAGTACATGATGGATTGGAGTGGGGAAAGAGTCCGGGAGAGAGTTAAAGAGGGCCTGAATGAGGTCATGGCTCTGTGAATGGAGAGAAAGGAACGTATAGGAGAGATGGTGGCAAGCAAAAAGTCATAAATTCCTGCTCTTTGCTAGGCACTGTGCTAAGTACTGGAGATGCAAAGAAAGGCAAAAACATGATCCCTACTTTCAAGGTGCTCACATTCTAGTGGTGGAGACAACATTACAACAACTACATATACATAAGGTTTAAATGGTGTAAAGGCAAGGGAATCTTTGAGTAAAGGTGGGACCAAGGGAAACTAGGAGGTGGGAATTCGAAGGTAAGACATTATAAGATTTGGCAAGAGATCAGATATGTGCAGTAAGTGGGAGCAAGTAAATGAGCAGTCCAAGGTAACTGAGGTTGTAGGCCTATGTGACTGAGAGGGCAGTGATGCTCTCAGACGTAATACGGTTGTTGGGAAGAAAAGGTTTGTGGGAGAAAGATGATGAAGTGTATTTTGGACGTGTTCAGTTTGAGATGCCTAAAGGACATAGGATTAGAGAAATATAAAAAGCATTTGAATTAGTTAATTCTAGAAGATTACATCCTTTACAAATCTTGGAGGAACTACAAGAGAGGAGGCTGTGAAAAGATAAGTTCATTAGAAATGGATTTTATTAAGTAACATATATGAAGCTGGGAAGAAAGAGAACTGAAAATGAGCGTATTCTGAGCCTTACTTATTTGTGGATAGGCTTCAGATTATGTGGTATGATGTAATCTGTGGAAAAGCCTCTGTTCCAAACTATCTTCCCCTAGTCAACTACTACTGAAACTCTACAAATAGAATGAATACCTTTGGGTTTATTTATTATCCCTTGTTAGAATGAAAATATGCCTGGAAAGGGTAACAGCATTAATGTTGCTATTATCTGCTATTGACATTTTAGTGCAGTTTATTGTATTTTCTTCCTTAGGAGAGCTAACTGTAAGTAGATTTTCACAGAGAAGAGAGACTAGGGTAAGGTCTGTAGCACTGGGTACTATCTAGGGAAAGCAAAGTGGAGGAGGCTTTGTCCATTGAGGGCACTGTGGTATACCAGTATCAATACCAGTTGATGCTGTGGTCTCCAGTGTGTACCATGGCATTGATTACCAGCAGTATATAGAGCATATGAAAAATTAGCTAGGAAGAAGACAAAAGCACCTATGTCTTTATTCTTGCCTGAATCTAACTCTGTGCCAGGGTATTCTTTGACAAATTCAACAGATATTTACTATATGCCCTCTGTATACAGTGCCCTCTGTTTAGATGCAGGAATGGAAAACAGAGTTAAGGTAAGATAGTCATTCCCTCTTGGAAATTATAGTTTGATATGGAGATATCATATTAAATGTCTTAATAGAGATATGAACTTAAAGTCTAATAGGGAAATGATCTATTAGATGTGCTAATGGGGAGATGAAAGATAAACACAAATAACTGTGATGGACTATCTGATGTAATAAATGTTTATGGAAATACACAGTACAATGTTAGATTTATGGGGCACACTAGAAGTCTAATAAGTGCTTGTTGATTGATTACCAGCTATAAGGGCAATAGAAAACATTATCTATACTATGACACTTGGCCCCTTTTATGCCCTTTCTTCTAATGAATCAACATCATCCAGATATTTTAATAATAAATCATAACATAGAACTCTGGCTTGTTTGTAAACTGATGTGGAAGCGAAAGGCCAACTATTCACATTCTAGTGATAGATGGCAGAATATCTAGACTGTCTCTTATCTCAAGCTATCTCAAGCTCTTTCCCCCAAATCCCCTTTCCTATCTGTATCTATGTACCCTTCAGTTATTCATAACCATTGGTTTCAGTGCGAAATTGAGGCCAACATATGGAATGTTAACTTTGTAATCAGTTTTTAGAAACCTGAGTATTCTGTATATTCAGTTTTAATTCCCCTTTCTTTGTTAAGTCTTACCTGACCATTCTAACCTGAATCAATATCATTCTCTTAGCTCTTATAAGCATGTAGTACCTGCAGAAATGGGAAAATACAGTTTCTTCTTATCTATAAAGTGGTGGTGACTATGAATGTAGAATGGGTTATGTAAACCACAAACACCAGGCTTTATATGTATCAGTTGCCTTTGATTAAATGTTTTTCTTTGTAGCCAGGAAAGGTTCAGTGTGTATGCATGGGGGGAGGGCAGGGGAGAAGGAGAACAGATGAGGAAGAGGCAGGGGTTAAAAAACAAAACTCCCAAACTCTCCCCTCCAGAATTATATAGGAAGTTATAATTAGGCAAAAGAGAGATCGTGTGTCTGTGAAAACAGCCATTCTTTACTAAAGCTGCACCACAAGTAGTTATAGCTAATCCACTATATATTGTACAATTGTTTACTACCAAAATATTTTTGTAGTAAGATAATTAACCTTGCTAAATTAAATTTTGAACAGATTTTCCAGTAGTACTTAATATTGTTGACTTAATAGAACATAATCTCTTTCCTCAATGAGTTTTTATTCTAAACCTAAATCTAAAACAATCTGTTTGCTGCTGAACTGGCCTTAATTTTATGCTTTATTGCTCTATTCATAATCTGCTTCGATCAATTCATTTGGTTGGAGCTTTATTTGGACCAGATAATTCCATCTGCCCTATGATATTAACATTGGAAGCTACAGGTAAAGGAGATCATCTTGTCTTATCTACCAGTTTTAAAGATGAGAAAATTGAAGCCCAGGGAGATTGTGAGTGGCTCAAGCTTAAGATTTCTTACTGAAATCCAGACATCTTATCCATACATCTTCCTTAACTTGCCGGCTTAATAAATCTATTAAAAAGTGAACTTGGGCTAATTCTGATATAGTTTGGTGAACCCATCCTAGCTCCTCTGTTCTTAAATTTCTTCTTAAAATTTGCCTGTAATTGCCATCCAGGTCATCAGTCAGTAGTTTGTAGAATTCAGTTTTCCAATGTTTAAAAGTAGGACATTTCCCCATAGTCCAATTGCATCTCTTTTTTTCCCCTTGCTTGAACTTAAAAATAGCCTTTTAAAAAAAGCTGAAGAATAAAGCAAGGAAGAGTTTAAAATTATTTCCGCAATATATGCAAAATGTGAGGTTTTTTTTGATTGAGGTCAAACATAAGTGACACTGAGGAATGTTAGAAAACTGCCATATGTTCTGTTCATTGATCATACTTAGATTATAAATAATTGTAGAGTTCCAGTCAGAGAAGCTAGAAATTATTAACATTCTCTGTTTACATAACATTCTGCTGCTAACAAGTAGCAACATAATTAATCCTTTATTATATTGCTTATGGATTATATGAGAAAATCTTACTGGAGATAATATTAATTGAACCTGAACATTTTCTATCAAAACTTCCATATTACTAAGTTTAATAGGACATTTATTCAGTGGAATTAGTTAAGTTTATTTTATGACAGTTAAGTTTATTTAAAGTAGCCCTCAGAAACCTATAGAATTCTACTTTTTTCTTTCCAACTCTATATGATACAAATTATATTTTCTATATCATAGACGTATAAGCTTACTTTCATCTCAGTTTAATACTCACTTAACTTTTATGTTTAGTCTGAAAGGTTACATTTTGTATTGGATTTTCCTTTTTGAAAGACATTTATTAAATTAGTTGTATTCTTTTATTCTTCAGCTCATCCACAACTAAACAACTTTTTGTTGCTAGTTAAGTGATGATTTTCAGTTTCTAGGTTTTATGGGTATCTCAGAACAATTTAGTTAACGTTGTGAATTTTGCAAAATCAAGTTAGCCCTCAGTCCATATGTTTATTTTCTGATGTTTCTCAGTTACAGAATTGTCCACAGTACTGCCGTTTTCTTCTCTTAAAAATGAAATCTTTATTTTATGTATTTTGTAAAATTAGAGATAAAAATTCTGGAAAGTTACAGTTGTATCATGAATTAAGGATGTTTTCCAGGGATCTGAAGGTGAGGCTGTAGGTCAGACAATGGTGGTAACCCTGAAGGAACTAGATTTCACGTCCTGTTATTTTAAGACTTTTAAGGAAATGCAGAAAGAGGAAATGGTTCAGGCTCTCTGACATCATTGGTGCTATTTTTATTTTCTGAGGTTCAAAGACTTTACAATTCAGGGATGAGAAAAACGTATACAAAAATGGAAGCATTCATCTTTGCTTTACAGGGTGGTGTAGATAGGCAGGAAGAAAATAAGAAAAGGTTTAACTATGTATGTAGGTAGTTACATATGTCTGTATACATAATAATATTTAACGTTTTAAAATTAAATTTAAAGTGTTAAAAATTAATAGCATCATTAGTGGAAGAAAAGAAGAGCAGTTTTATATTAAAAATGTTGCGTGTGTTAAAACAAGCTCATATTATAGCATTTTCAGAGTACTGCAGAATCAGGCATTCTGTAGATGTGGATACTGGAGAATATAATTGGTTTTATTTGAAAGGCTAATGTTTTACTTTAAGACTCTACTTTTATTATCAGGTGAAGTTCATAATTTAATGAAGAATATATTAATTAAGATTAATGAAGTACAGTTGTTTACTCTGTGAAACATCTATTTTTGTTTGTTTCTCAACTTCTTAATAGAATAACATGATTTTGTACCAGTTTCACATAAAATAGCATCCTATGATAGGTATTATGAAAAGCAGGAATGGCAGTATCTTTTTGTACTTCAGAAAAAACTTGGGCCTCATCTTGTCTAATGACCTAGGATTTTACCTGTGACAACCAATGGCTTTCATCATGAGAAACACTCCCACCCCTGCACGCCCTCCCCCAACCCAAGGAAGATTTTATTTTAATGTGTAGGATGTGATAGAAATGAAGAAACCTTAACTCCTCCCTTCCCACAGTGAGCAAAGAATTTAGTGATTGAAATGAAATTGAGATTTATTTCAAAAATAAAAGACAACAAAACAATGTTCTCTGGTTGTGAAATGTATAGATCTCTCCTTGTTTGGGAACATTCATTTATTTATGCTACTGAAGTACCATTACTTCAGTGCCAATAATGGGCAGAGCATTAGGTATGGAATTAGGAGACATGGATTTTTCATTGTCAGTGTGGGTTATCAATAAATATTTATTGAACATCTACCTATCTGAGTGACTTCTAAGCATTAGTTGTAAGAATAAAATGCAAAATAATTTATAATATCTATATTCTAAATTATGCTACAGAATACTTTTTAAAATGCTACAGAATACTCTTTTTTTTAAACCATCTTTGTGTACTACCACAATATATACTTATTTGCTGTCTTGGGATGATGATGATCAGCTTACATGAGTTTTTTTTTTAAAGATCTCTGAATGAAAAATTTCTTCTTTTTACAGTGCAGTATTCAAACATTACTTATCTCTACATTTGAGCAATTTCTTTCATCAGAAGTATATGTCACAGACTCCCTATCTTGAACTAATGGAGAAGAGTGGTAGGCCTGAAATACTGGAAAATGCTATCTCTTGTCAGGTCTGAAGTGGGAAAATGCACAAATATAAAAAAAGTTCTCAGTCCAATCAAAAACAAGGTTCTATTGATTAGTCTTACCCTTTAAGGTTCTTCTAGGATTCTTTGATCTTTTTGTACTTATGCCACAGTAATTTTCTAATATCTCATCACCTTCCCTCCATTGAGCACTCTGATATAATAAACAGTTACCAAGACATTGGTACTAATCATAATTAATTGGAATTTGGCAGTTTTTTAGTTTTACTTTTTATTTACATTATTGTAGCCAGTTATACATATTCATGTCTTGGTTCTGTTTACTTCAGTATATAATGATTTATACAAGTCTTCCCATGTTTTTCTGAATTCCTAATATTTGTAATTTCCTTTAGATTCATATGGTCCAGTTTGTTCAGCTGCTTCCCAATATATGGAAACCCACTTCTTTTCCATATGTGGTGGATTTTTTTTTTGCTACTAAAAAAAATACTAGTCCTTTTTAGAAAAGGAATTGTTGTGTGTGCTTTAAAATTTTTAAAGTGACATTTTTTAAATCCCAAGTTTGAGCATAGTTTCTGTTTAGTAAGGTAAAACTAACATTTTTTGTTTTATATTTGTGTCCAATCTTTGTTGGATAACATCATGTGTTGTTAGTGAAGAATAAATAACAGTGACCAATTAGTACCAACAAAGTATTTTCTTTTGTTTTTACTTAACTTTTTCAGATGAACTTTTTAATGATTGTTTTATATTTTTTTTCCTGTATTTTCAGCAAAGTGGTAGCATCTGGTAATCAAAAAGTCTTACAAATAGATGCTTAACAAATGTTGAATTAAATAGAATCTTAAAATGACATACATTTTAATTTAGGGGTTTGATGCTAACTTTGTTTCCTTTACGATTTAGTAATGGGTGCATAACCTTTACTATTGAGTAATTTGTTCAGTATGCTATCTTATGAGTACAAGTTTTAGGATTTTTATTATCATTGGCTTCAAAAATGATGATACCATTCTAACATTGTCCACACTTAATGTTCGAGCAAAGACTAAAAATTGAGAAAATTAATTTAATTTGCAAAGCTATGTAGAATGCTAACTTGGCTTGTCAATCAGATGGTTCCATGGAATCCTGAGGCAGTAAGGGTTTGATGGGCTTGAATGTCATTATCGTTTGAATGACTTATATTTCAACATGAACTTAAAAATAATTGTTTTGAAACATTTTCGTAACAGTGAATGAAGTATTTGCTAGAAGTGGAACAGATTTTTTGGTTAGGTATTAAGGGTGTACAACAGAATTAAGACTTTCCTTGGCCTTGTGGTACAGAAGAATACATTTAGTACCAGTTGGTTAACATTGATGACACAATTGAAGTGATCTATTTTTATTTAGTATTTGATATACATAGTACATGATTTGAAACCTAGAATAAAGTAAAACTTGAAACTAAAAAAGACACCGTTGCCTAAACACCAGTACACAGGGGTGGGGGTAAGGAGTGTGTGTGTGTGTGAGGGGGTGAATTAAGATGTGGTTTCACACTCTGGCTTCATTGCCTTTGATATGAAAGGCCCATAAATGTGCTGGAGTTATTAATAGCCTGCTTTGGTCTGTTGCATTATTTTAGTCTTAGCGCATTGTGTATATGTGTGTCATGTTTTCTAATCACATATAAGTGCCATGCCATGGTGTTCCAATTCCTGTAACTTGTCTGGTGGCTATTCTTTTTGGTTTCCTCAAATTTTAAGCCTCTGTCTAAAGTACTATAGCCACAGTAATGATCATAACTGTTGACTTTTCTGCAAAGCTCATCAACTTCAGGAAGATGCACAGCATTTGATAAGAATCTCTGGGCATGCTCTGAGTATGCAAACCTTTAGTCCTTAAAAAGGAATTGGCTCATTTTTGTTCCTTCAGAATTTAACATAACATTGAGCTAAATTTAGTTGTCATGTGGAAATTACTGCCAAATACATCACCCATATAGAACGAATGAACATATTCCAGAAGACAAAAAAATCTGTAAAGAAAAATGAGGGGCATGGTAAAAGGAATTTATAAAAATCCCAGTCTTATTAAACCATTAAAGAATAATGTTAAAAACTAAATAAACATGTATCCTGTGAAAGACCAAGAAAATGCATTTGGTTAGCTTCTTTACTTTGATAAGAGAAATGAATCTTCATCCCATGGGTTCTTTCAGGGGTGGCTAGGTGGTGGCACAGTGAATAGAGCACCGGCCCTGGAGTCAGGAGTACCTGAGTTCAAATCCGGCCTCAGACACTTAACACAAAAAAACTAGCCATGTGACCTTGGGCAAGTCATTTAACCCCAACTGCCCTCCAAAAAACAACAAAAAATGCAATCCATGGGTTCTTTCATTAAGAATAATAAATCTTTTTGATGCTTTTCTCCTCACTTTAATACTCATTCCTATCTTTCTTTTGTGGATCTCTGGGGATCCTATTTAGGATATGACAGCCCGTGATTTGGTACAGCAGAGATATACTCTTCCCAATGGAGATACTGCTTGGAGGTCTTCTCCCCTAGTTACTGCTGCCCTGGAGGGAAAGCTTGTTATCTTAGATGGCGTTCATCGTGTCAATGCTGGTACACTGGCTGTACTTCAAAGGTCAGTACAGATTATAAAAAATACAACTAAGATACTGATGTGGAAGTTTCTCCTTTGCTTTTGGGGGAAAATACACAAAAAAAGCTACTGAGATTTTTTTTCCCTTAATATACCCAAAAAAAAAATGTATGCATTACATACACATACATACACACGTGTGTGTGTGTGTGGAGGGAGTATATCTAGATAAATGTGTTAATGATTGCAAATTCAAGCTTTAGATAAAGTTTTTCCCTTTTAAGGAAAAAGGATGAAGGCAGGGGAAATCTCTAATTGAGTTCTGTATCTTAAAGGTGCACAAGAAAATAAAACCTCAAAAGTTCCTTATCTTGGAATTTTCTTGCTCAAGGACACAACTTCACTTTACATAGAAACTTTGTAAGGCACAGGTAAAAAATGTGTTCATTTTTCTTGCTTTTTGGAAGAATTAAAAATATGATACCCCCAGAAAAATGGGTAAACAGTTGTCAGAATGTGGTATAAATAATGACTGATAATGTTATTTTGGAATTCCAAGATAAGTTGTGTGTGAAATTAAGTCTTTTTCTTGTTTTCACTTTAGAAAAGAAACCCTTACTTCCTTCTCTGAAATTGTACTTTGAGAAGTAGAATCTTATTTTATAATTTTCATAGGGAAACACTTTTATCTCATATAGTTCAAACAGAATGATAATAAAATCACTTTCTCCCCTCTGCCCCCCATATTTCATTTTTGCAAATGTGGAGATAAATAAATGGGTTGTACTTTGAGTGTCTGAAAATTATGTTTACCAAAACATCTTTCCTTTCATGCTGGACAGTGAACATGTTTGAGAGCCCAAAACACTTAACATGCAGTATTTAAATTGCATGTGTATTATTGTACTAATCCTGATTCATTTTAAGTATGTAATTGTATTTTTTAAATATTAGAAAAGATAGAAATGGTCTTTATATCAGAAGCATTGCCTGTTCACCTATTATAGACATGTTATACAAAAAATGCCTCCAGATTAAAAAAAAAATCCCTCCTCCCCTCTTCCCAATTAGCAGAAAGATCTAATTCACTTCTACAGTTGACCTCTTAGAAGGTTTTTTTCCCTCTTACTCCAACTGAGTAAAGATGTGCTAAAGTAGACAGTAACCACAGTAGAGGGCCCATGACCTAGGAAATGTTTGGAATAGCTCTAAAATAGTCAACAGGGGCTTTGAATCAGTCTGTGGGCCTAATGGTATCAGAGCAGAATTAGAGGCCGGGGCCTGCAAGAAAATATTCATGTGGGATAATAATACTCACCTCACCAGTTGTGAGACTGAAATGAGATCTGTGGAAGCATTATCAAGAGCTACCCAATGACAACAAAATATTCCTAGTAAGAACAAAGTAGACTGTACGGCCCCTTTTTAAAATCTACAGTGAACAACACTCAATCTTCATGATCTGTGTTCTCTAACATTAAATCCAGCAGAACAGCCAGCAGTTGCTATAGCAGAGGTGTTGAAGATTATCCTATCTACATTCTTAGTCCTGCTTGCCAGTAGATTTATTATAAAAGTATACTGTTTAACAACTGGACAGAGCCTTAGAGATCATTTCATTCAAACCCTTTCATTGTATACAAGAGAAAACAGAGGGTCCCAGAGGAGACTTATCTACAGTATTATAGTCAGTAAATGTCAGAGCTAAGATTACAGCTCTGGTATCCTAACTTCTAGCTAGTACTAAAACCCCTAATTTTTTTTTTTTTACAAGGCAAGGGTTTTACCCACTATTCCAGAGTGTTAACATTGGGATTATAAATGAAGTAACTGATGCCTAATAACTCAATAATTTTTTTCTTTCTTCTTCACCCTTTATGCCAATAGATTAATCCATGATAGAGAACTGACTTTATTTGATGGCTCAAGGCTGCTGAGGGAGGACAGGTATCAGCATTTAAAAGAGGATCTACAACTATCTGATGAGCAACTAAAGAAAAGGTAATTTGAGGGATCCTTTATTTTGTTACTCAAAATGACTTTGTGTTTGATTCAGTTCATTCTCTTTTGAGGATCACCATCATTTAAAATTTTAAATGATAAAATAATTGCATTTTGTTTGAACTTTTAAGCACTGATAATATCTTTGGATTTTTTCAGTCTATGAACTATTCTTAAATTTCTTAGTTCTTACTCATTAAAAGTGTTGAATAATTATATAACTTTATATTCATTATAATCATTCATTTATGTGTACAAATACTACTCTGTTATCTTAAGTTTGAAAAATGCTTTCTTTACAACAACCCAATGAAGTAGATAAGGTTAACTATTCTTGTCCTCATTTTACATCTAAGGGAAATGAATATTTTAGAAGTTAATTGCCATTGTTGACAAAGCTTGTAACTAATTAAGATGAAATAATGAATCTAGTTCTCTGAAATATAAGTTCAGGATCTTATCTTTATTCCATCCTTTCTTTCTTACCAGTAGAAACAGTCAGTCAGCAGTCATTTATTAAACACGTTTATGTGCCTAACCCTGTACCAGGTACCAAGAATCACCTCCCCCCCAAAAAGTATTTCTTACCTTCAAGGAGCTTATATTATACTAGAGGAGAAAATATACTATGGGAGTTGGCATGTTAAAGATAAGTACAGAATAGATGGAAGGTCTGCTTAAAGGGACAGGTACAGATAGCTCCAGGAAAGGCATGGAGGCATAGCTTGAGTTGCTTCATCAAGGAAAGAGAGATTCTCAGAGCCGTAAGTTAGGAAGGGGAAAATATACTAACCATTGCAAAGTCATGGAGACAAGATACACAGTGTTGTTAGAAGAATAGCAAATAGGCCAGTATAGTTAGATTTTTGAGTGTACGTTTTTAGGAGTAATGCGTGAGAAAGCTAGAAAGTTAGGAAGGGACCATGCTATGAAGAACTGAAGAGTTTATATTTAATCCAGTAGGTAGCAGGTAACCTTTGGCAGTCATTGTGAAGCAGGCTGACGTGGTCAGACCTATGCTTTAGGAGGATCACTTTGGTAACTGTAAGAGTTGAATTAGAGGAAGGGGAGACTTGAGGTAAGGAGTTTAGTTAGAAGGCTATTACAGTAGCTCATGTGAGAAATGATAAAATTCTGAACAAAAGTGGTGGCAATGTTAGTGGAGAGAAAGTGACATTTCTGAAGCATGTAGTAGAGGAAAAAATTTCAAGACTTTGCAACTATTTGGACATAAAATGTGAACATGAGAAAAGAGTCAAAGATAACACCAAAATTTTGAACATAGGTGAAGGTATGCCATAGAAATAGAGAAAGGAAGAGGAATGGGTAGGTAGAAAGATAATGAGTTCTGATTGTGATATTTTGAATTTGAGATTCCTGTGAGATATGCAGGTTGAAATACCTGATACACAGTTGTCATGCCAAGCACTAGCAGCTTTTCAGGAGGACCTGAATTAGGGGACCTTGGTATAGAAATATCATCTAACCCATTGGAGCTAATGAGATCACTAAGTGAGAGGATATAGAGAGAAAAGAGAAGAGGGAATAGAACAGAGCCTTAGAAGACATCCACAGTTACGTTCATGATATGGATGAAGATCCAGCAAAGAAGCCGGAGGGGCAGGGAGAAAAGAAGCATGACAGGAGAGATTATCTAGAAGGAGAAAGTAGTCAGTAGTGTCAGATACAATAAAAAGATTGAGAAGGATAAGGATGGAGAAAAGGCCACTACATTTACCAATTAAGAGATCACTGGTTTTTCTGGAGAAACCATTTTTCAATTGAGTCATGAACTCAGAAGCCTAATTGCAAAACATTAGAAGAAAATATGGAGAAGGGAAGTAAAAGGCAGCCAGTGTAGATATCTTTTTCAAGTTTTCATGAGAAAAGGAGGAAAGCTATATAGGACAATAGCTGGAGTACATGGTATGGTCTTATAAGGATTTTGTTTGGTTTTTTGGTGGGGTTGTTTTTCATCTTTTTGGAGGGGAAAGGCAGTAAGTGATTTGCCCAAGGTTATACAGCTAGTGCGTGTTAAGGGTCTGAGGCTGCATTTGAATTCAGGTCCTCCTGACTCCAGGACCAGTACTGTATGTTTTCACTGCGCCACCTAGCTGCCCCTGGTTATTTGTTTTTAACCATGATACTTGCATGTGTTTGTAGGCATCATGAAAGAAACCACTAAACAGGAAGAGATTGGAGTTTAGAGAGAGTGGGTGATAGTGGATTAAGCTGTTGGAAAAGATGAAGATCAAGAGTACCTGTGGAGAAGTTTCCCCTAGTAAGCAGTAGTATTACCTCATCTTCAGAGACTTGAATGAAGGAAGAGATAGTGGGGGGATGCTGTCATAGAGATATGAAATGAGGAGGGAAGAAGGGTCTCCTGTTGTATTGCCTCAAATTTTGATGAAGTATAAGGTGAAGTCTTCAGCTATTAAGAGAGGAGCATTGTTGGTAAGGGAAGCCTCAAGAGAGAAAGGAAAGTTTGGAACAGCTGCTGTGGTGAGTGGTTTAAGGAATCAGAACGTTATAGTAGGATGGTTTTGCTGCAGTGCAGGACTCACTTAGATTCACTAACATGAATTTGTAGTTGACTCTGTCAATACAGTTTCCTGATTTCCTTCAGTTGTGTTTAGCAGCATATATATATAGGAGGTGAGGATTGTTGGTGAGAGAATGTGGGCTTGGGTTTTGACAAGGACTGATTAGCAGTAAGACAGGGGAACAAGGAATTTCAAAACAGAGCATATTGTATAATTGAACTGCTTCACCAGAGGGGTGAGGGTGGGAATGGAGCAGAATATAACCAGAGTTAAGGGTGATGGTCTTGGATAACACTCAGCGATGAAAAATTGGAGGCTAGGATGAAGACAGAGAGTACATTTAGGAGGAGTAAAGAATAGAGAGAGATGGAAATATAAAAGATCATATTTGGATAAAGGAAATTTTGAGTTCTCAAACACCAAAGTGAAAACTTGTAGGTGTTGACTGGATTAAGGGAGAGACCCCTCCATTGTGTAGCAAGGAGTGCAGAGCAAGAGGATAAGTCTGAAGACTGAGGAACTGGGAAGTTAGCATATGTGAGGGAGCATTGATATGTTTGTTGAAATCCCCTGGAATAAGGATGTGAGTTAGGGGAGGAGATGAAGGCTGTCAGCCTGGCACTGAACTCATTGAAAAAGGGGGCAGAACATTGTAGGGGTTGGTAAGTAATGGCTTACAGGATTTGGTTTGGGTGAGAAATTTGTTTGTCCTGAAACTTGAAATAGGAGAGATTGCTGAGTGCCCTAACTCCCTTAAGCCATCCTTGAACCAGCCAAATTATAGAACTCTTGGCGTATATAGACCAAGGGAGGAGGTGGGAAATAGTGTGACTTTATATCACTTTATTAATATTCTTGGTAAGGTGACTAGATTGATTCTTAACTTCTTGAAGAAACCATTTACAAAGATCATTCTCCTATTTCTTGGCTTCTTATGCCCTACCTAATACCCCGATTACTTGATTAACTTTCATGTATTATTCATACATGAATCACATCATTAACTGGTCATTGACTTCTCAAACTCAGCATTTCCCTAATAGAGCTCATTATTTTCTCTTCTAATACCACTCCTTGAAATTTTGCTAGTCTTGATAATAACACAACCTTCCTTCTAGTCACCCTGGTTTATACACTCAGAGTAATCCTTGACTCTTCTTTCCCAAATTCCTTCCCTAACATTAAATCAGTTGTCAAGTCTTATTGAATGTCCCTTACATCTACCTGCTTTCCACTCTTCACAAGACCACTGCCTTGCTTCAGGTCCTCCTCACTCCTCATCTAAGATATTATAATAGGATTTTAATATAATATATTGCATACATACATATATACATATAAATAGAAAATTTTATGTATATATATATATATATACATATATATATATATATAATATTAACCTCTTCCTGTTGCCTATCTCTTCTCTCTAAGCTGTCCTTCACACAGCTACCAAGTTAATCTTAAAACAGAAGCTTGACTTTGTAATGCCCCCTCTCAGAAATCTTCAGGGATTCACCATTGCCACTAGATAAAATACACATCCTTCAGTCTGACATTTAAAACCTTCTACAATCTGGCTTCTGCCTAATTTTCCAGACTTTTTCTCTTACTCCTCTTACAGCAAATTCTGTGAATATGTTACTGACCTACTTGTTGCTCCTTGTACTCCACATTCCACCTTCTGTATCCAAAACCTTTGCATGCCTGGTCTCCCCTTGGAGAATGTTCTTCCTCCTTACTTGTGCTTTGCAGAATATTAGTTTCCTCCAGGGCTTGGTTCAGGTGTTACCTTCTCTCTGAATAATTTTTTTCTCCATTATTAGTGCTACCTTGCATTTCTTCATCTCTTTACATGTTGTAATGTTCCCTCCACCCAGAAGAACATAAGCTTAAGACAGAAATTGTTTACCATTTTATCTTTGTATCTCCAACACTCAGCACAGTGTGCATAGTTTGTGAATACTAGAAACTTAATAAATGAGAAATTGAATTAAATGAAATTAACATCCGGCACTCTCTACTTATTGCCATATGACTTCTCAAAGGAGCTAAGCAACAACTCACAGTAGGGATATGTGCCAGCTCCTATTAGGAAGAGGGGAAGGATGTAATTCTTGCAGATATCCTGGGAGGAATTAAATGTGAGAATGTTTTACTTCACATCCTTCTTTTGTGAATGAATGAAAAAATTATTTTTAATGATCACAAATAGTTTTATAGATGGAAGCACCTGCAGGAACACCTCCCAGAATCATAGTGCAGGTTTGTCTTACATGTGATTCAGATTGTAGCCAGCAATACTTATCTTATACCCCTCATTTTGTCTTTTTAAAGATAGCTGTTTTCCATATCAGATATTTCCCATGTAAATAGAAAAGCTCAATTCTGTTTATTCCTGGGGATCTTTGCAGTAGTTAGAGATGTCTGTCATGCCTGTTTTTGTAGTATATCTTTTTATGCATATCTGTCTTGAATAACTCCACAGAGTTATTGGTAGTTATCAATCAATCAACACGTATTGACTCTGAGTTGAATCTATTTCCCAGGCACTATGCTAAGCATTGAATATACAAATGCAGAGAATGAAACAATCCCTATTCCTGAAGATCTTACATGCTAAGGGGAAAGAAAATAGGTACATAGAAAATACAGACAGCATAAAGATAAAGTGAATGAATACAAACATACATATATATGATAGTACACATACATACATACATACACACATACATAATTTCCCATCCAGCTGCATTTCTTTGGGCCTTCCTACCATGCCTCTAAGAATATCAACATCAGGAACCTCATCATCCTGCAAGGTCAACCTCAGTTTTGGTATTCACACCTCTTCAATACCCTCTACCCCTTTGATTGGGGAATATTGGGGAATTCAAAGAGCTCCTCCCCAAAACCTAAATTCAAGGAGGGTGCCCAGGCCAGACATTTCCTCTTTTCCCACTCAGCTGTAGTCACCAGTCATGGCTACCTTCCACTGCCCTGTCCTGCGTTAGCTTCCTTTTGTATGTTGAGGACAGGGACTGTCTTTCTTTTTCATATTTGTATCTTCAGTGCTTTGCACAATGCTTAGCCCATAGTAGCAGATGTAAACTCAAGTCTCCCTGCCTTCAGATCAGTCATGCTGTTATCTATTGGTACCATCTATCTGCTTCAGTGAGAAGATTGATCTAGATGTCCTTCAAGATTCCATCTAACTCTCATATATCCTATCAGATGCTTCAATACCAGCTTGCTGGTTCATATCACTGCTTCAAGTCTCTTCTGCTCTAGTTTTTCCTCTGTTTAGCTGCCAAAGCAATTTTCCTAAAGCATAAGTACATGAACATACAGGTATCCTGTATGCCACCACCCTCCTTACCCACTCACTAAACTCCAGTAGTTCCTTATTACCTCCAGGATCAAGTATGAAAATCTTCTGTATGTCTTTTAAAGCTCTTAACAACCTGGCTCCTTCCTACCTTTATTTTTATGTACTCTGTCATCCAGCTGTACTGGCCATTTTGCTGTTCCTTACACATAACACTCTCCATTCTGCTTATTCTTCTCTGGCTGTCTCCCAGGGCTGAAATTCTTTTTTTTTTTAAATTTTAATTTATTTTCTTGGTTACATCATTCATTTGCACAAGGTTTTGAGTTACAAATTTTCTCCCCTTCCTTCCCCTACCCTCCAGCCCAAAACATTGATCCCACTGTAAAGCAATCTGTTCCCCTTTATGTCCTCCTCCAATGCCCCTCTAGCTTTCTAGTAGGGCAGGGAGGGTCTCTCTGCCCCCGTCCCTGTATGTATTATTTCCCAGTTGCATTTGATTGTATAGCTTTAAATTCTAGATTCTTGCAATTCCTCCCTTGTCACCCACTCCCACTGGAAGGAGTGGCAGTTCAATACAGGCTGTACATGTGTAATTACGCAGAACATCTCCATGGTGGGCAAATTGTGAAAGGCTGATTGTATGTCCCTCCTTCCTATCCAGCACCCCCTCCTTGTTTTGTTCTCTACCCTGTCCCTCTCCCTATACTGAGGTGTGTGCTTCCCGCAACCCTCCCCCCACCCAGCCCTTCCCTCCATC
>CM053600.1:134018348-134051558 GCA_028646575.1 Pseudocheirus occidentalis | reverse complement strand
CTTCTCTTATTTGGTTTTCAAAGTCCTTTCTAAGTCGATCCATAGCTAGTAGGCATTCTTCCAGTGTCTTGGAAGCATTTGGTGAGGGAGTTCTGACTGAGTTGTCTTCCTCCCGCTCCATGCTTCGGTCTTTTTTGTCTACAAAAAAGAAATCTAGAGTTTTATTGGTATTCTTACTTTGCCTCCTTTTCCTCATGTTGGCCAGTCTAATAATTGCTTGGTTTTTTAGCTCTGTGGAACTCTGCTTCCTGGGGGGAGAAAGCTCTGTCCCAAATCACTGGGGCCTTCACAGCTGCCAGAGCTTTTAGTGGGTTGCTACAGCCCCTTCCCCAGCTTTGGCTCACTGACTGCGCACCCCAGGACCACCACTCAAGACCACGATCCAGATCCAGGCCGCTCAATGCAAGAGCCCTTGGCCCTGATCAATTGCTTCAGCCCCCCTGCTATCTGCAGGCCGAGGGCTCTGAAGCAGCTCAGTGGAGGCCGTTCCTGCTGCTACAGCTGCCTCCTGCTGCTTCCTTGCCCTGGGAGCAGTTTGGCCAAACCTGCTCTTCGCCAAATTTAGCAAAATCCACTGACCTTTCTCTTAGCCTTTTTTTCTTCTGGCCTGATAAATGTGGTAACTGTGCCTCCAGTGCAGCCGATCTACTCTCCTATAGACTTGGCTCCCCGCCCGATGCCCTGGGGCCTGACCCGGCCTGGGTTTCGGCCACAGCTCCCAAACTACTATGAAGAGCCCCACCTGCTGAGCTGCCTGTAGCAACAGATGTGCTTTCTGTCTTTTGGAGAGTTTTGGAGCTTGAAAATCTGTTTAGAGTCCCATGTTATGAGTTTTTAGTGTGTTTGTGTGGGAGCTGTGGTGCTTTGCTGCTTCTATGCTGCCATCTTGCCTCCGCCCCCAGGGCTGAAATTCTTTGTCTCCTCTTTTCTGCTTCCTGTCTCCTCTGACCTCTTTTAAGACTTAGATCGAATCTCACCTTCCACAGAGGCCTTTCCTGGTCTCTGCCCTTACCCGATAACATCCTATTTGTAGTATATATGTGTATGTGTATCTTATTTGTAAATAGTTGTCTGTATTTTGCCTCTCTCATTGGAATACAGCCTTGTGGTTTTTGTCTTTCTTTATATAACTATCATTTGACATAGCTCCTGGCACATTCATTGCAATCATTTAATAAACATGTATTGATTATTATAACAATCATAACTAATATATGGGATTTTATGGTTTGCAAATCATTTTGCATTTTACAATTTCATTTTATTTGATCCTAGTAATGGCCCTGGGAAGGTAGGGACTATTGTCCCAGCTTTATACATGAAGAAACAGAATCAGACAGAAGCCAAGGAATTTGACCAGGGTGATGCTAGTCCTAGTGGCCTACTGGATAAATTATGAACTGCAAGTCATTAAGACTTGAATTCAAATATTACCTTAGACACTTACTAGTTGTATGCCTATAGGAAAGTCCCTTCACCTCTCATCCTCAGTCTCCTTATATATAAAATGGGAATAATAGCACCCACCTCACAGCTTTCTTATGAGGATTAAATGAAGAATGTGTGTGTGTGCGTGTGCGTGCGCGCACACACACACACACACACACACCCATTTGCAATTCTTAAAGCACTACTTAAATGTTAGATACTACTATTTTTATAGTAAACGACTGATGCAGGTTTCAGACTAATACCAAATCTAACACTCTCTCCACTGTACCACCCAGATGGCTTCATAGGAAGTTCCCGCAATTGTTTCTCTAAACCCAGCCATCTCCAAATTCCAGGCATCTGTTGATCCCATTATTGTTGAGACAATATCCCCAGTTCTTTCAAACAATCCTTATATGATATGGTTTCAGTTACTTTCCCCACCCATTTGTGGATGGTTTTTATTTTGCTCATATACCTGTTTGTTTTTCATATTTAAATGTTTCCCTTGGTTTCTGTAGTCCATAGTCTGTAGCCTATAGTCAGTTTAGGGGTGCCCTAAATTTATTTTGTTCAGAGATTCATCATGCTTAAAACCTAGTACGAATTTTCCCCCTTACTCTTGCTAGTAAACCTAAGCTTAGTCTCCTCTAACATATTTCTTCCTATAATGAGATCTGAGGTCCAGCAAGGAATTGTTAAGGTGTGGCAGTATATGTAGACCTCCTCCACCACCAACTTATCTGCAAATCAAGGTGAAGGGAAAGCCTTTTGAGACACCAAGCAGTACAGGAGCAGCTACCTAATAAAATGGCTGTCAGGGGCAGTATGTGTTTGGAAAAACAAACATTACTTAGTAACTAGAGTTTAGGTGATATACAGTGTAAGTCAAACAAGTAAATGTACTCTTAAGGAGATATTTTTCATTTAATAATAATACAGGCAGAGTGGTATAGTTGTTAAGGGCTGACCTTGGAGTCAAGAAAACATGAATGAACGAAGCAAGAAAGCACACACTTATTAAACATTTACTGTGGGCAAAGCATTGCTCTAAGCAATGGAATATGATTAGATAAGCAAGGCACTCTCTTCTCTCAAGGAGCTCACCTCTTTTAATGGGAGAGACAACACATGTGGAAGGGTTCAGCTATGGGTCAAATGGAAAGAACCTGTGGTCCTTAGAGTCTCATGGACCTATGGGACAAAGCAGATGTCAATGCCTCTTCTTCCTTATGTTGCTTCCACTGATAAAATGATATCAGTTTTGGACACTGGTTCAAGTTCTATTTTTGACACATACTAATAACTCAATGACCATGAGTGATTGGTTCTTGTCTTTTCCTTTCAGTGCTTCAGTCGAATGTGTAAGGCTATGAGTCATAGATGAATAATAATTATTATTACTATAATAAATATTATAATATAAAATTACATTTATTTTTTCAAATGAAGAACTACCTTCTACCCCTCAGTATTGTGGCCCACAGGGATCTGTTTCTATTTGAATTCTATTTGAAGTAACTAATATTTAGAGAAATTAAAATTTGGGGAGCTGGAGCCAAGATGGTGGAGTAAAAGCAGGAACTTGCTTGGGCTCATCACCTAGTTACCTCCAAATACCTGTAAAAATGATTCTAAACAAATTTAAGAGCTACAGAACCCACAGAATGACAGAGTGAAATATATTTCCAGCTGAAGACAGCCTGGCAGGCCTATAGGAAGGGTCTGTTGCACCAGGCTGAGAGCAGAGCACAATCTTGCAAGGGCTGCACCAACACAGACTAGGCTGGAGCAGACCTTGGGGGACTGATTCACTGGCAGCTGTAATGATTTCCAGACTTCTCAACCCACAAATACCAAAGACAAAGTAAAAAGTCAGTGGGGAAATGCTGTTGAACCTGGGTGAGAGAAGAGCACAATCTGGCCCCAGCCCCAAAGCAGTGAAGGTGGTGGTGGTGATAGTAGAAGTAGAAGCAGCTGCTTCTAGAGTTCTGGGCCCACAGATTGTGGGGGGATCAAGTGATTGATCACAAGACAATTGCAGGGATCTGTTTACTGGCACTGAGGCAAGACTCTCTTTCTTTGCCCTACTTGGACCTAGATTGTAGTCTTTGGTGGTGGTCCTGGGGCAAAGAGGAGTGCTGGTGTGGCAGAGTTTGTGGCGACTGTGGAGAAGGAGTCCTCCTTATAGTTCTGAGGCAAAGAAGAGGGCTTGTGATCATTCACAGATCAGACCACAGGCCTGGAGAAAAGTAAACACCTCTCCTTTGATCATATCACCTTAGAAGAACTGAAAATTTACAGGTGCCTAGAAGTAGCTCTGACAACAGCTGTTCAAAACCCCAGAAATTTAGGACAGAGCATTCTCCACTCTGGAAGCAGAGTCCTACCTTAGCAATGAACTCAAAAGTTAAGTAATTGACTGGGAAACTGAGGAAACAGAGGAAAAAAATCAGACTATAGAATCTTTCTTTGGTGACAAAGGAGAAGAAAAATCATTCAAACAGAAGAAGATAACAAAATTAAAACTCTTGCATCAAGAGCCTCCAAGAAAAATATGAATTTGTCGCAGGCCATGGAAGAAGTCAAAAAGAAATTCTAGAATCAAGTAAGAGAAGTAGAGGAAAAATTGGGAAGAGAAATGAGAGTGGTACGAGAAAATAATGAAAAACAAGTCAATAGCTTGCCAAAGGAGACCCAAAAGAATGCTGAAGAAAATAACACCTTAAAAAATAGACTAACTCATATGGCAAAAGAGATACAAAAGGCCAATGAGGAGAAGAATGCTTTAAAAATCAGAACTGGCCAAATGGAAAAAGAGGTCCAAAAGCTCATTGAAAATTAAAATTTATATATATATATGCATATATTTGTATATATATGTAATTATGTATAATATATGTATACACACACATATATATTTATATATATTTGTATATATATATAATTTTTATTATTAACTACATGCAGCTGGAAATTAAGATATACAGGCAGTGGGGTAGGGAAATCCATCTTGCCCTACCAGGAAGTCAGAGGGGTGTTGGGGAAGACATAGGAGAGAGCAGATTGGGGGAGGAATTATGCAGTGGGGTGGCTGTTTGAGGGTGAGGGAAAGATGGGGAGAAAATTTGTAACTCAAAATCTTGTGGAAATGAATGATGTAAACAGGAAAATAAATAAATGAATTTTTTAAAAAGGAAATTAAAATTCAGATATCATTGAGATACTACCTCATACTCATCCTTTTCTCCCATTGAGGAAGAAAAACAAAAGCCCTGTTATCTTAACATTTACAGTCAAACAAAACAAATTCTTATATTTACTATTAAAAAAATGTATCAGCCTGTGCTTGGGTCTACTACCTCTTTACCCACATGTATAAATGTGTATTTACATAGACACATACATACACACACAAACATGTACACAGATAGCAAGTGTGGACTAGAATATAGGTTGAGTGTCCTAGTGATTTAATTAGTTATTAATTAAGTGGTAGTTGTAGGGAGAGAGGAAAGAGTATAGTTTAAAGAATGAATCATCTTATTCCACAGGTTTAAGAATGCTTAGTCATGTTTATATATATAAAATATAAAACAGGCCAGAGACTACACCAGGAATATGATAGCTATATTATATTTACACTTGGTAGTATAGGATATATAAGGATTTTTGGAATTTCAGGAATTATAAATGGTATGCATGTTATTCATAATTTTTTTAAAAGCTTTTGAAGTAGATCAGGCACACATATTATACTTCATTAAACTGCATAACAGTTGAACTCCAGATTTCATTGCATAAAATTGGTATGTATTCATTGGCCATAAAACCAAATGCTTAAGAGCCAATCTACATTTACTTATTTTGTGATAAAATACAGTGTGAAAATTTTAATTAACCTTGCTTCAAGGGTAGTTTTGGACATAACAAAATTAGTTGCTAGTTTCTAACCTCTTTGCGTGTTTGTGTATAAGTGTATACATGTGTGTATGTGACAATCTATGAAATATACATGTATGTGTATTTGTATTTCCTATATATACTGCTTCACATCGTTTTTTGATACATCCTGTTTTTATCACTCCAAGGAGTTCCTTAAAATTTTACCTTAATGACCATTACAGATGAGAATAAAGGATATTTCTCACCTGCTCAGATAGATCATTTTCCAATTATGTTCCCTTTCATTTTTGTTTATGATTAGTACCTCAGAATGAAACCAACAAAATTAGAATACTTTGTCATAGTTCACAATGTAAAATTTTAGCATTATGCACACATACAAAATTCAGTATTTAAAAACAAAATAAAATAAAAATCCCAATTGATAGGGAACTGATGAGTGGTTACATTTACTTTTTGCTGGAACAAATTGAAAATATATGGATGGTCTGTGGAAGAATGGACAATTAGATCTAATACTTGTTGCCTATGATTTGTTAGGTAGGGCAGAGTTCACTTGTAAAGTTTTCTAATGGTGCTAATTGCTAAAATCCAGAGTCATGGATCAGGACAGCCAATATTGGCAGCATTATAGGAGGACAATAGTGTGGTATGACATGGAGGAGCCCAAATCCACCACTACTGCCACCCTGTGACTCCTAGAAACATAACAGTCTGAAAACAGATAAGATGAATCACCTATACATTCTTGTATACAGAACTCCACCTCCTCACCCTCATGCCAAATCCTATGGAGATCTTGAGATAGCCAGACCTGGGTAGGTGGAAAATAGATGATGTGGCAGTCCTGGGACCTGGAAAGGGGTCTACTTGGTACTAGCTGCACCAGTCCCAATGGTAAGAGAAAGGCTCAGTGAAATTTGTGGCAGTAGTAGCTGAGCATCAGGGGGGAGCTCATAGAAGAGAGAATTTCCTAACTTTTCTCATAAAAAGGTCAAATCTGCATAGATATTTTGAAATGGAAATGAAGCTACCAGAGGAAACCTAGAAAAGGACACATTTATTTTACCAAAAGGAATGTGTAGAGTTAAAATGCTTACATGTTAACTGAGTCAAAAGAGAAATGCCTTCTAAGAACCTTTGTATTTTTTTAAAGATTATAGAGAAATATAAAAATGACAAAGGTCCTATGGGTGTTTTTGTTGTGTTTTAATGATCTAAAGAGAAGACAATAAGGAGAGGGACAGGAGATTATCTGGGCGGAAAAGGAAAAGGAAAGGGAAAGAAATCTCTCTCATATAATAGAGGTACATAATGAAGGGTATATAATTGTAATGGAAGGTGCTAGGGGAGTGAGTATTCCATGAATCTCACCTTTATTTGAACACCCCAAAAAGGAAGATTGAATGTAGTCATAAACATCAACATTTACACACACTGAGTTTGGGGTATAGAAATACATGATACCTGGGCAGCTGGGTGGCACAGTGAAAAGAGCACTCAATCTTGGAATCAGGAGGACCAGAGTTCAAATCTGATCTCAGACACTTAACACTTACTACCCATATGACCTTGGCTAAGTCATTTAACCCCAGTTGCCCTGCCTTCCCCTCTCAAAAAAAAAAAAAAGAAATATATGAAACTTAGAAGTTATGTAGGTGGGGACAGAAAGAAAGTGAGTTAAAAGGAAAGGAAAAAAAGAAAAACCTGGGATTGTTAGCTGGGCAAGGACAAGAAAAAAAAAACTGCCACAAAGAAGAAACAAGCTGCTTCCTTTATGGATCACAAATATTTGCCAAAAACACTGTTATAATAATCTTACTTGTAAAAAGACATAGATGAGAGCAAAGAGGAAAAAGTACAAGAGAACAGGATGAAGAGTATTCATTTAACAGTAATAAGCATGAATATGAATGGGATGAATTCACCCATAAAACAAAAGTAAATGAATAACTCATTGAATTAGAAAATATAATCTGACAATTTGTTGTTAATAAAAAAAACACACTTGAAAAACAGGGATTCACAGAATCAAACTGAAAGGCTGTAATAAAATATATTATGCTTAAACTGAACTAAAAAAGACAGGAGTACAATTCTTATTTCATATAATGCTAGACATTGTAGACATGATAAAAAGAGTTGAGGAAGGAAATTACATTAGGTTTGCATGTCTCATAGATGAATCAATAGCAGTACCTAATACAAACGTACCTATAGGAAGAACAGCTAGGTGGCACATTGGTTAGAGTGCTGGACCTGAATTCAGGAAGACTCATCTTCCTGAGTTCAAATCTGCCCTGACACTTACTAGCTTTGTGACTCAAGGCAAGTGATTTAACTCAGGTTGCCTCAGTTTTCTCATCTGTAAAATGACCCAGAAAAGGAAATGGTAAGCCACTTCTGTATCTTTGCCAAGAAAAGCCCAAACAGGGTCATGAAGAGTCGGACATGACTGAAACAACTGAATAACAACCACAGCCCTAATAGCATTTTATGTAATACTTGAAGGAAAATATTCACATAAGGAGGGAGAAATTGTAAAAATGTACCAATAGATCTAGAAAGAGAAATTTCATTCTAAATAACTATAACAGTTATAAAATATTTGGCAGTGTACCCTATCAAGATAAACTCAAGGGACTATAGGAATCTAATAGCATAATCTTTGCAGAAATAGACACTTAAATAATGAAAAACATTAATTGTTAATGGGTAGATTGAGCCAATATAATAAAAATGACAACACTACCTCAATTATCTATTCAGTGCAAACCAACAAAACTACCAAATGAATCACCCCATAGAACTAAGAAAGATAATAACATTCATATGGAGTAATAAAATGTCAAGAATCTCAAAAGTAATAATGAAAAAAGTGCAAAGTTGAAGGGTTTATTAGTACTAGATTTCAAACAATGCTGCAAATCAGTAATCATTTCAATAATTTGGCAATGGTTTTTGTTAATTTAGAGGTTAAGAAGCTGGAATCAGTGTTAGGTTTACTGCATACAAATGCAAACAATTACAATAACTTAGTGTTTGATAAACCCGAAGAAAGATCTGAGTTACTGGGGGGAAGGACTCACATTTTGACAAAGCTACTTGGAAAAGTGGCAGAAATTGGATTTAGACCAATACTTCACACCACATTCCCCAAATGGATATGTGATCTCTATATAAAAAGGCACACCATAAACATGGAAGAAATTACCTTTCATCTATGTGGATAGGAAAAGGTTCATGATAAAAATGACACAATAAAATGGACAGTTTTTATTACATCAAGTTAAAAACTTTTCAAACAAATAAAATGTAGCCAAAATTAGAAGGAAAACAGTTAACTAGCAGACAGTCATTACAGCAAGTTTCTCTTATTATGGTCTCATTCCCCAAAATATAGAAGGAACTAATTCAGATACGTGAACTGCAATTATTTTCATGATAATTCTGTAAAATATTTGTCAATAGCACTGAAATACTTGATGACCAGATATTGGATGAAAAAAATGTAGCTTTTTGCCCTGTGATACATAGTAAAACAACTCCATCCATTCTTCTTTCTTTTCTTCTTCAAGGAGTATCTGTGACTCATCACTCCATTTACCTTCACCTTTTATGGTTCCATTTTTGGCAATAATATCAAGATTGATGTGGTTGGGCTTTTCCAGCAATATGTTGTCTCATTGGTCATTGATAAGGATCTCATAGAATGCAAATATTCTAATTCTAATTTACACATGGTCTAAAAACTTGGCCCAGTTTTTCACTACTTTTACCACTTTCACTGCAATAGCACAAGAGGGACACATTAAACTGATGATGACTTATTGTCTTCAGGAACTTGCATAACTGCTTTAATGACCCCCTACTTGTCATGGAATCAAAGTCCTAACTTTTTAATACAGCCGTTTTATCAATATTGCCATATGGCAACAAAACATGGCAATACAATACCCATCAGATAATTAAAAATGAGTATCACTCAGGGCTGCAGAGAAGTTCATGAGCAGTGTGGCCAGTGTACAATATGGAATAACCCCCAATGACAAATTTCAAAGAATAGGAGTAAAAACGTCTTTAGTGAAATGTGTAACAGGAAGAGAAGATGACATGGTAATATGTCAGAGGTAACAGATGAGTTGTGGACAGCCAGAGTACTTCACTAGGTATCCTTGCAATATAAGGAAAAATGAGAAGGATTGTCAATACATTGGATAGGTAGGCCCCTGCTATGAATTTATGGGAGAACAGTAACAAGAGTTTTACGGGATATGCAAGCCAGGATAGGTTGCAGTGCTCTCTTCATGGAGGATGCATGCCATCAGTTATGCATTTTTGTATATTTTGAGTATTTCATAGATAACTTGACTAGAATAACAATAAATTTGTGCAGTATCTTCTTTACTTTTTTTTGGCATAGCCACAAAGTTTCTATTTCTGAATATTTCTACAGTTATTTGGGTCTTTCTATAAATTGTATTGTACTCCTATTTTTCTATTAATTCTGTGTATCTTACTTGTTTAATTCCCAGACATTTAATGTTATCTTTAATAGAATTTCTCTTCCTATTTTTGATCATGTATCCTGTGTTTTGTTGGCAATATACAGAAAATGTGGTGGTTTTGTGAATCTATTTTATATTCTGCTACTTGATTAGTCACAATTATTTTAATTAATCTTTTCTGATAATCAAATTATCTGTGAGCCTGGCAGTTTTTCCGGTTCTTTGCCCGTGTTTATTCCTATTTTTTTTCTTATTACTATAGTTAGTATTTCTAATACTGTGTCAAATAATAGGTAGTGGGACATTTATGCTTTGTAACCTTGCTCTTCTGGGGAATGTATCCCGTGTTTCTCTATTGCAGTTAATATTTATTCTTCATTTTATATAGATGCGTTTGATCAGAATGAATATTTAAAAAGTTTTATTCTTGTGCTTTTTAGTAGTTTTAGTAAAAATGAATACTGTTTTGTTGAAGACTTCTGCATTTGTTGATATAACCAAGTCAATTTTATTACTAATGTGATAAAATTGATTTTTTTTTGTTTTCCTAGAATTGCATCTTCTTTGGTATAAATCCAACTAGTTGTAATGAATTTATTAATTTTTGCCATTACTTCCTTTGCTAATATTTTTGCATAAGTATTTATTAGTGTTACTGATTTATAGTTTTTCCTCCCTGCTTTTTATCTTCCTGGTTTGGATTCCAGGAACAAACTTGTCCTATAAAAGGATTTGGTAAGGTACCTGCCTTCTGTATTTTTGGAAGTAGTTTTTGTAACATAGGAAATATTTGATCTTTAGATTTTTGACAAAACTGACTTGTAAATCCTTCTGGATTGTGAGAGTTTTCTTTGCAATTAATTTGTGATTTGATTTATCTTTCTTAGATTAAGGTGTTTAGATTGTTTATTTTCTATTATATTAATCTATTTTGTATTTTTAGAATTATCATTTCACTTATGTTTTCAGGAATTTTTGTAAAAATACAACGTGACTTTCCTTTTGATAATTATATTTTTTCATAAGTATTCCCCCTTCTCATGTTATAGTGTAATGATTTGGTTTTCTTCTTTAAAAAAAAATCAAAGAAACTAATAGATTAGTTTATCATATTTAAGTGCTTTATCACTGCAGTGGTGTTTATTTAAATTTGTTCATCCCTTTCAATAGTCAGATTTTCTATTTTCATACTCACTTTATATTTGTTAATTTGATTATTTCTAGCCCTTAAAATGGCATGTTTGATTGGCCTCTCTTCCTCCCTTTCTTTCTCTTTCTCTCTTTTTCTCTCTGTCTTCTTTTTCACTTATCTCTATAAGTGCTCAGAGATACAAATTTTTTGATAGAGATGGTTTTAGAAACAACTTATAAATTTTGGTATACTAATTGTAGTTTCCTTTAATATAAATTTTCATTGTTTCTGTGGTACAACAGAAACAAAAATTAAATGATGTCTTTACTATTTCTGTTTCCCAAATCTGTTTACCTGATTTTTATGCTCTAGCAGAGGATCAGTTTTTATACAGGTGCATCTGATATTGACAAATAGGAATGTAAGTTAATATTCCTATTTAGTAATCTCCAAATATAATTTCTATAATATTTTTTCAGATTTTTATTTTAGTTATATCTTCTATTTTTTATATTTTAGTATATATCTTCTGTGAGATTCGTGTAAGCCTGAACAAGGTGTATTGAAGTTAACTACAAATGTTTAATTATATAGCTCTTGGCAGTTCAGTTTAGCAGAGTTCTAAACTTTAAGTCAAGGGAGACGACTTCCCTTCCCAGATGCTTGGAAGGTTTGTGACAATGGGGAGGCAGCTTCTTTCAGTCTCTGAGTCCTTCTCTCTAAAACCTGAACATTGCAATGTTTGTAGAACTTTCCTCCCGGAATTTGTGTGAATCTTCTGTGAGACAAGTATATAAAGCATTTTGAAAACTTCTACATTCTACATGAATGCCAGTGGTTTCTGTTGCTTGTTATGTTGCTTGTTAATATTGATATATATGTTTAATATTGATGTTGTTTCATTATCTAGTGCGGAGGTGGGGACCCTATAGTCTCGAGGCCACATGTGGCCCAAATGATTGGGGATTTGTTCTGTAACATTTGGATTTGGTCAGAGGGACTGCACATTGAGGACCTAAAGGGCCACATGTGGCCTCGAGGCTGTAGGGTCCCTGCCTCTGACCTAGGTGTCTAAGTATAATCATGTGTCTTTACAGCATCTGCTTTTTAAATTGCTATTTTGTCTGAAATAATATTTGCTGCACCAGCTCAGCCCTGCTGTGGTTCATCTGTCTCTGTGTATATTCCTCCTATCCATCTTTTCTTATGGGACCATAATGTTCTTTTAAAACAGTATACTGCAGTTTATGTAGCTGTTCTCTAGTCTGTGGTCATTGACCGTGTTTTCAAGTGTGTACTACTATAAAATTGTTGCTGTGAATATTTTCTTCCTGTTTTAAGCCTCGTGGGAACATAAATTTAGCGATTAGAATATCTGAATTGAGGATAATTTTTTTTTTGCTTTTTTTTTTTTGGAGAGGGGAAGGCAGGGCAATTGGGGTTAAGTGACTTGCCCACGATCACATGGCTAGTAAGTGTTACATGTCTGAATTCAGATTTGAACTCGGGTCCTTCTGACTCCAGAGCTATTGTTCTATTCACTGCACCACCTAGCTGCCCCAAGGATATTTTTTAATATGAGAAAGGACTTGGTATGATGGCTGTAAATTAGGTGGTGTTTATATTCCAAGGAGACTACATAGAAAAATATCTTTTGTGGAAACAACAGAGAAACAGTATAATATATTTGGGATTTAGGAGTTTCAAAATGTAGTTCAAGCTGAATATGAAGTTGCATCACTGACTATAGTTACAGAATTACAGGCAGTAATTCTTTTTTTCCTTTTAATCTTACCCTCCTACTCCAAGTGTTCTGTTATTTTTCTGTTTTGACTTAGTTGGTTTTTCAAAGAATGTACTCAGAATAAGAATTTGGCTCTAATGCAGTATGATAATGTATTTTGCTGAGACTTGCATCTCCACTAGGAATAGCAAGCCGAGACTTGGTTTCACAACTGAAAAAGTGGGAGGAAAATGTTATATGTGTGTTTTCCCCTAAATCTTTCGTTTTAGGTCCATCTATCCCATCCACCCGTCTTTCCGGATTATTGCCTTGGCAGAGCCTCCTGTCATAGGAAGCAGCACACAGCAGTGGCTGGGACCAGAATTCTTAACTCTCTTCTTTTTCCATCACATGAAACCCCTGATCAGAAGTGAAGAAATGGAAGTGATTAAAGAGATGGTAAGAGTTGGTCAAACTGGAACCTGTAATAACCTCTTCAAAAGGCTACTCTGTCCTTTTTTTAGGTACTGTGATGTTTTAGGTATTATCAGTTTGTCATCTCCCCATCTCTGATACACTTGCTACTATATTGACTTATAGTTTATGGCAGATAACCTTTCCTCCTCCCTCCTCAGAAAGGAAGTATTATAACCTCTACACCTAATTTTCAGCCAGAGTTTACCCTAGTTAAGCTACAGCAGAAATCTTTGAATATTTTAAAGTTAGTATGTTTTAATTGAGTTAGTTAACATGTTTACACTGGCCATCTAGTTAATATAATTATGAGACTGTGAAGTCTTCTGCCTGTTATCCAGTAAGTAAGTGACCTATGATTTTAACAGTATAGTAAATTAATCCTGAGTTTGATGTGTTAGATGTGACTTTTTCCTATTGATAAATGATAAAATGATAAATTTTAGTTGGTTGATCTCTCAGAATTGTTTCCTATTTTTATTTTCTCTTTAAACTCTTTTATCAAATAGGTTTCAAATGTACCTCATGATGCAGTGGAGAAATTGCTATCTTTCACACACAAACTTCGGGAGACACAAGACCCAACAGTGAGTTTAATTTTTCATGCTTTGCTGTGTTGTTGACATAGTATTCTCCTTAAAAATCTGTTTTTATTTTGCCTGTTTTTATCCATTGTTATCTCTTGTGTCATTTTGTCATGTGCAAAATTTTTATTCCTTAGAGAATTTAATGTTTCCACCTAATTATTTATTGCTAATCTCTCTTGGGTGATAGCTTTGGACTGTGGCTAACTAGCTGAGATTCCTAATAGTTTCCACCCTATTCCATTCCTCATTGCTTTGAGATGGGGAAGTAATCCATAAAACTGTCAGATTTTTGTGCTGAAGGATCTCAATCAAAGCCACTGTATTGGTCATGTGAAGCAATAGAAAGAGGATGAAATAAAATCCTGTGGCATTTCAACAATAAAAGTCCTGGCTCTAAAAGATGGAGTTCTTAGCCAAGGGTCATCAGATTTGTTTGTCTATATTTTGATGATAATTGTATTTCAGTGTAATCAATTTCCTTTGCAATCTTCTGTATTTTATTTTATACATTTAAAAACATAATTTTGAGAAGAGGTCCATAGGTTTCTCCAGACTGCCACTAGGGTCTGTGACCAAAAAAAAGGTCATGAATTGTTGCTATGAAGAAATCAAGTCCTTCGTTTTGGTTTTTCCTAAGGCTTAAAATCTTAGGAAATGTCATCATGTACCCAGATTAGTTTTATAGGAAGAAATTTTGGAGGTGTGATTTAAAAAAGAAAAGATTGAAAAAAAGTTTTCTGTTATTTACCTTTTCTGTTTTAAGGAATATTTATTGTTTTATAATTTCTTTGTAGTGACATCATGATGTAGTGGATAGAGAACTAGCCAGTCAGAAAGACCCAGGTTCAGCTTCTCCATGACCATGTCCTAACTGTGTGATTCTGGGAAATTCAATTAAGTTCTCAGTGCCCCATGGCAATTCTTTAGAACTGTAAATGACAGAGCAGGACCCAATTTTCCCTGTAAAGGAAGTTCCTCATGAGGATGTGTCTTACTGATGAAATAACAGGTTCTTTATAATAGAATAAATATATGTAAGTGGAGCATATCCAATAGTAAAACTTTTTTTTTAAAACAGCATTGATTGATCTCTTAAAATTCACTGAATGAAGCAATGAAGAACATTACCTTTGTTGTACATTTCAAAATTAGACATTACCTTTACATTTTAGCTTATATCAAAGCTTTCTGTGATCTGGCAACATTTTCTCTTCCAAACCTTACCTCGTCCTACTCCTCTCTGTGTGACTTATGCTCTTGCAAAATCAGACTACTCACTGTCTTCCACATGTGCCCATCTTTTTACCATCTATCCTTCTCTCTGAACATTTCTGCCTATTAAATAGCTGCCTCTACCATGAAGAGAGAAAGCATTATGTAGTGGAAAGAGCACAAAATTTAGACTTATTGTACTTCAGTTTAAATCTAATGTTCTGCTGTTTGATACTGTCAGTCATGAGGACACATGGAAAACTGTCAAAATTTGGTTGCCTAGAGAAGTTTATCGGTATTGTACGTGTTTCATGATGGCATCCTTGGCTGGGTTCCAGATAATGGACAGTGCTCTCATGCTTTTTCATTCACCAATGAAACGAAGCAAAGCTGTGTACTTGCTCCTGTGCTTTTTAACAATGTCAGACACCTTCAGTGAGGACAAATGTGTCATCAAGGTCAACTACTGAACTGATGGTAAATTATTTAACTTGAAAAGGCTACAAACCAAGACTAAAGTGGAAGGAGAGTTAGTGCATGATTTTTTTTGTTCACAGATGGTTATACACTCAATGCAACCTCTGAAGCTGAGATGCAACAAAGTGTGGATAAGTTCTCCACTGCTTGTGCTAATTTTGGCCTAATTATTAACACAAGAAAAGACAGATTCTCCACTAGCCAGCACATCATCCATCTGTGGAACCATCATCACAAAACTTTTTTTTTTAAAGCTTCAGTCTCTTAAAATTCACTGAATGAAGCAATGAAGCACATTATCTTTATTGTCTTTATTGTCTATTTCAAAATTAGACATTTCCTTTACATTTACAACAGATGGAGAAGTTTTAAATACTGTGGATAAATTCACTTACTTTGGCAATATACATTTCAGGGATGTACACACTGATAATGAGGTTGAAGCATGTGTTACCAGAACTAGTTCAGTGTGTGGGAGGCCCCAAAGGAATGTGTGGGAGAGAAGAGCTATTAGACTGCCTACAGAACTGAAGAGTTGTGCTGACCTCATTGTTGTATGCCTGTGAACCCTGGGCAGTATATCGGTACCATGACAGGGAACTGAATTCATTTGAATTGTCTTTTGAAGTTTCTGAAGGTCAGCTGGCAAGATAAGGTACTGGACACTGAAGTCCTTTCTCGAACTAAACTGCCAGGCATTCAAACTCTATTTCAGAAAAAGCAACTATAATGAGCTGGCCACACTGTTCAAATGTCTAATGTATGCTTTTCTAAAAGACTTTTTTATGGAGAACTCCTGCAAGGAAAGTGCTCACATGATGGTCAGAAGAAGTGATACAAGGACACTCTCAAGATCATCCTGAAGAACTTTGGAATTGATTGCATGACATGGGAGACACTGGTAAAGGGCTGTCCACAGCATGGTGTGCCTGCATCGAAGAAGGCACTGCGTTCTATTAGCAAATCCAAACTGCAATAATGAGATGCACAAATTTAGGTAATTCACATGGCCTGTTTGTGCCTGACCTGTGATAGAGCCTTCTGAGCTTATACTGGCCTGATTAACCACAGTTGCATACATTGTAATTCGACTCTAACATAGTGATGTCATTTTGGTCCCCTTTGAGAACAAAGGACAACAGCCCGGTTCTGCTGCTTGCATGATCTTGACCATACAATTTCTCTCAACCATGTGGTGATAAAGGCTTCTTCCTTCCTTTGTGATCTTATGACATCGTCCCTGATCATTCCATTGGTGTTGACTTCTTTCTAACAGTTATAATGCATCACTTTGTTTATTGCCTCTTTTATGTAGTTTCATATTAGTTTACAATATAGCTATTTTTATATGTGTCACATCCCCCTCTTAGACTATAAGATACATGAAATTAGGGAATAAGTTTTATCTAAATGTTATCACACTCGCCACAGTGTCTATACTAAACTGAACACTCCCTGTCTCTCAGGAGAGACCTTGCATTAAAATTCATTGAAGAAATTGAAGCCACACATCATGAATTCCTTCATTCTCAGTGGCATATTTCTTTTGTTTTCTTTTTCCTCATGCCCCCCAGTTCTATGGTTTCAGATCAGTTCTACAGGTGCAGAGAATGAGTTGGCCATTCTCTTCACCAGTACTAACCCCTCTACTTGTGCCCTTGGTCTCATTCTCTTCCATCTCCTCTAAATGCTCATCCCTTCAGTTTTCTCCTGTCTCTAGTGTTCAGTTTTTGCTTCTCTACTGGCTCCTTGCCTATGAACATGTGTAGGTCTTCCCTATTTTTAAAAAATTACTTTTATCTTACCATCACCACAGTCTTAGAGAAAACATCTATCTACACTCCTTTCTACCATATCTTCTCCTTTCATTCAGTTTTCAACCTAGCCTCTATCCCTACCACTCAATTTAAATGTCCCTCTCCACCATTCTCATTTCTCTGTAGCTAATTCTAGTGGCTTTTCCTCTGTCCTCAGACTTCTTAACCTTTTTGTAGCATTTGAAATTGTTGACCACTCCTCTCTTTCTAAATACGTTCTCCACCTAGACTCAAGTGGCACTGCTCTGTCTTGGTTCTCCTGTCCAAACAATCTTCAGTATAGGAGCATTGTTCATGTCCTGCCACCTATTAGCAGATATGCCCAAAAGTTCTATCATCTTCTTACTCTGTGTGTTCTCATCACTCACTTGCTTACTATGAATTTTACCACTATGCATATGACTTCGAGGTAAACATTTACATACAAGACCAGCCCTTTATTCACTATGAAACAGTACCTCTAATGGATATTTTATTACCTGAGTATTGTTTATATCGATCTTTAATTAAAAATGGAAAATAACATCATATTTGAAGGAAATAAAACTAACAGATGGTTGTGAAGAAAATCCCAGAGAGGAAATAAATGCTCCTTACCTGAAGGATGTCTAGCTACCCCTCCGCAAAGGTTTTTAGCCTTTTGTAAAAATATCAGCAAGTTACCAAAAGGAAGAAAAATAAGACTTTTTTTTTTCAGAGAGAGAGGGAAAGTGAGAATGTGTGTGTGTGTATGTGTGTGTGTGAAAGTATTACTTGAATCTGTAATCTGAGATAATATTAATTATACCAGTAAACAGACATTGTCAATGCTTTTAAAAATTTATAACCATGGCAACTACGGTACTATATACTAAAAATTCCCTTTGTGCAAGGATAAAAACTAATATAGAAATTTGATACTTAATTTGCTTTTTAAAAAAATCCTTGGTGTAAGTTCTCTTGAAATGCCTGAATGCTTTTTATTAATGCCCACAGTAGAATAATATATGTTTGAAAATAAGAAAAGGTCCATTCTCTCACTACCTTTGATTTGAAATGCTGATTTTATTGCTCCTTTATTTCAAGATGGATCTTTTTGTTGGTAGGTGAATTTTGGTAAGACTTATTTTGATAGGGTAGCCCAGATTTAAAGGAATAAATAAGTTATTATGTTTAAAAGGCCTAAAATATTACTTAGTCCCTTTAGTTTTTAGTACTAGCTATTATTAAAGCAAATCACCTTATAGTTGTCAAATGAGTGAGTCACTGTTCAGGCTCTAGGGAAATATCTATAGATCACTAACTTGAAGTTTGTAAGCCAGTGTATAATATCATGTCTGTGCTATGAATATAAATTTATGCCTTGGGAATCTAATATGCTTATAATAGGAGCTGTTATAGGCAAATAGTCTGGTGAGGGTTATTTGGCGTCCATTTTCTCAATTAAAAATTTGGTGTCCAGAATTGTTAAATATTTAATCACTTTGTTCTTATAAATAGTAAATACTGGCAGGGGGTTTTCCTCTCTTTTAAAATTCATTAAAGCACTTGTAAAAAAGTTAGTATCACAAAGCTGAAAAAATATTGTGGTGTAGTGGAAAGCCTGACAAATTCATAGTCGAAAGATCTTAGTTAATCCTGATTGTAATGCTGATTACTACACAGCACAAATGGTTGAGTTGCTGAATTTCTCTGACTCTAATTTCCTTATATCTGAAATCTGGAGAATGCTCCTTGGTACTTTATTCTATCCCGTAGACTAATTGAGAGGAAAGGGCTTTATATAAATTGAAAGTATTATATCTGTGTAGGAGAGCCAGATATGTTAGAAAGGGGATGGAATTGGGAGTCAGGAAGATCTGGATTCAAAACCTGCTCCTGTCATTTGCTAGAAGGGTACCCATAGGCGGGTTATGTAACATTTCTGAACCAAAATTTCTACATCTAAGTTGGAGATGATAAACCCGTAGTCTCTACTTCGCTAGATTTTCATGGAACCCAATAAATGAGATAGATAGGTGCTTCACAGATCTTAGCACTATTTAAGTCAACTCTTATTTTTATTATAATCATCATTACCTTTATGACCTCATATAAGTCACCTAACCTCTGAGGTCTCAGCTTTATCTGTAAAATGGTTTGCCTCAGTAATAGTTTTTCTTCCAGTTCTCAACCTACGATGCCATGATTATTATTAAAAATAAAGATATATAACATAACCAAATTTAGCAATCTAACTTGGCAGTTGCCTGCTTTATGAGAGGTTAATTTTTCGTTTATAGTTACAAAAATTCAGTATTTTTTATCCAGTTTTCATTTGATTTTCTTTCTTTTTTTAAGAAAAGAACAGTATTGGATTAGTTTTGTTATCTTACAGCATAAGTCATGGCAAAATATTATAACTTTTTGCATTTTACAAAATTAAAGAATAGTTGTCTTGTTTAAAGAACATATAATTTTCAGGATATATTTCTTCCCCAAAATTTGTGCTGTGGCAATTCTAATTTGAATGTTAAGAAATATACGATCAACAATAAACATCACAAAGAAACTCCACATACAGTAGCTGAAGGAATTTCTATTTTTTAATGGAATTTTTATTAAAATGTATTTAAGATCAGCCATGTACATTACCATAGACCCACAATCATGTACCTTGAAAAACAAAGTGGCTGAGGCTTAAAGCAGACTATAGACAATAACTTTTTTTCTTTATTTACTAATTTATTTTGTATTTTTTTGCTACTAGGAAAAGGACTAATAGAAACGTTTTTGTTTATTTGGTCTCTTTGATCTCTCTACTAGTGCTGTTGCTGAGTCAACCAGTATGCACAGTTATTTGTTTTTATATAAATTATGTTTCTTCTCAATGTATTCTTCATTACTTTATAAAAGTCCTCACAATTATTCATATTCATTCCACAAGACCAAAGATGAAACATGCTCTCTATTACAGAGAAGTGAAAGATTCAGGAATGTCTGGAATGAGATGTAAGTATAGATAGGTGCAGGTGTGTGTGTGTGTGTGTGTGTGTGTGTACTTACCACAAGAAACTTGCTTTTTTCTCATCTCATTTTTCAATAAGGGAAGGTGAGGAAAGAGAAAATAGATTTCTATTAATTTTTAAATAAAGAAGGAGGTGCTATAGATGAGAAAAGTTTGCGTGAACTTCTAGTTGAGGTCTCTTAATAGTTTTACTTAATTCTTTTACTTTGTTGCAAGAGACTTTTCACAAATGTATATAATGTAAAAATAAAATCAATAAAATCGAAAGTGGAAAAGAACCCAAAAGGGTAATCTCAAGGTGTAAAACAAAGGGTATGATGTAATCATGATATTTTGTTTAGCTAATGAAAATTAGTAAATGATTTGATATATTCTCTCTCTATCAAGAGACTGGGAAAATCTAGATAATATTTTCAGTATATGTTATACATGTGTAATTATGCAAAACACTTCTATAATAGTCATGTTGTGAAAGACTTAACTATATTTCCCTCCATCCTATCCTGCCCCCCCCATTTATTCTGTTTTCTCCTTTGACCCTGTACCTTCTCAAAAGTGTTTGCTTCTGATTGTCCCCTCTCCTAATCTGCCCTCTCTTCTATCATACCCTCCATTCCTTCCCCCCATTTTCCTGCAGAGTAAGATAGATTTCCATACCCAATTGAGTAAAGTTCATGCCCTCTCACACCCGCCATCTTCCACTCCATTTTTTTTTCTTTTTGGAGGACGTAGGGCAGGGCAATTGGGGTTAAACGACTTGCCCAAGGTCACATTGCAAGTAGTAAGTATTAAGTGTCTGAGACAAGATTTGAACTCAGGTCCTCCTCACTCCAGGGTTAGTGCTCTATTTACTGTACCACCTAGCCATCTCTCGTCCTCACTCCATTTAAAAAGTTTTTTCTTGCCTCTTTTATATGAGATAATTTACCCCCATTTTACCTCTCTCTTTCTCCTTCTCTCAATACATTCGTTTCTTACCCCTTAATTTTATTTTTTAAATGATCATACCTTCATATTCAACTCTACTTGTGTCTTCTGACTATCCCTCCTGCTACCCTAATACTGAGAAAGGTCTCTTGAGTTACAAATAACATCTTTCCATGTAGGAATGTAAACAGTTCACCTTTAATAAGTCTCTTATGATTTCTCTTTCCTGTTTACCTTTTCATGCTTCTCTTGAGTCCTGTATTTGAAAGGCTATTTTTCTGTTTAGTTCTAGCTTCTCAAGAATGTATTAAATTCCTCTACGTCATTGAATGTAATTTTTTTCCCCTTATTGATTGCATTCAGTTTTTCCCGGTAGGTGAGTCTTGGTTTTAATCCTAGCCTCTTTGACCTCCAGAATATCATATTCCAAGCCCTCTGATCCCTTAATGCGAAGCTGCTAAATCTTACGTTATCCTGGTTGTGTTCCCACAATACTTGAATTGTTTCTTTCTGGCTGCTTGCAATATTTTCTCCTTGACCTTGTATAGTGGCAACCACACTGGCATGCCCAGGATGGCTGCTAGCCCAGGTTCTTTTTTTTTTAATTTTTATTTTTTTTAGTTTTGCTTTTTGGAGGGCAGTTGGGGTTAAGTGACTTGCCCAAGGTCACACGGCTAGTTTTTTGTGTTAAGTGTCTGAGGCCGGATTTGGACTCAGGTACTCCTGACTCCAGGGCCGGTGCTCTATTCACTGCACCACCTAGCCGCCCCTAGCCCAGGTTCTTAGATCTACTTTTCTAGGAAAGATAGCTGTTCAAGGAGTCAACAGTCTTTTTAAAATTACATTCATTAATTCAGGGGAAAAGGCAGCACCCTGAACTTCATAGAAAATACAGATAGAGAAAATGCAAGCAGAAAAATAAAGACCAACAGGTAAAGATTCTGGGAAGATGTGGGAGTAGGTCAGAAAATTCTAAGCCCTCAAGATCATGCCCCACAAAAGAGTCAAAATATCACATTAGGGTAAACAGAGTATAGGTGGAGATAAATAAGAACAGGGGCATTAACTTGGGTCCTCTTGAGACCATTTGAGAAGATTAGCAGGAAAATCCTAGGGAGGTTTGGTCCCAGTGAAAAGTAAACACCTCCAGGCTAGGTTCTGTTTTCACAGCAAACTACAAGCCTAAAACCCCTGGATTAGTTGGTTTGGGAGGCTACCTCTGCTCCCAGCCATCAGAACTTTTACATCCTCCAGGATAATGAAGGGAGTTGAACTTTTGAGCCTGGGGAAAATCAAGGAAACTTCTGCTGACAAGGAATGCCAGACCCAGCTGTGCTGCAAAGAGCAGCAAGGGCAAAAATGAACAAGCACATGCCTGGTGAATGCAGAAGCAGTAGGGCAGAAAGCCCCTGGCTGTGGGTACTTACAAGAGGCTGGAGGTTTGGCTTTGGTTTCAGACTAAAGGGAAGAACTGAAGATCTGGGGCAAAGAGGCACCATTTCCCATACCCCAGGACTAGAGGTAACTACAAATAATTAAGCTGTCACCACAAAAAATGCACAGGTAAAGGAGAAAGAATCCAACCATAGAAAACTATTGTGGGAGTAGAGATGACCAGGGTTCATCTCTAGAGGAAGAAATTGAAGTAAAGAAACCCTCAAAGAACAACATCAAATTATCACCTGCCCAAAAAGAATTTATAGAAGACCTTAAAAAAGACTTTAAAAATCAAATGACAGAGATGCAGGAAAAACTAAAAAAGAAGATAAGAATAATCCAAGAAAAACAAGAAGGATATGAAAGGAAAGTCAACCAGTTAGAAAAGGAGATCCAGAATCTTAAGGAAGAAAATGACAGCTTGAAAATTAGAACTGGGAAAAGTGAAGCCAGTGAAATTATAAGAGATCAAGAAATGATTAAACAAAATATGAATAATGAAAAAGAAGAGAAGGTGAGACATCTTATAAGAAAAGCAGCAGATTTAGAGAATAGATCAAGAGGAGAAAATATAAAAATAATTGGACTAACTGAAAGTTATGATAAAAAAAAGAATCTTGATAAAATAATACAAGAAATAATCAAAGAAAATTGTCCTGAAGTATTAGAACAAGGAGGTGGGGGGGGAGGGGAGAAGAAATAGGAAAAAATCCATCAGTTACCACCAAAATCTCCTAGGAGTATCATAGTCAAATTTGGAAATCCCCAGCTCAGGGAAAAACTATTAAAAGCATCAAGATTAAAACAATTTAAATATGATGGTGCCACAATTAAAATTACATAAGACCTAGCAGCAGAAATGTTAAAAGACCACAGGTCTTGAAACACAACATACAGAGGAGCAAAATAACTGGGACTTTGGCCAAAGATATCATACCCTGCAAGTTTAACTATTATCTTAAAAGAAAAGAAAAGCACATTTGATAAACTCTCAGATTTTCAACACTTTGTTTAAAAAAAAATCCTGAACTTAATAAATGATTTGACATACAAGAACCCATATAAATATAAGGCAACAGTACATTTATATTTCTTTTTAAAATTATTTTTATTTTTTGCTTTTGGGATGGAGTAGGGCAGGGCAGTTGGGGTTAAGTGACTTGCCCAAGATCAGACGGCTAGTATGTATTAAATATCAGAGGCCAGTTTTGAACTCAGGTCCTCCTGACTCCAGTGCTGATTCTCTGTTCACTGTGCCACATAGCCTTTTTATTATTTAAAAAAAAATTTAAATACATACATATTTAAAGGAATATAGATGTCTTTTAAATTCAGAAGAAATAAAATGGTAGGGGCAAAGGGAGAGGGGAGAGGACAAAGGAGGGATCTTTAGAGGGGAGGTAAATAGGAGAATAGAAAGGTGTTTAGATTTATGGTAATGGAAAAGAGATATGCATATACATAAAAACAAAGATCAAGTTTTGGAATGTATATGTATGTATATATGTATATGTGCATGTATATATCTACAGCTATGGAGAAACATCTAAACTTTATTGTAGCCTTCTGGGAATATGGGGGAGGATATGTATATATTTATAACTATAGAAAGACTTATCTAACCTTTAGTGGCCTTCTTGGGAAGGTTTGCAGGGAGGGAAAAAAAGAACAAAGTTTTTAAAAGTGCATAGCAGAGAACAAAAGAGAACTTACAAGGAAACAAAGAAAAGATGGACAATTCCCAATTCAATGAGTATTATTTATCATATAGACTTTCTTGAAATGAAAATTTATTGTTACATATTTTGAATCCTCTCTTATGTTTTGCTGTGCACACAGCATGCTTTTATTTCTTTCTAATTTTGTATTTAAGTTTATGATATGTTTTTGTTTCTTTTTTTCTTTTCTCTATTTGTGTTCTGGCGTTTGAGTCTAAAATTTTGGAAAGAAGGGGGAAAAAAAAAAGAAATATCAACGGACAGGGCTTCTAACTGAGAAATTAATACACTTTACATACATCCCTGGATTGAGAGAGCCTTTACATATGAGCAGTCAGGGAGCTCTGAAGATAGGGCCATTCAGAATCTTGACCAGGGAATCATAAGATCCTTCTCATAAACAATCCCCCAAAGCAAAATACCAACTCAGAGTATATATGCTTTTCAGAGGCAGAAGGCATCACAACCCTTGTGACTCTGGGCTTAATTAGAAATTAACAAAAGAAAGCATTCCTGCATGCAAATCTCTGCTAAGCAAGCTTCCCTTAATGGGCTCCGTGTGAGGCCTGTTAATGGGCAAAAAAGATCTTAAATCCCATTAATTACTTACACCTAGGAACTCTGGAGTTTGACCACAACATTCCTAGAATCCCTTTACAATCTCTTTCAGGAGGTGATCAGTGGGTTCTTTCTATTTCTATTTTACCCTCTGGTTCTAGAATATCAGGGCAGTTTTCCTTAATAATTTCTTGAAAGATGATGTCTTGGCTCTATTTTTGATCATGGCTTTCAGGTAGTTCAGTAATTTTTAAATTATCTCTCCTGGATCTATTTTCCAGATCAGTTGTTTTTCCAGTGAGGTATGTCACGTTGTTTTATACTTTTTCATTTTTGTGATTTTGTTTTTTAATTTCTTGATTTTTCATAGAGTCATTAACTTCTGTTTGTTCTATTATAATTTTTAAGGAATTATTTTCTTCAATGAAGTTTTGGATTTCCTTTTCCATTTGGCCCATTCTTCTTTTTAAGGCATTCTTCTCCTCATTGGCTTTTTGGACTTCTTTGGACATTTGGGTTAGTCAGTTTTTTAAGGGATTATTTTCTTTCGCATTTTTTGGGGTCACCTTTAGCAAGCTGTTGACTTTTTTTCATGATTTCTTTTCATCACTCTCATTTCTCTTCCAAATTTTTCCTTAACTTCTTTTATTTGATTTTCAAAATCCTTTTTTTCAGCTCTTCCGTAGCCTGCTGCCAATTCATATTTTTCTTGGAGGCTTTGGACGTAGGAGCTTTGACTTTGTTGTCTGTTTAATGATTGTATGTTTTGATTTTCCTTGTCACCAAAGTAAGATTCTTGTTTAACTTTTTTCTGGTGTTTGCTCATTTTTCTAGCCAATTACTTAACTTTTTAACTCTTTGTTAAGATAGGATTCTGCTTCTAGTATGAAGGGTATACTGTCCCAAACTTCATGGGTTTTGTATAGCTATTTTCAGAGATACTTCTAGACACCTATAAGTTTTTAATTCTTCCAATATAGTATGATCTAAGGAGAGGTGTTTACTCCTTTCTTGGCCTGTGCTTTGATCAATGAGTGACCAAAAGCACCCTTTTCTGCCCTGGAACTGCGAGGACAGTTCCCTCTCTACTGCTGCCACAAGCTCTGCTATGCTAGTGCTCCTCCTTGCCCCAGGACTGTTACTCAGATCCAAGAAGGGCAAAGCAACTGAATCCTGCCAAGATGCCAGCAAAGAAATACCTGTAATTTTATTTTGTTCTTGGATCCTCTTACTGTCCATGGGCTGCCATCACTGCCACCCTGGAGCTACACCCTGGAGCCATGGCTAGTCTGCACTCCTCTCTCAGCCAGGTCTGACAGACCTTTCCTGCTGATCTTATAAGTTATCTTTGGCATTCGTGGGTTGAAAAGTCTGGAAACCATCTCAGTTGCCTATGATTCAGTGCCCTTAATCCTGTCCATGTTTGATGGGGTCCTGGTCTGTGCCATCATGGCCCACGCTAGACTTTGCTCCTCTCTGAGCCTGGTGCAACAGACCTTTCCCATTGACCATCCAGGTTGTCTTGGGCTAGAAATTTGTTTCACTCTTATTGTCCCTTCTTCTGCTCTATGCAGATGTACTACTGTATTTTTTAGCCAGTACCAAGTAGTTTTGATAATTGCTGCTATTTAATTTAGGATATGGTAAATAAGTTAGGTACACAAGAACAAAATACTCAGTGACTAAAGTAATCGACTGTTTGATAAATCCAAGACTCCAATTCTGAGATAAGAACTCATTATTTAACAAATCTGCTGGGAAAACTGGACAATAGTATGGCAGAAATTAGGCATAGACCAACATTTTACCCCTATACCAAAATAAAGATACCAACATACCAAAATGGTGAATGGAAGAACTTATGACCAAACAAGAGACAGAGAACATGAAATACAAAATGGCTAATTTTTACTTCATTAAGTTGAAAAGTTTTTACAAGGATAAAGTCAATGAAACCAAGATTAGAAGGGAAGTAGAAAACTTCTAAACAATTTTTACAACCAATGTCTCTGATAAAGGCCTCATTTCTAAATTATGTAGAGAACTAAACCAAATTTATAAAAATACAGGTCATTCCCCAATGATAAATGGTAAAAGGATATGAATAGGTAGTTTTCAGATGAAGAAATTAACATTTTCTATAGTCATATGAAAAATACTCTAAATCACTATTGATTAGAGAAATGCAAATCAAAACAGCTCTGAAGTACCACATCATACCTATCAGATTGGCTAACGTAGTAAAGAAAATGATTAATGTTGGAGAAGATATGGGAAAATTGGAACACTATTGCATTGTTGGTGGAGTTGTGAACTGATCCAACCACTCTGGAGAGCAATTTGGAACTATGCCCAAAAGGCTATAAACTGCATATTCTTTGACCTAGCAATACCACTTCTAGTTCTGTGTCCCAAAGTGATCATAAAAATAGGAAAAGAACCCACATGTACAAAAATACTTATAGCAGCTCTTTTTGTGATAATCAAGAATTGCAAATTGAGGGGTTGTCCATCAGTTGGGGCATGGCTGAACAAGCTGTGGTATATGAATGTAATGGAATACTATTATTACATAAGAAATGATGAAGATGTAGGCCTCAGAAAAACCTGGAAAGACTTATATGAACTGATGCTGAGGGAAGTGAGCAGAACTAGGAGAACACTGTACACAATAATAGCAACATTGCATGATGACTGACTTTGGTAGAATTAGCTCTTCTCAGCAGCTGAAGGATCTAAGATGACTCCAGAAGACTTACGAAGGAAACTGCTACCCACAGCTAGAATAAGAGCTATGAAGTTTGAACGCAGATTGAAGCAAACTGTTTGCTTTCTGTTGTTTGTTTCTTCTTTCTCATGGTTCCTCCCACTGGTTCTAGTTCTTCTTTACAACGTAACTAATGTGAAAATATGTTTAATATGAATGTATATGTAGAGCCTATATCAGATTGTATGCCATCTTGAGGAGGGAGCACAGTAGGGATGGGGAGAAAATTTAGAACTCTAGATCTTATGGAACTGAATAAAAATGAATTAATAATTTTAAAAAAAGAGAAGGAGGGCATCATATAGACTGATAGAATCCATGAGATTTCATAGATGGAAACCCTAGGTTTAACTCATCCAAGAAGTGGTTTTTTCAGCTTTGGAATTTACAAGTCAAAGAGGAAATATTGCTAGGAGCCCAGAGCAGATACCAAGGAACTCTAGGCATACTCATCACTCATCATCAGTGAAATCAAATAGGAAACTGGAAAATAAGATACTGAAAGCATTGAATCTTGTTTATTTGCAGTAAGAACTTTATATTTTAAAATGAGAATAATCCTATGAAGCAATAAATGAACCTTTAAAAGAATTCATGTTTTCCAAATTCCTTTTGAGAAACCACTGTTGCAGAGCTAGAGAACAGCAACAAAACACTTCAGAAAATAACCGCATTTGAAAAGCTCAAAAGGACCTGTCCTCAAAAGGACCAATGCCTAACAGCATTGAAGAAACAAAAAAAGACAAACCCTGGTGGTCTGGCTTTGTGTTTTTAATTTTTAAAATACCTGATTACTTCTATGTTATGGGCCCACCAAGACAAGACATAAGGTGGTTTTTTTTTTTTATGAGTGAACATTTTGATTTCTGGAAGGTACAGGGGGGCAAAAATCTTTAATGAAAACTGCTAGAATCTGTTTAAAATAACAGAATTTTCAGATAATTTTGATTTAATGGGCCAAGTAATGTTATATTAAAAATTAATAAAATTCAAGTATTAAGGAATCAAGTTTTCAGAGGTAGACTATGAGAAATAGACCTCTTTGAAGACTACCAAATGACTGGAACAGTAGAATATTGTGGTCCATCAAGTTATTTGCATTTAACTGCTTCAAGTTTTAAGATGGTAAAACACTCAAAATATAAAATAACTCGGGAGAGTGTGAGATGATTAAATAAAGATTGTTGATTTCATAGATGAAGTTTAGTGAATTTTTGCCTCATAAGTGAATGATATGTCATGGAGTATCACAAGCATCTGATTCAAACCACTGAAAGTCGTAAGAATGAGGAATGCTGGAGAGTGAAGAGCCAGAAAGGAAAAATTGAAGAAATGGCAATGAGTAATAAAATTGCCAACTTTATTAGAGCTGAAGAACTAGTAGCTGAAGCAGTCAGCTGACTGAATTCCTCATTGCTTGGACAGAAGTTCAGTATCATTGATTAAGAGCTTTAGTGTAAGCTCGTGCTCATGAGTATAACCTAGAGTTTTATTTGAGAGAGGTGAAGTCTTTCAGAAGTTGCTTGTAGCTCTCTGATTACACCAGTGGTTTAAAATGGAAAAGCAGAGGTGAAACAGGCTTTGTATCCCTTTGGCTACTAATTCTGTTGTCTGTAAGCGCTAAGAATGAAGAGCTGACTGGGCTTCTCTGCCTTGCCCAGAGTGTCAGCCTGAGCTATTTTTCTATGCTTTGTTTGCTATAACCTGACAGGTCAATATAGCACTCTAATGAGAGATTAGCTGCCTTGGCTTGAATGTATAGCCCAGAGAAAGCCAGCCTAAGGAATTTTACATTTTTCTGAACTAAAAGAAAGGTTACTGAACTTCATTTGGCAGCTGAGAGTTTAAAGAGCTTGTAAATCTTCATCTGTTTGAGAGTAGGAGAGAATAGAATTTGCCTGGCTGTAAAGTGGTGAGGAACATAAGAACATTTGGAGAAAATATTTTCATGGGGTACAGATAATTCAGAATGGGCCACTGAAATCAAATTTTATAGTTCAGTGTTGTGAGTTATGCATAGCAAATGGTTTTTCTTTTCTCATAAGCTTCCTGCTAGGTTTCTGTAAGTGTGTGCCCATTCTCTGCCACAGATACTAAATGCATTAGTGGGTGGCTTATGCAATGATTGCAATAACTATAATTTATCTTGTAGGCAATGAGAAATCCTGCAGTTTTTGCAGAGGAGTGATGAACTGAGTTGTGCATTAGAAAGGCTGTTATATAAGCAGTGGTGGGAAGGATGGATTAAAGAGGAGAAAGGCTAGAGGCAAGAAGAAAAATGAGAGCTATAGTTCCTCTTATATGTCAGTAGTTACAGGTGAAAGGTATTGAGGGCCTCAGTCAGGGTTCTGGGAGTGGAAAGGAGGGGAAAATGCAAATTATAGGAAATAACTTTCAGTGTATTTGAGCTTAACTAGTTACTAGGTTGAAGACAGTCTAATTGAATTTATTTATACCAATATATGACATCCAATCAACCTTCTTCACATTATTTATGTTTTTACTGGAGCATGCTTGTTACCTCAAATTAATCCCCATCAGAGGCATTTCAGTCAGGCTAATCAAGTGCCATGTAAAATTTTAGACTATGTAGGAAGCAATTTTATTTTGCTAGAAAGGAACCATCATATTCCAGCTATTTGAAACTGCATGAATCCTCTTTCTTTCTGCTGTTTTTGAACTTAGAATTTCTGAAAGCTGTATGTTTTGGATAATTATTCCCTTGGTAGATAAAACTCTTTGGGACTGGTCCATAATGGGATGGAGTGACCATTTTAATATATGGATCATTTATCAGGCTTGTGTTAATAAGTAACAGACTTTCTTATGAAACTAGCATTAAGTTCCATATTATTTTGTAATATTCTGTCTGGCCTAACAAAAATAGCAGTGTGGAAATAAGACTTAGGATTCCATAGGTTCACATTGGGATACTTGAATTAAATTGATAAATATGTTTGTATGTTAGAAATTTTTGGGTATTTTAAATTTCTAGTTTGTTTAAAATTTTTATCAATAGTTTTTGCCTTTCCTTTTGAAAGTTGTGAAATATTCTGCCATAAACTGTGGAGGAATCTGCCGCATATTGAAAGAAGACACTAACAAATTCCCCTTGCTTTTTAATAGGCACAGTCCCTTGCAGCATCTCTCTCTACCCGGCAACTATTACGGATTACTCGTCGATTATCGAAGTATCCTGATGAAAGTCTTCACAGGGCTGTAAATAAAGCCTGTCTGTCCAGGTATCCATATTTTATATTCTTGTCAAAAAGAAATCATCTTAGAATCCTTACATACTCGTGTAAGTTTGAGTGAATGTCAGAATGCTAACAAAAAGTTACAAGATTACAGGGTTCAGAACCAGAAAGCACCTAAGTGATATTGCTTTGTCTAAGCTCCTAGTTGGAAAAATGAGGACCAGTGAGGTTCAAAGAATTCAAGTGCTAAGTATGAGGCCTAAGATGCACACCAAGGCCTTCTTTTTAAAAAATACTTCTATTTATGTCATTAAATATTTCCCTATTATGTGTAAAAAAAATTTTAACAGTAATTTTTTAAAATTTTGAGTTCCAGATCCTCTCCCTCCCTCCTGTCCACCTCCTCCCTTGAAAATGCAAGCAGTTTTGGGGTGGCTAGGTGGTGCCGTGAATAGAGCACTGGCCCTGGAGTCAGAAGTACCTGAGTTCAAATCCAGCCTCAGACACTTAACACAAAAACGTAGCCGTGTGACCTTGGGCAAGTCACTTAACCCCAACTGCCCTCCAAAACAAACAAACAAACAAACAAAAAAGAAAATGCAAGCAGTTAGATTTTTGATTAGATATGTGAGGTTTTGCAGAACACATTTCCATATTAGCCATGTTGCAAAAGAAAACAGACAAAATAAAGCAATAAAAATTAAGGAAGTTTTTTTGAATGTATGCTTCAGTCTGCATTCATAGCTCATCAATTCTGTCTTTTGAGGGGGATAAGCATTTTGAATCGTGGGTCTTTTGGAACTGTCATGCACCAAAGCCTTCTGACACCTCCCTCCAAAACCAATGTTCTTTCCACTGTTGTGTTGCTGCTTTTCCAGGCATGCAGACAGTTTTGAGAGATTAACATTCAGACTTTCCAGTGTGCTTGCTACATTTTTATGGACTTTAACACATGAAACAGTGCTACCCTGGGTGTGTATTTTTAGCCAAACTCCTATCTTACTATTTGTTGCTGCTATTTCCCATATTTACAGGCTAAAAAAAAGAAACAATCATTTGCTTACAAAGTCCATTACACAAATAAATCAATCAGCTGACTAACAAACATTTGTTAAGCATCTGATTTGTGCCAGGCACAAACACAGTGAATGAATCAATTATTCTCTCTGGGAGCTTATATTCTAAAGGGACATTTAGAAGTATATATAGTATAAACATAAATATGAAAAAGAAAAATAAATATAAAATAGTTAAATACAAATTAACTTAAGGCATAGTTAAATACAATGAAGAGTTAAAATATGAGGTATTTGCCTTGAGAGGAAGGGTACTAGCAGTTTCAGGGACCAGGAAAGGCTTCATATACAAGGTAGTGTTTATGTTGATTTTAAATAAAGAGAGGAAGAATCCATGAGGCAGAGGTGAAAAGGGAGAATATTCTCAGAATGGGGGACAAATCAGCTGCAAAGTCATGGAGATAAGAGATGGAGTGACAAGATGGCAGCATAGAAGCAGCAAGGTTCTGCAGCTCCCATACAGCCACCCTGAATACCCATAAAATATGACCCCAAACAAATTCTAAGGCTCTCAAACTCACAAAAATACAGAAAACACATCTCTCGCTGAAGGCAGATCAGCAGGAGAGGCTCATCCGGCAGGCCGGGAGCTGAGGCCAGCCCAGCCTGAAAGTGAAACGCAGCCAGGCCTCAGGGCTTTCTGGAGGAGCTGAGCCAAGCCGCAGCCGGTCTGCAAGAGAGAAGATCTACAATACCTCCAGCAAACTCCACATCTACCAAGGCGTGAAAAATAAGGATTAGAGAAAGGCAGCTGGGAAGCAGGGGCTCATGGCAGCAGGAGGGAGCCAAGACCAGCCCAGCCCAAAGCCAAGGCGATGGCCAGACCCCGGGGCCAGCAGGAGGAGTGGAGCTGAGCCGCAGCATGAGTCTACCCTGGGGATCAGATCTACAGCACCTGAAGGAATCTTCACATCTAACAAGCCAGGATTAAAAACGGTCAGTGAAAGTGGAATTTTGAAGATAAATTTGGGGGAAGAAAAGCAGTTGGGCCAATCTTCCCCCAGGGCAGGGAAGCAGTGGGGAAAGGGCAGGAACTGCTGTAACCGGTGGCTGTTCCCACTGGGCTAATTCAGAGCCCCTGGCTTGTGGACCCTGCAGGGGGGCTGAGTCGATTGATCAGGGCCAAGTGCTCTTGCGTTGAGCGGCCTGGATCCAGATTGTGGTCTTGGGTGGTGGTCCTGGAGTGTGCTCTCAACAAACCAAAGCTGGGTGGGGTGCTGCAGCACCCCCCTAATAGCTCTGGCAGCTGGGAAAACCCCAGTGATTTGGAACAGAGC
>CM053600.1:133995423-134017848 GCA_028646575.1 Pseudocheirus occidentalis | reverse complement strand
GGAGCTTATAGCCATTCTTGGCACATAGTTTATAGAGCTGTGCAGCAACCACCCCTTTCTCCTCGGGCAAAAATACAGGCACACTTCCCTTTGCCCCCATCCTACCCTCCCAGTAATCGCTTGTTACTGAGGCTGTCTGGAGAGCCCTTTAACGGACTCAGGCAGTCCTACCGAGTTTTCCCCCCAGCCGACTTTGCAGGTCCCCGTTCGGGCGCCAGATGCAGGGGGCCTTCTGGGAGGTTCGCTCGGCTACAAAACCCTGCCCTCTTACTTACCCTTATGCATGGTAAGTCTTTGGTCGTCACCGGCCTCCAAGGAGGAATAACCAGACAGAGCGCCCGAGGTTTTCTAAGGGGTGTTTATTGCCAGGCTGCTACATCCCGTTCCTTCTTCTTCTTCCACCCGGATATACTAGAGAATATATACCTCACGCCCCGCCTCCCCCAACCTGCATACCCAATCACAATTCAAATATCAAAACATTACCTAATATGGCATCTACCTAAGCCAAGCCAGCTAAGCATCATCACAAACCCCGCCTCCCGCCCCCCACAAAAGACTGAAATTTTGAACTTAGCTGTTTTGTTCAAAGACAAAGAGGACTTAGGTTTGTTACATAGAATATGGTTTCAGAATAGAATAAAGTATAGATGAAATAATATATAAATATAAGATCATTAATGTTCACAATATGAACAAGCAGTTTTCAGAAGAAGATATCAAAGCTATCCTTTTTCATATAAAAAAATGTTCCAAATCACTATTGATTAGAGAAAAACAAATTAAAACAACTCTGAGGTACCACCTCACCCCTATAAAAATTGATAAGCACTGGAGGAGATGAGGGAAAATGGGTACATTCATAAACTCTTGGTGGAGTAGTGAACCAGTCCAACTATTCTGGAGAACAATCTGGAAATATGCCCAAAGTGCTGTGAAACTATGCATACCACTTTGATCTAGCAATACCGCTACTTTATCTGTTTGTCAAAGGAATCAAAAAAAAAAGGAAAGACAATCTCTGCGTATGAAAAAAAAATTATAGTAGCTCTCTTTTGTGGTTGCAAAGAATTGAAAATTGAAGAGATGCCCATCAATTAGAGAATGGCTAAATAAGTTGTGGTATATGATTGTAATGGAGTACTATTGTGCTGTTAGAAATGATGAGGGAGATTTCAGAAGGAAAAAAAAACATGGAAAGACATATATGAACTGATACAAAGTGAAGTGAGAACTGGGAGAGCATTGTGCACAGTTAACAGCAATGTTGCAATGATGATCAACTGTGAAAGGCCTCGATACTCTCTGATCAATGCAATGATTGAAGACAATTCCAAGACTCACGTTGGAAAAAAAAAATTGCTATCCACCTCCAAAGAGAAAAAACTTATGAACTCTGCATACAAATTGAAGTGTAATTTTCTCACTTTTGTCATTTTTTGCAATATAGCTAATATGAAAATGTTTTGCATGATTTCACATGTATAATTGACATCAGATTGCTTGCCTCCTCAGTGTCTGAGGTGTCTGAGCAGGTGGGATGTAGGGAAAGAATCTGGAACTCAAAATTTAAAAAAAGAATGTCAAAAATAAGTAAATAATAAGATTTTAAAAAGAAAAAAACTTGTCTATACTTCAGAAAAACAGAATGAACTGAGGATAGTCAGTTGTGGGTAGTTGAGAGGGAAATGTCCCCATGGTATATTTTGTTATTGAATTTGCTTGATGATCTTTACTGTGGAATGAGCAACCTCAACTGTAGAACTCTCAAGCCACTTTTGGTGTATTTATGTCTGGTTCACTCCATCTTTGACAACTTAAGATTATAAGAAAAATACTATGCTGATCTGGACTCATTTCCTTCTTGGATGGGCAATTCCCCTTGAAGAAGAATGTGGTTATAGTCTAAAGGGTAGAAAGTTGGTGGCCCTATCAGCAGCATAGTCAGTGTAAATATTATCTAACTTTAGTATCTTCAGATCCTTTGACTAAAGAGTTCGTTTTCTGTTCAAATTTTCCTTCATGCCATTTGGGTAGGATAAGAGTATCGTTTGCAGAGGGAGATGTGCGTCTTGTTCATAATGTGGTTGTCTGAAATGCCTTGAAATGTTAATGCATTTGCCTAAATGAGTCGGTTTACTTCATTGTATAAGATCTAATCTAATAATTTGAAATGCAAAACCTAAATAATAATATTGGGTTTGTGGTTTTGTCATATGCTTTTCTCAGTTTCATGAATTATCAAATAAAAGACAGCTGCTATGATATCACATAACAAAAACTCGCACATAATCTTGTAATACAGTATTTATTGTGGTCTTGACTGTATAAAGGGAATAATTACATATATTTTTTCTGCAAAGCTTATTGATAGCAGTAGCGAGGCTACTGTTATCTTTCTAAAAGTGGAGATGGAGAAGCTTAACCTTCTGCTATAGACCTAAAGGAGTTAATATATAAATAAGTCCTAAGATGCCCTACAGCAGGAGTTCTCAACCTAGGATCCACAAGTCTATGAATAAATTTCAGGATATCCATGAATTTAGCTAGGAAAAAATATATGTGTGTATATATCCTTATTTTCAGTAATAACTTCTAGCTTAAATTTAACACTTCTTTCAGTTATTCTTTCAAAATTTATTTTTAGAAAGGGTCCAAAGAAGTTGATAATTTTAAAAAAAGTTAAGAACCTCTGCCTTAGAGTTTCTTTTTATGAAATTTTTAAAAATACCATTTGAACATATAAAACTAATCTTACCATAACTGACAGCTCATCTCTTTGTCGTCATTTTACTTGATTTTCTTTCAAGTCTTTTTTTCCTTAATGAAGAAATTATGCATAATATTAACTTCTGTACTCTGTGCAAAGATAACAGTAAGTTTAGACAAATCTCTGACATAATATAGAATGGTGAGGAATTGACAAACTCAGTTTTAAAACAGTCAAATTTGATTATTGGTTTTAAATCATAATTTGATTTTAAAATCTGCCTTGTGGTACAGAAATAACTTTTAACTTCTGTTAAAACGAAAGAGAAAATAAACTTAAGGAAAAAATGGTGAATATGGGTAGGCCCCCCTCTTAATGAGGATAAATGAATATCAAAATTAAATTTTTTTTGCTTTTTTTTTTGAGGAGGGAAGACAGGGCAGTTGGGGTTAAGTGACTTGCCCAACATCAGATGGCTAGTAAGTGTTAAGTGTCTGAGGTCAGAATTGAACTCAGGTCCTTCTGACTCCAGGGCTGGTGCTCTATTTGCTGCCACCTACCTGCCCCAAAGATCAAAATTATTGTAGCATCTCCAAATCTCATTACAATGTAATATTTTTATTATCTGAAGATGATGTTATGTGCTATTCATATCAAAACATTTATGCAAGGTCTAAGGTATATTATATTTATTGATAAATTAGTATACAAAAGAAAATTGTTATAAAATAATATTGCTGAGAGGGTTATTATATCTTCATTTATCCTTCTGCTGTATTTTATTTGAATATAAGATATTCTTAATGAAAGTTTACATAGTTTTCCAAATTTTTTGATCGACTTAATGGAGAAGGTCTTATGAATACAGAACTATTTTCAGTAAAAAAACATTACCTGTCTTAGTATGAGTCTAGTTGAAGTTATAAACTAACATATTACACATAGCTTTCAGATATTCCAAAAATGACCTCTCAAGCACAGTAAATTGCTTTATGATGGGAAGTATCTACATTACTTCAATTTGTCCCCATGTGAATAAATTGATGCTTTTAATTTACAGTTGTTTGCATTGACAAGGAACACTATTTGATTGCTTTTGTTTTTTAAAATAATTTCAAAAATATATATCCTGTTTCATCAATGATAGTTAACATTGTATAGAGATTTAAATCTTGGTACTGCATAGAAATGTTGTATCAAAAGAGTATGTTTGTTAAATTACTTGCCTCCCAAATAAATAATTCATGAACATATTTGTTATATAAAAATTCAGCATAATTCTCTTAATTTACTTATATTACTTACACTTAATTTACTTACCTACTTCCTTAATTTTGATAATTCACCATGTTATCAAGTGTGTAGGCCACCACATGAAAATTCCCTTGTTTTACAGAATGAGATACTGTTTCTTAGAATGGAATTCTTTCTGTTTATTACATGTTTCATCAAGTTTGAAGCAGTGTCCCTTTCCTTTAAAATCTTACCTATGGTACTAATAAATTTGTAAGAGTGACTCTAAAGGGAGACACCAACAAATACAATACCTTAAAAAACAACCTAGGCCAAGTGGTAAAAGAGGTCCAAAAAAAAACCAATGAGGAGAAGAATGCCTTAGAAATCAGAAATAGACAAATGAAAAAGGAGGTCCAAAAGCTCACTGAAGAAAAAATTACTTAAAAATTAGAATGGAGCAAAGGTAAGCTAATGACTTTATGAGAAATCAACATTAAAACAAAAACAAAAGAGTAAAAGACAGTGTGAAAAATCTCATTGGAAAAACAACTGACCTGGAAAATAGATCCAGGAGAGATAACTTAAAAATTATTGGACTCTCTGAAAGTCATGATCAAAAAAAGAGATTAGACATGATCATTCAAGAAATTATCAAGGAAAACTGCCCTGATATTCTAGAACCAGAGGGCAAAATAGAAAATGAAAGAATCTACTGATCACCTCCTAAAAGGGATCCCAAAATGAAAACTGCCAATAATATTATAACCAAATTCCAGAGTTCCCAGGTCAAGGAGAAAATGCTGCAACCATCCAGAAAGCAACAATTCAAGTATGGTGGAGCCACAGTCAAGATAACACAAGATTTAGCAGTTTCTGTATAAGGGATCAGAGGACTTGGAATATGATATTCTGGAGGACAAAGGAGCTAGAATTATAGCCAAGAATCACCTACACAGCAAAAATAAGTATAATCCTTTGGGGGGAGATGGATATTCAGTGAGATAGTGGACCTTAAAGCATTCTTGATGGAAAGGCTTGAGCTGAATAAAAAATTTGGCTTTAAAATACAAGACAAAAGAGAAGCATAAAAAGGAAAGGACAATCATAAGGGACTCAATAAGGTTAAATTGTTTACATTCCTATGTGGGAACATAATGTTTGTAACTTATAAGACCTTTCTCATTATTAGGGTGGTTAGAAGGAATGACTCTAGAGGCACTTCCCTTTGAAATTATAGTTCCCAAATTTTAGAGTTTAGAGCCACTCCCCCCCCAGTTTCTGTGAGTCTGGAACACGTTAAAAACAAGTCCTAAGCTGTGCCACACTGTATGAAAGGCGTTGTCAGAATGAGCAGGAGGTCCTAGAACTTTATAGCTGTTAACTCAGCATCATGGCTTCTGTGTACAGACAGGTTTTTAGAAAAGGAACTCCAACTTTTGAGGACCTCATAGTTATAAGTCAGGAGATATCTGTAGTAACAGGTCTGGGAACCATTATTTTAAATTCTGTGTTAATTGCTTAGAATACTCACCTGCTAAGTAAATGTAATTTTCCCTTCTTTTCCTCAAAAACGTGGGGTTTGAGCTGTCAGCCAACAAGTATTTATTGAACACTATGTACCAAGCACTGTTCTAGGTGCTGAGAAAAATAAAAAATCTCTCCTCACAAGCAGCTTAAATCTATCCTTTGGTAAATCTGTCATTGGCATATAATTTCCCTCATACAACTGAGCTAATTTCTAGGCCTGTAGAGGATAGTTTCCCACAGTTGGTTTTTTTTTTTATGAGCTATAGTCTGTAGATTTCTGTTAATTTTTTTTCTCAGAAAGCTATGCTTATAGTAGAGGCAACTTGATCTTTCCAGTTACTATGGAAGGAATTAAAATACAAATATCTATATTTGAGGGTTGTGGTTAAGATGGTGGTGTGAAAGGTCATGGAAAAACCCAGTTCTCCCACATGTACTCCAGAAAGATCTAAAAATAGCTACAGCCCAAATAAATAATCAAGGAGAAATTACAATAAGTTCCTTCTTCAGCTCATGACTGCACAAAAAGATAGCAGACTTCCTAGACACCAGAGAAGCAAGTACATCAGCCTAAAGCCAACTAGTACTTTTACTGGGCATAGTCCAGGAATGTCTGAAGCCTGTAGAACTTCTTAACCAAGAGAAAGGAAACCCATAGTGAGCACATGGAAAAGCCTCATCAGATTCAGAAATCCATTGCTTTCTAAGTCTGATTTTAATTAACTCAAAGGGTCTTGAAGCCTGAAGTTGTCTCTACGAGAGGCAGTAAGCCCTGAGTACATGGAGGGTCTGGCTGCCCTCTGATAAGAATACCTGGCAAAAGGCCATGGAAGTATGACCTGAGATGGTCCAAAGAGCTCCGAAAATAGCAGCATTCAGAATCAAGATGATCAGATGGGGCTGAAATTTACCAGCTCTTTGAATACCAAACGAGGTTGCATTTTGTACCAGAAGCCCAAGAAATGTGTAGATTGAATTGGATTGGATTGTTTATATTAATTTATTACAAGTGAGGGTTTTTGTTTTCATTGTTCAGGTGTGTAGAGAATATAGTGATAGTGATGCTCCCACAAAAGGGGGGAGGGAAGTGTCATTGAAGCATTTTTTTAAATACACAGAGGAAAGCAGAATGTTATTCAAAATAAGATATAGACAAGTGGAATAATTTTGGAACTTTGATGAATTTATTATATTTTTTCTGTAAAAACCCAACCTGTATATGATAAACATTTGAAGTTTCACATACAATCCTTTTTTTATCCTTCTTAAATAGAAATACTTAGGTTAGTGTTTGGGCTAATAATTATAACCAATTAATAATTATAAAAATATAAATACATATTTCATTATATTTGGGAAGTGAAAGTTTAGAGCTGATATTTAAGTAAATGCTAAGTAAATTATGACACACTAATTGGTTCTCTTTTTCAGTCACCCAGTGAAGTTTATTCCTGGAAGAGACAGTCATCTTTGGGCAGACAGACTGGATTTACTTCTAATTTGAATAAAGGACAAAGTAAATCTGGAAGACCAAAACAGAGCAATTGTGTAATACTATTAGATACTAATCAAGTGGTCAGAATCTTGCCCCCTGGAGATGTACCATTAAAAGAAATTTTTCCAAAAGGTAAGAAACTGCCCGGTTATTAACATACCAAAAATGAGTCAAGTTATTTTGTTTTGTTTTGCTTTGTTTTGTTTTGTTAGGAGGGGAGAGGAAGAAGTATCCTGTCTCATGAGTCTTTCACCTTAAAAAATGACTGGGATAGGAACTATCCATGGGATTTCCTTGATGTATGAACATCTTGGATGAGGAAATTCCCTCTCCCAAAGCAGCTTGGCACTTTCTCTGTATTTTCTAGTGTCACAACATTATCTAGAGCACTGAGAACTTAAGGGCCCAGGATCACATAACCAGTAAGTGTCAGAAATGGGATTTGAACCTAGACCTTCTTGACTCTGGAGTCAGTGTTCTCTATTTACTACTTCATGCTGCCTCTCCCTTTAAAAAAAGAAAGAAAGAAAGATACTGTTTGGGGTGAAGTTGAATTGTCCAAAGTAGGATCTTAGTTATCTTTCAGAGGTCAGTCACTCAGTCACTGAATATTTGTTAAGTGCCTACTGTGCATAGCACTGGGAGATAGAAGGAAAGGCAAAATACAGTCGCTGCCCCAAAGCAGCTCATAGTCTAACTGGGGGAGTGACAACTATGTAACTAGTAACATAGCAAACAACCATGGTCAAACAAGCTATATATACAGTGAACTCGGAAATAATTGCGAGAAGGAAGTCACTCAGATCACTCAAGTTGGAAAAAGACTTCCTAAAGCAGTAGGATTTTAGCTGGGACTTGAAAAAAGGCAGGGAAGCTAGGAGGCAGAGATGAGGAGGGGTGGCATTGCAGGCATGGAGGATAGCCAGTAAAAATGCCCAAAGGCAAGAAAGTCTACAAGATCTCTAAAGACCTCTCCAACTCTACTAAGAATATCACAGATCACCCACTTTTTAGCTAAAGGATGAAACTCTTCAATGATATCTTGACAGGTGTTACTTGACAACCTCTAATAATGGGAATGCCCTAGGCGGCAATCCATTCCCTTTTTGGACATCTCTAATTGTTGGAAGTTTTGGAGTGGAACTCTGATTCTTCATAACTTCTATCAATTGGTCTAAGTTCTACCCTGTAGAAGCAAAAAGAATAAATCACAATTCCTCTTCCATGTGAAAACCCTTTGTCACACTAAAGAGGAGGTCCTCTTAGACTGTTAGACAAAAAAAATTGTAGTCATGTGACACCTAAGTCTCTAGGCTACACATCACCAGTTTCATTTACTAATTTTCTCATGTGATTTGATTCTGATGCCCTTCACCATCCTGGTTACTAAATTGTTAGTGTATTTCTTAAAATGTAGTGCCCAGAAGCAAACACAATATACCAGATGTGGTCTGATCCAGCTGCACTAGTACAATTTATTCCCTTATTCATGGGAATAATCATTAATGATACCTCCAAATCTCAAGCTGCTACATCTCTCTCTCTCTCTCTCTCTCTCTCTCTCTTTAATATTAACCTTCTCAATATCTATGCCCTATGGTTGTTAACCTTGCAACAACATAATATTTTAACCAAGTTGCAGGTGACTGAAGGGCAGTGGACAAGTGTATCATCAGCAACATACGTTGTATCATTTCCAACCATAGCAGACATGCAAGTGGAAAAAAATGGGTGTCACCAGGAAAAGGTATCATTTGAAAAGGAAATTGAACAATAAGGTAGAACAGATTAAACAGCCCATAATTCTGTACTGGTTCCCATGAACCAGAGGCAGAAAGGCAGACTTCCAATGAATTATATGGATCCTTTGGATAATCTTTGAGAGAACTTGGACTGAAAAATCACAAAGAAAGAGAAAGCATGGATGGGCTATAGACTGTACTCTTGGAAGAAGGGCCCGCCTGAGACCCACAGAATTTCAGAGAGAACTCAGAGAACTACCTAACCAATACCTCAGAAAGGACCTCCTCTCCAATGTGCCTTAACCTTAGCTTTTAAAGGCCTTGGAGGAGACATTACCCCTGCCTTTCTGTCCTGAGGCAAGCCTGTTCTCCATGGGCAGATCTCTGATTACCAGAAAGTCTAAAATCAAGTCTAAATTTGCTTTGCAGCTTCTGCCAGTTTCTCCCAACTCTGTCTTCTGGGGACAAGTAGAACAAGTCTTTTTCCTCTGCCACGTGATAGTTCTTTAAACACTTGTAGACAGCTCCTGCGTCTCCTGAAGCCTTCCTTCTGCAGGCTAAATATCCTCCATCCCTCCAGCTGACCCGTGTACAGCATGATCTTGATACCTTCAGTATCCTAGTTGCTTTACCCTCCCCATACACATTCCCCAGTTTATCATCCTTCCCAAAATATGGTGTCCCAAAAATGAATAAGTCGTTTTGTTCTTGGTACACACCTTACTGCATCTGGTGACCAACAGAACAGCACAAATTGCCTTTGGTTGTGAGTGAACTGATTCCTTTGGTTTATAACTGTCTTTAAATGCCACCTGGATGTAAATGTAATCAAAATGCCCTGTAAATTTATATTCTTAAGTCTCTGCCCTTAATACCCAGGCTGAGCTGTGTGTTGAAATATTTAGAACTGACTGACAAGAGCTTGGCTGATTTGGGGAGGAAATCTGGCCACTATCCTTGTATTCTTTAGCTCCACCTTATATTCTGAGGTCAGTCGTGAAGCTTTCTCCTTTCAGGTAACTCATTTCCTAAATATTCATGTCATCTGACTTGTTTTCAAACCAGTTAACATTCATTTTGGTCATTTGTCAAATGCTTACCAAAAATAACCTTCAAAACATTTTGCTAAAGGGCTTTGAGGCAGCCAGTCCTGATATGTAAGAATGTTTTTAGCATTAGAAATTAAGTACATGGTTCTTCCTTTTTGCAATAGAGGACATCGTGAAAATTGCCTCTTCCCTTCTTCTCTATGTCATGAAACTAATTTGTATTTTGAAATGGAAGAAAGTTACTGATGAAAATAACCATTAAGAAAATTACTGCCACTATGGCTTTATGCCTAACAATAATATAGAAGCGCTCATGATGGCTGCTCAGCTTCATATTACTACTTACAAAGAAAAACAAAGTGACAAGTATGAGGGGAAGGTGATTAGCTAGGAAGTCTTAAGTCTTCTCACTCAACAGCCGCTAGTCCAGTTTAATCATCAGACCACACCCTTCTATAAAGAATTCAAGCTATTTGGGCCAAAACATAGCAACAGAAAGTGTCAAGAGTGATGTATTATGCAGCACTTTGTAGTTCAGGCAAGACTGGACTCATCTCAGGCAATAAATACTCTTTCCAATATAACTCTTGAATTAGAAACCAAGGTGGTGGTGACACGGACCGTTCCTCCTCAGGTTTGTATCATTAAATTTTCCTCTGGCACATGCCTTCTCTGTTTATGAGTCCCTCTCATTCCCTCCTGCTCAGTACTTGCCCCTCTTGAGTCTTTCTTGATTGGGCAGTGAGCACCCCAGGCTTAAACACTTCCTTCCCTTCCTCATTTGCATCCCTTCAAATGAGGGTCCTAGGATCATGGAAGAAATTCAAATGTCATCTTATCATTTCACAAAGAAAGACACTAAACCCCAGAGAGAAGAGGTGACTTGACCATGGACACAGAAGTGTCCTGGCAGGACTTGGGTTTGAACTCTTGTCTTCTGGCTCCAAAATTCAGCATCCTTTCTATGAGTAACACATGACGTCTTTAACTGTAAGGTCCTTCTTACTTCCCTGCAGCCTTTGCTAGGGTGGTGCCTGGCTAAATCATTTAAGAAATGAATTTATAGAAAGTTTTTGGTAGATGATAATGGCTTAATATGTTTCCCCACTCTTCCTCCTATTTAACACATTTACATTTTATAGCTAACTTCAAGTCTTAACCAAGTAAGGAAGACAGTGTGACAGGCCTCTGGAAGAGAAGTTTCAGAAAAGTCTTTTGATATTCCTCAGATTATATCTTGTGGACAGCCACCTACTCCAGACATAGGACCAATATGTGGTAGTGACTTTGTAATACATTGTTGAAATGAATATTGTAACCATGAAGAGCCAGTACTGTGTAACCTTTGTCCCATTATCCTTAAGCCTCACCAGACTGTAATCTTGTAATACTCCCAGATTGTCTTTCTCTTCTGCTCCTCTTCACTTGCCACCGAATGGACCTGGAAAAAGTTATGCAACCAAACTGACTAGGTCCACTATTAATTTATATTTTCAAATCTTAATGAGACCCTCTCTGCAGCAAGGCATTCCTTTTATTCCTACTTAATTTATTCTTTACCTCATTTTTTAAAAGCATTAGTTCTAAACCTTCTCCTCCCTGTGCAAGCATCCTTCCCCTACCCTCTTAACTGAGGCCCTGGACTCCTACGTTAGTGAGCAGATTTAGGACTTTCACCCTAAGCTCTCTCTTCTTTCTCCTTGTCATCTCTAACCCCCTTGTCATCATCTCTCGTGTTCTCCTCTGGTTTATGATGAAGAGGAGACTCCTATCCTCACCAGAGTGCATTCCTTCTTCATGTACCCTTAATCCCATACTCTCTCATCTGTTTCAAACCCGACGTCATCTTTCTAATCTCCAGACGTTCCCTTGTGCCTTCCATTCTGCCTAGAAATTCACTTTTCATCACATTCCTAAAAAACTCTCATTCAGTTTAACTGTCCCCTCAGGCTGTCATGCTGCATCTTTCTTCTTTTTCCAAGCCATACTCCCAGAAAAAGCTGGTAAGTACATTGCCTCCATTTCCTCTCCTCTCATATTTGCAGTCTAACTTCCAGCCTCTTCACACAACTAAAACAGCTTTCTCCAAAATTACCATTGATCTTTTCATTGGCAAACGTAATGTTTTTTTAAATTTCATTTCTCCTCCTTCTTGATTTGACACTCCTTAACCACCTACTCCATCTAGATACTTTTTCCTCTCTGGGTTTTCCTGGCACTACTCTCTCTCGTGGGTTACTCTGATATTTGATAGCCCCTTCTGTGTGTCCTTGCTAGATATTATGTGTGTCTTGCCCTATAACTACACTTGTACCCAAGGGCTCTATCCTGGACCTTCTCCTCACTCAGGTTTCTGCTACTTAATGACTTCATTATCTCTACTCACATGAAAATCTACATAACCTACATAAGATCTACATATGCAGTCATAATCTCTCTGGTAAGTTCTAAACCCACATTATTAACTGCCTATTGGACAGTTCAAGCTGGATATGCCTTAGGTATCTTAAACTCAATATGTCAAAAACAAGTTATCATCTTTCTGTCCCCAGACTCACCCACATTCTGAACTTCTCTGTATCTGTCAGGGATACCACCATCCATCTGCACCTTCACCTACAACCTCCATGTCATCATCCACTCCTCACTCTCTTTCTCCCTATATGTCCAGTAATTTGCCAGATCTTGTCATTTTTTTTATCCACAGAATTTCTTGCGTCTGTCACTCAACAAGCTTTAAGTACTTCCTGTGTCCCAGGTACTATGTATTCTAGGTGCTGGGGATTGTAAAGCCAAGCATAAGCAGTTCTCCTGAGCACTGCTGCTGTGAATACCTTTAAGGTTCTGATCACATAGTATGGTGAACTCTCTATTCAGCAATAAACTAAAGCAAAACATTCACAGAAACAAAAGTTTAGCATTTAACATAACAACTTATTACTAAAATGGCCACATAGTTTTAAACATTGACATCATTCATATCTGTATCTACATCTATATATCTATATCTATAGCTATATACACATATGTGTATATGTATGTATGTGTGTATATATCTATATGCATATCTATCTATATATGTCTAAAATAGATATAGATATAGATATATCATCAGATCCTCCCTGTTCCACCCACCTCTTACATCCTTCCTGTTCTGATCTTTGGCAAATCCCTCCCACTGTGGGCTTCACAGTTTCTAACAGACTTGTTATAATCACAGGTGAGGCTCAAAGGCACTTGAAGAGCTGAAACAAGGTGCTAAATATTTGTATAACTGGAACAAGGGGCTAAATACTCCTTTTCTTGCCCTTACATGGATCCAGAGATAAGAATAAAATGACTTTGACTTCAGGGAGCTCACTCCTGTCATTCTGTGGGGGGAAATGACATGTGAAAGCGTATACAAGAGAAATTGTCATGACGTGTGGGGCAGGGTGTACTCTGTCCATCCCTTTCCCCATTCTTGCACCTGCTTCCCTGCTTTAGGCCCCCTCATCACCTTTCACATGGGTGATAGAAAGAACCTCCTCATTGTCTGCCTGCCTCAAGTCACTCCTCTCTCAACCATCCTCCACCCAGAGGACAAAGTGATTCCCTTTAAGCACACATCAAACCGTATCATCCCTCTCTTCAATGACTTCGTTGGTTCCCTATTAACCCTAGAATCAAATATAAATGCTTCTTTTTGGTATCTGAAGCCCTTCGCAATTTTGCCCCAACATGTCAATTCAACCTTACATATTTCTTCCCTTGATCAACTCTTTTATCCATCCAAAGTGCCCCTCCTCTCTACTCTGTCCCTCTGTGCCAGCTGTCTGTCACACCAGGAATGTACTTTATTCTCACCCTCACCTCATAGGCTTATAGATTTAGAGTTAGAAGGAACCTAAGAGATCAAGTCCAAACCCCTCCTTTTTTAGATGAAGAAACTCAGGGATACAGGAGTTAAATGACTACTCAAAGATCACACACACAGTAAGAAGCCTCCAGGATCAAATAGACAATCTTCTGTTTGGTTTTATTTTAAAGCCTTTCATAACTAATCAACTTCCCGGTCTTCTTATAACTTACTTCCCAACATATACTCTGCATTTAATGACATTGGCCTTGCTGTTTCTCACATTCCATCTCCTCCATCTCCATATGTTTTTACTGGCTGTTTCCTTTTCCTGGAACTTTCTCCTTCCTCATCTCCACTTCTTGGCTTCCTTAAAGTCTAAACTAAAGTCCTCCCCTTCTAGAAAAAGCCTTTCCAGGGGTGCCTAGGTGGCACAGTGAGGAGAGCAGTGGCCCTGGAGTCAGGAGGACCTGAGTTCAAATCTGGCCTCAGACACTTAACATTTACTAACCCTGTGACCTTGGGCAAGTCACTTACCCCAATTGCCCTGCCTTCCCCCTTCCAAAAAGAAAAAAGAAAAAGCCTTTCCCAGTCCTTCAGTCTTAATGCCTTCCCTCTGAGATTATCTCCAGTTTATTCTCTTTATAGCTTGTTTATATATAGTTGTTTGGTCCATTAGTCTGTGATCTCCTTTAGAGCAGAGACTATTTTTTTTTACTATATTTTTATCTCCAGTTCTTAGAACAGTGCCTGGTGTATAGTAGGCACTTAATAAATTTTTGTTGATTTGATTTTACTGATTCAAAATCCCATGTCCTTTCCACTGTACCACACTGCCTTACAATCCTTAGTTTCTTTCAAAACAGTTCAAATACATCTTAGTACATTAAGAGTTTCCTGGTCAGCCAAGATGCGAGGGCATCTCTTCCCCAAGGGATCTCTTGTATTTTTTTTTATATACATGTTATCTTCCATAATAGATGTTTGAGGGTAAGAACTGCTTCATTTTTTGTGTTTGTATTTTCAGTATTGGCCCAGAGCAAGTGCTTAATAAATGTTTGTGGATTAATTGAAAGTTCTGGAAAACATTTTACCTGCCTTCCCATCCCCCCAAATTTTACAAACCAAATATATTTTAACCTTTCATTACTACTTATGGCCATTTTTAGGAAGGAGGCAACTTTAGAAAGTTAATAAAAGGCCAAAATGAAATTTGACAAGGTTAAGACTTTGAAATGCATTGTATGTACAGTTGCTTGAAATCTGAATCTGAAGGAGAAAAGTCTACAGATCTAGGGTAGTTTATGGCATAAAGAAGATGCACAAAGAACTGAGAGTTTGGGAGGAGGACCAACCACCAGTGGATGTATCAGAGAAGCATAATGTCCAGTACACATTCTGGACAGTTCTGTCTCTCTCTCTCCGTCCCCTTCCCATATACACTCAAATATACATACATACACACACGCATGCACATCCATATATACAAATGTGCACACATGCACTCATACATACCTTCAAGGACTTCTCACAATTTCAGACATAGCAAGAAAGAGATAGAAGAGAGTATGTATGTTAAAAGCCATGGCTTTGCTCCTGTTCTTCCAAAGGGGAAAATATTTTTTTATGCCTGCCTTTCAGGACCTTTATTAAGGTTACTAACTAAAACAGCAGACAGAATTTGTATACAAGAATATTTTCAAATAAAGTTACAATAGCTGTGACCTTCCTTTGGCAGGTTGGAAAGGCAGTTTCTGACAATTAATAGTCATGATCTAATGTGTTTGTGTTTGACAGACTTTTTATTTCCCTAAGGCAAAATAATCATGAGAGGTATACCCTTTGGAGTGGACTTGGCTGTAATGCTTCATGAAAGGGACTTAGAGTTCCACTGTAGGTCACATTTGACCTCTTTCTACAGGATGTGGGGCCGCAGGGTTTTATCTTTTTCCACTTCATCTTAGTGCAATATTTTAATACTCAGTTCTCACAACTGTTTTTTATTTGCAGATGTTACTCCTCCACAAACATCTGGATATATAGAAGTAACAGATCTTCAATCAAAAAAACTCAGATATGTTCCTATTCCTGGGTAATCAACTTTTACCAGAATAATTATCTTTGATATACCAGGTCCAAAAAGGAAAGCAAGTTCATGTTAAATTTTTGTCTCTTTCCTCTAAGTAATAAGCAAGTCATTTCTTAGTGAGAGTTTTTTATTTTCTCTTGGTATTCTTCATGCTACACTAATGTTTTCTTTCAGTTTGTGAAATCTGTCAGTTCTTATGCCACTGTAAATCTTAACAGTTTCTACTCTAAAGTTTCATCTTATTTTTCTTTGATTCATCCGTACTTGAAGTGGTACTTCTAATATAGAAAACTCAGTATGTTCCTATTAGCATTACTTGTTAGACTTCAGAAGTGAATGTGGTCATAACATTGGGGTAGAAAAAAAAGCATTCATTTTAATAATATTTTTCATAATAATAGTCACTTGGGATTTAAACAGGTGGTATTTTTTTTCTTTTTCTTTTCCTCTCTAAAGGGAAGCAAACACAATGAAGAAGTCAGTTTCATTTCTCAGGACGTTTTAGTCAGGTTCCAGGAATATTTAAGTATTGCTCAGATATAGGAACAATCTTCTTTATTCCAGATTATTTAATTAATTAACTTTTGGTAACTATTGAGTCTGTGAAGTAGGGCCTAATTATTAATTTTCTGGAGAATTCTCCAGATACATAAACAATATACAGAATATTGTATAATAGTACACTACTGTTAAATGATTTTCTCATGTAAATATACTAGGCTTGCTAAGGACCTAGAAAAAATATTCCTTTTCTACATTCTTTTCTAATTAAAATGTTTTTAAATCCACTCTTTCCTAGTCTTGCCCTATAACATCACTAGCAATATTTCCATGTCTTTCTTTTTTCTTTGTGTGTATCGTATGCCATATCTGCTGTTGGAACATGTGGAAGAGCACATTGTGTTTAACCCACTTCCAGCATCTTAGAATGTATTAATAATTATATTTTTCTTCTGTCATTATTCCATTCATAAACACTTATTAAGCACCTGTTGTATGCAGAGCATTGTGGTAGAACCTAGAGGAGAGATTTAGAAAAGCCATATTCCATTTTCATGAAGCTGATAGGCTAGTTGGGGAACTAGATGCAAACGTATATCATAGAGTATCTTGAAATAGATCATATTCTTAGAAGTGGTAGGGACCTTTGAGGTCCTCTAGCCCAACCTCCTCATTTTGCAGATAAGAAAAATGAGTATTAGAGAGGTTAAATGCCCAACTTTACATGGATAATAATTAGTAGAAACAAGAGGCAAACTCAGGTTTTTTACTCTAAACCCAGCAGTATCACACCATGCTCTCCCATGCTGCCATAAAGCATGGTGTGAATTGGAGAGTTCCAAAATAAACTGCTGTGAAGGAGAAAGGCACTAAAAGGGGAGATCAGAACATACTTCTTGGAGAAGATGTAATTCAGCTGAACTTGGAAAAATCAATAGGATTTTGATAGAATTAGAGGAAGGGAGATATTCTAGATTTTTTTCATGCAAAAACATTGGCCAAAAAACTGTAAAAGTTTGTTTGGGGGGTATTAAAGTAGCTTAATTTACTGGTAGTTTAGCAGGTATGGAAGAGAACAGTATTTCAGAAGGCTGAAAAGGTAAGGGAGAACCTGCTTAGGGACTAGGGGAGCAGGGTACCTTAAGTGAAAGGCAAAGGAAAGTCTAGCTTTATTTAGTAGACAACACTAGTTAGCCTTTGAAGATTCTTGGGTTTGGTTTGGTTTGCTTTCCCCTTGATTGAAGATCTGTTACTTCTATATATCCAGATGTTTGTGGAGGAATAAAATGACCAGATTGATGCATAAGGACCTGTGTGTTCTTGGTACAACCTTGCATCTCTTGTTATTAAATATTGCATATACATGTTTTGGTTCAAGTCATATTGTCAGAAATGTCTAAATGTTGACACCCACATGTTGAGGTTTTTCATTTTATACCTGTCTACAACTGTGTTCCTGAAAAAGTCATTATATGATTCCAGACCTATTAAGCAAGTCATAAGAAACATGGTTTCTCTGGCATTTTTTTGAAGTCTTAAATTATCCATGTAAATTTAAATTTACCCTGTACTGTTATTTAATAATAGCTGTTATCTACTGTCCTCCACAGAGTACCATACACCTCAGATGTCATTAACAGAATTTCAAGTAACATTTTCCCTTGAATAAACTGTAATTAATCCCAACTATCTCTTTATCTCACCATCATCATTATCATCAGTAGGTTTTTTTTTCTTAAGTCTTCTTTATTAATAAACTCAACAGACTTTCATACATATGTAGAATCTTCTTTTCTATTAAGTCCTACCTTCCTTAAGTCTTTCTGCGGGAGCATCTTAAAATAGTTTAAAAGTGCAACAGCATGTTATATCCTAGGCATTTCTTGTATTTTTTTTTCTTTTCCTAAACTCCTGAATGCTGTTTATTCTTCTCTCCAATTGATGTAGTAAGACCAGTGAATCAGAACAGCTTTGATTTATTTATTTGGTAAATCCTGAGAATATGTCTCAATCCTTGGGATATGTTTCTTTTATCAAATAGTAGGTGCCAAGTGACGGATTGTTGTTTTGTGGCCATTTCTATCTTGTCTCAATTAAATTGTAAGATTGTGTCATCCTACCCAGAAAAATCATCTCCTCTGTCTGTCAAATAGAAAGCATCAGTTTCCTAAAAACAACTAAGAGTACCTGGACAGTATAAGTAGTTATTTAACCCAGTTACTGATTATTTTGAGGGATATGTCATAGATAAAAAAGAAGTACATTTTTGTTCCTATGCCAAAGGTCTGCAAAGTATTACCAGTATTGTTCTGTTGGCTATTTATGTTCTAATACACTTTGCATTTAAATTCTTGATATGAATTCCAGTGATTCTATATCATATTGGCTTGATTCTTGTGCTTGGAATAACAAAGATAATGTTTGAAAAGGTGTAATATGCCTCATCCTACAAATGGTCTTGAAAATTTAGAGTAGAATTAATACTCCTTATCCTTCATTCTGATCATAATTCTACTTCTTTGATAGCTCTATTATCTCATTAGTGTGGTTATCCCCTAAAAATAGCCCCTAAACATCTCCTCATCCTGTGTTGTTCCTGTCTTTTTTCCCCACCATAAATCCTTTATTGACAAATAGCTATCCACCATTTATCTTTCATCCTCCTACATGATTATCCCACCTCCTTGTCCATGGTGATGTCTTTTAGGGTATTTCTGACTTTAAAATCATTATCGTATCTTATTTATTCTTACCATGTATCTTTAAATTGCCCTTCATGTCGCTTGTGATTTTAATTCTTCTGAGATCGTTGTGCTTCATGATTCTCAGCCTTATAAAATTACTAAGAGAATGTTGGTCTTTAAAAATAGATGCTTTTAGCACCAAGCAAGATTCATTGGATGCACTGCACAATTTTCCAAAAAGTATCCAGGCTAATCTCTTCTTACTCAGTTCTGAGCACAGTTCACCTGTTCAAAGCCTGGGGGAGAGTGGAGCAGGAAGAGAGGTTAAGCTGTGATTTCATTTGGATGAGGAATTTCTGGTGAAGAAACTACCTTTATGACAGTCTGTTTCTTTATTGTAACTACTTTCTTTTACTTAGAGATCTCAGATTACCTGTTGAGTCTCCATATCAGCTTGGTCACCAAGTTTGATCATTTCCACCTCCTCTACATCTCATATCTATTTCTTTGTTGCTTCTGCTCACACCCAACTCTCCTACCTGTTGCAATAATCTAATCTATTGCAGTAGTCTCCTAATTTGGCTGTCTATACTGTACCCAGTCTCTTTGCTCTCTAATCCATCCATCACACAGGTGCCAGTGTGATATTCCTAAAGCACAAGTCTGGCTATGTCATTCTGCTCCTCGAGAAGCTTCAGTGGCTACCCATTACCTTTATGATAAAATGCTAACTCTTTGGCATTTAAAAGCCTTCACAGTCAGGTTCTAACCTATCTTCTTTTTTCTCTTTAAATTATGAACTTAACAAACAAACAAATAAATGAACATTTCCATATACATTATGGAATAGGAGATGCTTGTATATGAAACTACAAGTCTGTATTATGTGGTTTGTAAATGTAGCAGGTGAAAAATAAAGGGACTCAGGAAACAAAGGCTGGAGCTTCTGAGAATTTCCATTTATTAAGCAATGCATGGGAATTGCCTAAGAAATTTGGACCAGGTCCCTTCCTCATCTTAGAGCTGGACCCTGAATACAGGAGGAGACAGACATTTATACATCAAAAACAATCAAATAAGGCCAGTTAATTAAAAGCAAATAATACAACATTAGGTTATCTTATTTCTAATTTGGTGAAAGAGTGGGGACTTTCCAACTTGGGAGTGGGAGAATAAACAGGTATAATTCCCTGAAATTAGGAAAAAGGGATGTCCCACTCCCACATATCTGTGAACAATCAAAGGAACATGGAAATAATAATTGATTGATCAGTATAATGTCAGTTTTCAGCTAAGACACATAGGTTTCTTGAGATATAGAATTGTGAGAAAACTCCTTGCATCAGTCTTTGGACCTAACTGGATTTAGTCAGCATAATCTAGGTCCTTAGTGAAGGCTCACTAAACAGCTTCCCTGTCATGCAGGGCTGAGTTCAAACAATGCAATAAGGTTTTCTCTCATTTCCCACAATTGAGTAAAATTTTTTCACAAGACAGAAATTGGACAAGACCCATATATAATATTCTTGATGCTTGATTAATATAATTGAATAGAAATGGAACTGAGCTACCTCCAAAATTGAGTCACAAGATAGGGTCAATGTGGTTCACTCAATTTCCACAATTAACTACCTGCTGTCCTAATCCCCTCAATTCCCTCATAAGGGTATAATAATTTCAACATGTAACGTTCAAAACTTTCCTGCTTGTCTGATTCCTTCTGGCCTTCATTCTCTTCTGTTAGGGTCACCTAATCGCTGGTTAGGTTCACTCCATTATTAGGGGGGCCAGTGACTAACACTCTAGTTCTTCTTAATCACTTAACATTTATTGGCTTTTTACAACGGAATTTTTACTTCAAAGATTTAGCAATATACAAAGATTTCTCCTGATATCTCTGAAGCATACTCTTTCCTATACCACCTCAACGTCTTGAGGAATACATTCAAAATTTGGTTCAGTTCCTATATAGCATTGGTATCACCAGCTTCATATCCAAAAGCAGTATCACTGCAGATGAGTCCTCATTTCAGCTTTTAACTGTCATGGGTTCAGAAGGTCAGTTTCAAAAAGTGCTCCTTGGTCTTTGGAGCATTAATGTTAGTGATTACAACACCTAGCATTGATTTCTATGGCTTATTCTCTCAAAGTCCTAAGACTCCACTCCTTTCTTTGTTCAAAAGAGTAAGAGGAAGCATCTCCAGATACTACTGAAGCAAAGAGGTGACTAAAGCTGACTCAGATGTTTTTTGAAGACTCCCACAGTTCTAGCTTGTTGCCAATCAAAAAAGGCTCCTCCAAGCCACATGGTTAGTTAACTAGAATCAATTTAAAAACATTCACACATGCTTCATAGTCTCTCCAAGTCACTTACCTTATACTTCATACAGTTCTCACTGAAGCTAGGTCCCCAGGTGCTCCATGTGAGGAAGATGCATCAGTCAAGGAAATTGATAGGGTCTACACACACACCAAATTCATTACATAAAATTGAAAAGTTTTTGCCTAAGCAGAATCAATGTAGTTAAAATAAGAGAAACAGTGAGGAAAAATGTTTTAGCAAATGTCTCTGATCTCCAAGGTCTGATATCTGTGATATAAGAAATTAGTTCAAATACATGAGAAAAACACCTGGATCCTAATAAATAAATAGCTAAAGGACTATTTAGATAGTTCTCAGTGGAAGGAATTCAGCCTAATGCAATACAAACCTACATGAATAAATGCTATGAATCATTTGAAATTCACATTAAAACAACTCTGAGGCTCCCCTCATACTCAGCAGTTTGGTAAAATCAACAAAAAAGAGAAAATGACAGTTGTATGCACTGTTGGTGAAGCTGTGAGTTGATCCAATCATTCTGCAAAATGATATGGAATTATACCCCAAAAGTCATCAAACTTTGCATACCCAGTGAGAAACCTGGGTCAAGATTTATACGAATTGAGCAGTGAAGTGAGTAGAACAAGAAATTTATACAATAAGAACAATGTAAGGAAGAACTCTTTTGAAAGATTTGAAAACTTTTATCAATGCCATAATCAACCACAATTCAAGAGTACCAGTGATTAAATGTACTAACCATTTGGAGACAGGAAGATGAGGACTCAGTTGCAGAAGGAAGAATACATTTTAAAATATGGCCAATGAATGGTTTGGTTTTCTGTGTATATACCTATTTGTTATGAGAGTTTCATTTCTCTTCTTTTAATTGGGGTGTGGTTTTAGGAGGAAGAAACAGATTACCTATAATACTATTTTTTAAAAAAAGAATGAGAGCCATTGAAGTATATAAAAGAAAATACACAGAAGAAATCAGAAGAAAGTTCAGAAGGGGTAGAAAGACAAACAGGATAACTTTGAAAGTAACATAGTAAATTTATTATGTACCTTTTTTAAAAAAGCAAATGAGGCCAAGATGGCGGCGTAGAAGCAGCAAGGTCCCGCAGCTCCCACACCGCCACCCTAAACACCCAGAAAATACGAGCCCAGACAAAGTCTAGGAAAGTCTAGGACTCTCAGACTCACACAAATACAGAGAACACAGCTCTCA
>CM053600.1:133966624-133994923 GCA_028646575.1 Pseudocheirus occidentalis | reverse complement strand
GTACAGTGGGACTGCTGTTTTGGGGTGGCAGACAGGGGAAAGACAGGGAGAAAAACTTGTAACTCAAAATCTTGTGGAAATTAATGATGTAAACTAAAAATAAACAAAAGTTAATCTTAAAAAATTGTTATCATTTATTATTAGACTGTCACTTAAAAGTACATTTACTTCAAGGCTTACCACACTGAAGTACAAAATCTATATTCTTATTATATATTAGGAATTATATAGTAATATGCACATATATTTGCTTCTTCTAAGAATCAACATTTTTTCCCTAAAGAATTCTTCCTATAGGTGCTTTGTAATAAAATAAAATTCAAATTACAATTTAAGAAAATAAAACATTAGAAATACTAGATGAACTCTGTTCATTAACTAGTATTTTTTCCTGTACTTAAAAAAAACCTGTCTATTACTATATAGTAAGTCAAAGAAGAAAAAAACATTCTGATTAAAAACATAAAATCTATAGCCCTGAGTGAAAATGTAAAGACAAGCTCTGATTTTTTGTGAATTTTTAATGAAATCATATAGGAAGTATTTAGGGAAGAAAGAGAAAGGTAGACTGTTTATTTTGGAGGAAGTATTTGGGGGAGAGGTAAAGGACTCTCCCCAGGAAAAATGACCATTTCTTCTCTTTTCCCTTACAGTTTGCATGAAATAAAAAGAAAGCAATGCTATGATCAGGAACAGCATGAAACTCATAATTTGTATAAAGGCCTAAGTGCTGCTGTAATTATAGCAGGTGGAAAATAATATGTGCTCCTCTTCTACTGCTGTGGTTCTCTGATATTTACCAAGATAACTGGGCAGCCATCTGAGGTATAATTTAGGAGTGATCCTTCATTCCTATTTCACCCAAAGGCAGTAGTTGTGCTTGACTTCCTGGAAAGGGCATCAACCCCACTCTGGAGGTTATTTCATGGTACAAAGGATAAGAGAACTTTGAACATTATTGTGCTGAAATAAGATACATGCTGGTCAATTTTTTTTCCAATTCACTATTTTCTCACATGATCTATAAAATCTGCAAAGCTTTTAGCTGCCCAGAACATGTGAATCTTAGCCAATGTTGCAGATTCCCCAAAAGGATGGTGTCATCTCTGAGGAAAAGGTGTGGTTCGGTTTAAAATACCTCAGAGTCAAGAGTTGTTCTTTTTAATTCCCTCTTTCTACATGTTGCCATGGGTAATAAGAGAAATCTTACCAAGCACATCTAAATTTACAACTTTAACACTGTTTCAAAAGCTTCTTCCAGGGCTTTCTGCCAGTTCCTAGTTTGCAAACAGACAACAAAGTAGTCTGTATCTATCTAATGACAGTTTCATTTTTAAAGAGCATTCATTATAATTTGAAACAAACTACCAACAGCTTATTTTACAGAATCTACACTATTTAAGGGCAGGGACGATTTCATTTTTGGCTAGCACACTGCCTCACACACAGAAGGATAGGAATAAGGACTGGCTTTCATGGATCTATGGGATTTCCTCAACCGATGAAGGTCTCAGCACGTTCTCTGCAACTTAGTCTTAGAGGTTGCTTAGAAAAGAGGTGTCACATATACTGTAGGTAGCCTCCAGACTTCATGGGACCCACAACATTCTTAAGTATAGTCCAAACCAGGTTACAATGGAATTGGGAAATATTTAACATAATAAATCAAAATACAACAAAATACAGATAATATAACATTTTAGAACTGAGTCAATATGCTATTTGCAGAGATGTTTAAGCAGGGATTTGTGGTCCCCACTTCTATTTGGGTTAGATACCACTGGTCTAGAGCACTGACAGAGTGCTGGGACTGGCCAAAGGTCACAGTCAGTATGTCTGATATGGCATTGGAACCCGAGGTCTTTCGGGTTCCCAGGCCCAGTATCTATCTACCATAGCATAATATGTCTTTTGGTCTCATAGAGGGTAGGTAAGCACTTAATCAATGTTTGTAAAGTCACAGCTGAATATTAGATGAGGTATCTAAAGCTTCCTTCCTTGGTAGAATTCTGAGTGATAATCATCTAATATTCGACAAAGGAAATGAATAGTACTGAACATGTATAATGGTTCACTACACTTTAAAAAAGAATCATGTAAAGATATTTTACATTTCTATTTTTCCAGATGGCTGTTACTCTATATGCAAATGATATTCTCACAACAGGAACTTAATGTCAGAAATCCTAAAGCATTTTCCCACCTTTGCTTTTTTTGGTTTGTTTCTTCTTTCAGATTACTAAGGAGGCAAATTTTGGGAAGAAGGTGCAAGGAAAGAAAGATTCAGAAATAAGGAAAGAAAAAATGAACCAGGGCATTTGTCAAGGTTTTTGAAGGGACATCTGTGTCAGTGATTACAAAGTAGCACATGCAAATGAAATGAAGACTTCCAAATAAGTGGGACTCCAATGGAAATGGGATCAGAGGTACAGAATGCAGAATCTTTTGCTTGGCAGTCCTCTCTCCTTCAACACCTAACCTGATTCCATGGCAGGAACAACTGGCTTGGGTCTGGATATTAAGAACTTTTCTACAGTTAATTGGGCATATTTCTGAAAGCCTTACTCTGGCTCTTACACATAAAAACAAAACAGTAAAATTGACAGTACCTCCATCAACTCATCTCATTTTCCTTCTCATAGTTGTATGTTGAAAATAGTTTCCTACTCCTACAGTACAGCATGTAGAAACGGAAAGAAATCTAGGTAGCAAGTCAAGTGAGAACTAGGACAGGTAAATAGATGCTCTGCTTAGCACCCCAGATTGGAAAAGATATGTTTAGAAAAACGTTAAGCCTTACTCAGAGAGTAATGTTTCTCTATCTAGTCCCAATGATAATGATGCCAAGTCTATGCTCTTATTTATACAGAATAGTATCTGGTTAAGTGGGATATTTTGTTGTTTACTCCAGATGGGAAGCAGCACCAGGACTACGACCCATATCCAAGTATGGGCAATACAACAGAGTTCTACCCCCAGTGCCAGCAAAGGGAGCCCTGCAATCTCCTTATGAACAGCTGTCTGACTCCTTTACTGTCTTGGGCTGAGAGGTCCAGAAACTGCCACTGTAACCACAGATTCAGTCATCCTCAAGGTGTACTGCTGGTTTGTTGGGAACAGCCTGTGCTGAATCATGCTCTACTCTTACCCCAATGCAACAGACATTTCCTCTACATTACTATCTTATAAAGAAGGGACAAACCAAAAAGCCTCCTAGAAGTTTAAAACAATTCTGAGGCTAGGGTTTATTCAAAACATTTGGTCAGTTGTGCATATTTTAAAAAATCCAATCACCTAGTGGTTTTGCTTATCTGCCAATCACCTAAATCTGACTAGATTTTTTACTAAGTTAACTTGGCTGTATGTTCCATTTAAGGGTGAGGCAACATATAAAAGAATAAATTTTCCTATGTTATCATGAGAACCTGCTGGAAATATGAGTACAAAATGAAGTAAGAAATATTCTACTCTGTAGTAGAATCATGAGTTCACAGAGCAAATGGAAGGGATCTCTTTGCTTTTTTCAGGAAGTTAAGGCTGCACTGAAGTGAACCCCTAATTTCATTCAGTGACAATCACCACACCAAGCAGCCATCAGACACTGGTCTCAGCATCAAGCTCCAGTCTAATCATTACTTCACTCTATCCTCATCAGGGAGGACAGTGAGGTCACTGACATTATCAGGAAACAAGAGTCTTCAACTCTTTCTCCTAAAGGCCTTTCAGGGCTTTCATATCCTGAGCTCTTGGTCATGCAATTCCTTTTGATACCCATCCTTCTAAGGTCCGGTATCATTAGTCAATCTAACCCATACAATACACCAACCCTACCTGTTGCTACCTCTCTACTCTCAGCCTTCATTTTGAATCTACTTCCAGTCACTTCATATTAAAAGGCTACCTGGATAAACATGTGAGGTTCTTAAAGGAGAAATCTGGCCCATATGAGAATGGATGTCATCATAGGGAACAAGGTACAAGTCTGAATCTGTCAAAAGATTTGCTTCAAAAGCACCAGGGCAAAGTCTCATGCATCTTTCTGTCCATCCTAGTACCTCCATGTTATGGGTCAAAATAGAGGATCATGAGTTTTGAAGCTGAAAGACCTTCTATTCTCATGCCCTCAGCCTAGAAATGAGGCCTAGAGGTAAAATGAATTTATTAAGGTTTACACACTATTAAGAAACAAAGGCAGGTCCTCTGACTCCAAAGCACTTTGTACCGTAAGAGGCAGTGTGGAATAAATAGTCAAGAAGCTTATAGTCATGATAGCCCGATTTCAAATCCTGCTACTGACACCTATTAAAAAGATGACCACGGATGAGTCCAGCTTCAATTTCCTTACCCGAAGCAAAAAGAAGCCACGCAACACCTATATTACCAGGTTATTGTGCCAATCCAATGAAAGACTGTCTGAAAAGTGCTTTAAAAACCTTCAAGTACTACATACATGTCTACTGTAATAACAGAAATACAATTTTTGTTTCTGAGACTCATGTGCTATTGGGATGACAGCATCAAGGCCTATCCCTAGAATTAATTAATATAGTCTTATGTACATTTTCAGAACCTCCAGAAAGTCCTCTCCTTTCAAGGGAATGTATTCATTACATAAATTCAGATGTATCTCAAAAGAGTTTCCTGGATGGTGGTTGTCTCTTTGTTGAAGGTCTACACACGAAGATCATGGGGCTCTTTATGAGTTCCTGAGAATAAATCACTTAAACACAATACTTGTTTCAGTATAAATCTAAAAGAGCAAGGACATCTCTATAAGAATCATTAGAGAACAATCAGAGATAACAACAGTTGCTTTAACTCACCTGGTTACCAACCAATAGCAGATGTTCTCCCAGAAGAAAGTCTTTGAGCATATCTTCCATCAGGATCATGTGCTAAACAGAAAGTAAACCAGCTTCAAGTTAATGATGAGCTATGGGGCCAATGACCTTTTAATTGGTATGAAAATTACTTGAAGGACAATTGAACACAAGCTCTCATAACAGATTCCAAAAGTTTATTACAAAGATAATTAGAACTTTCAGATATACTAAGCACACAAATAAGTCACACAGCACAGTCGTTAGTACAGGTTCATCATCCGTGAGGGCGTCAATTTTGGAAATCTCAAAAATTCTATTCATGTTACACTATGTTAATTAGGCAAGACAGGTTTTCCAAGAAGCTTAATTCCTTAAATTAGGCACACAGGTCGACTAGTCTAAAAGTGCAACAGCCCTATTTAGAGGTCGCCAAATCACTTAGGACTTCATATAATAATTTTTGAGAGTTACCTTTGATAAAGATACCTACGCTAAGATGCTAAATGTTTACTAAAATACACATTCACCCGTTCAAATTGTGACACAGTAATTATTACACAATTCAACCCCAAGAGAAATCCTACTTCTTATTATTGTACACTGAAAACAAGTTCTCAGTAAATAGACCAGGCAGGGTCATTGGATACTCTATCATAATATGTGATTTCCCCTTCCCTTTCCCCTTTTTTCCTTTCCTTAAAAATGAATAATTCCTTCACTAACACTGAAAACACTAAAATGTTTAATTTTCATACTTTAATTTCTTGACTAATATGGAGCATGGTGAGACGTTCCATTCAGATACTTCAGTTACACAGCCTTATTACACATTACTTTTCTCCAAGCACACTACCAATCAACCAGCCACTGCCTTCTTACTCTTCTCATACATGATAATCACATCCCATCTTCCTGCCTTTATAGTGACAGGCACCCATGCCTGGGCTCTTCCCTCATTCTTCTCTCTCATAATCCCGACTCTACTTCATGCCTTGGGCTCAAGCACAAGCACCATAGTTTTACATGAAGGCTTTGCCCCCAAATTACCTTGTGCCTACTCTCTCTGTACCCTGATGAGTACATATTGACTCTCCCAGCTTGACTCAAAGTTCTTCAAGAGCAGAGATTGTTTCATGCCTTCCTTGTTATACTCCTGGTACATACTAGGCCCTTAATAAATGCTTCTTGATTGATGGATTTAAGAAGAAAGTGCTATCATCTACATGGGGGATAGACTTCATAAAAACTATATAGCCCCTCTATAAATTTTGGTTTTATGAATTATGTGGTTAGATTTTTGGTATTGATTCTCTGAATTTAGCAAGGTTAGAAAACTCTGAAAATACACATGATGTATATTTTGCTACATGTATATTTGCTGAAACCATACTTCTTTAGCTTAGGAGAACCTGTCTGAGCTTATGCTGCATTCCAATGACAGCCACTGAAAACTGAGGCTCAGGGGTGACTACGTGGTACAGTGAATAATACAGTGACTGGCCCTGGAGTCATGAGGACCTGAGTTCAAATCCGAACTCAGACACTTAACACTTACTAGCTGTGTGACGTTGGGCAATCAGTCACTTAACCCCAACTGCCCTGCCTTCAAAAAAAAAGTCAAGGATTATTTCTATTCCATAATGAGTCACTGAAGTATATCTTTAGAAGGAGATTAATTTACAAAGATACAAAAGATTGTTTTTGGTTGTTTTTTAAAGACTTCCTGAAGGAGCTTAGTTTTTAAAAAGCACATGCTCGCACAAATAATAGTGTTTCAAAATCTTGATAACCCACACCAAAGGAAAATTTTTCTTAAACATTATTGCTTTTCTGGCTGATTGTCTAGTTACCAAGATTTATTGGAAACAACTAAAAAAAAACGGAGCATAAGACAATTCCTGAAACTTTTAAATTTAAAAGTCAAACACTTAAATGGCATATCTTTAAAATACTTATTCATATTTTAAATACTATTTGGCATCTTTGATAAACATGTAACAGATTAATTTCCCTAATGGAATTTTTTTTCCTACATATAAACTTTCCTTAAGCTCTTACCATTCCAGACTCCTCTCTCATAGCAAATGATCTCACCTCCTACTTGCTCAAAAAGAAGAGGATTTATTCATACCTTTTGTTTTTCCATCAGTCATTTTTTAGATATACACCATGCCCAACATATCTCATATTGAGCACTTCCTTGTCACAAGGATAAACAGCTATGTATATACAATGTAATTGCTGCTTTTGACAAAGTAGATGACATTTTGCTCAGAGATTCATCTTCCCAGACACTGCATAAAAATGAGGGCACCTACCATGAACTGACTCATCAATACACTACACCTGTAAATTTCTTTTAGCCAACAGGTGAAGCAAGGACTATGGAAGCAGAAAGATCTGGATTCAAATTCTAGGTTCAACCATATTTACAGGTTGTGTGACACCACCCATTCCAGGTAAATTCTTTAACATTCCTACGACTCAGTTTCTTCATTTGTAAGTGAAGGGGTGGTAAATCTAATATGCAAGGCAATAGGCTAGGTACTGGAGAAAGAAAGCCAAAACCAAAAATAGTACCTCCCCTCAAGGAACTTATAGCTTACTGGGCACAATACAAGATGTCTGCAGATGAGTAAATTCAAGAAACTTGGAGAGGGAGAGAGAATAGCATCTTGGTGGGTCAGGAAAGGCTTTGTTTATGAGGTGACACCTGAGCTGAGTCTAGAAGAGGAATTCTTAACAAGTGGTCCATGGACCACTTGTCCATAGCAGGGAATCTGTGAAATTGGACAGGGAAATAATATCTTTATTTTCACTACCTCTAACTGAAATTTGGCAGTTCCTTCCATTCAAACATGAATTAAAAAACCCCACATTATTCTGATGATTCATAGGTTTCACCAAAGGGGTTCATGACACAAACAAATATTAAGAATCTCTGTCTAGCAGAAGGTCAGAATTCAAGAAGCAGAAGGGAGGAAGGCATATAAAGTATGAGGGATGGTGGTATATATAGAAGCAGGAGACAGATTAAGTTTGGAGAACAATTAGTAGGCTAATATAGCTGGAAGGGATTGTGGTGGAGATGAATAATACTAAATAAGCCTATAAAGGTAGGTGGAAGTATGATTTGAAAGAGCTTTAAATGCTAAGCTAAAAAGTTTGTATTTTGTCCTTAGAGGCAGAAAAGATCTACCGAGGACTTTTAAGGAGAATGCTGCCATGATTTGACCTGTGCTTTTTCTGAGGGGAGCAGAGTGGGGATCTAAACCTGTGATTTCATTGGTATAAAAAACCTAAATGAGAAGACTCCTACCAAAGCAAATCATTTCTGCAACTTTATAGGCTGAGAGATATCTGGAACAATGAAGAGTGACATAATTTGCCCAGAGTCACCCAGTCAGTATACATTAGACAAAGGACTGAATTTAGGTCTTCCTGACCTCAAAGCTAGATACCCGCAGCACCTAAGACTTATGCAACTGAACTGGCCATGGATTGGAGACAGGAAATTGGAAGCAGAGAGACCAATGCATCAGGCAAAAGGTAATGATGGTCTTTAGGCTAAATACAAAAAGGAAGAAAAAAGCTCTTGTTAGGTCATTTAGTCATCTTATATCATAGCACTGATGATAAGTTTACTGATGATAAAAACCTAACATCTAGATAACTATAAGTCACACATCAGTTTCTTTTGTAGAACAGATGAAGAGGTATGGAAGTTCTGCATTAATCCAATGGATCCTTAAAATTAAATTCACATATACTTTAACATTCAGTGACTTCAACAAAAAGATAAGCATGGGAGAAAGAAGACAAAAATATGTTGGAAAACATAGTTCTAGTTTAATAAACAAGACAAACCAAAGACCTGTATGCTATATTTTAAAAGTCCTACTTGTATATCTCACAAATATTTTCTTAGAGAAGATAGTCAGGAAGGGCAAGACATGACAAGTACCCCATACATTCAGAAAAATGAAACTGATACTTTAATAGGAAGTGATCAGATATTAACGTAGGAATTGTTCCCCAAATATTTTATCCATATATGTCACACCAGTTGTTAGGTCTCTGATACCTCACATGGGGAGGAGACTCCTAAAGAGGGTCGTTGATACTCCATGTGAGACGGGTTGAGCTGATCCTCAGCTAACAGGAGTGCACGTGATCACCTGGGGGCAGAATGCAAAGGCTGCACCTGTTTACAATAAGCAGGATAATCTCTCCACCTTCGAGGTGATGCACATTGGCGCTGTGGCGAGGGCATGGCCAGGGGAGGGGCCCTAAGGGGCCCTGGAGAAAGGACTTAAATACAGGCTACCCAGAGGCAGTCCAGTCCAGTCCAGCCACACTCAGATAGAGGATGAACTCTCAATAAAAGCTAGAAGCAAGTCCTGTGTCCTGAGTTTTTCTGTGCAGCTGTTTCTCCTGGAGTGGGTGGGAGCCAGGGACGCCCGAGGCCTGTTGAGGTGGATAGGTAAGCCCTATACATCCTGACTCAAAAAGATAACCCTCACCTGAATAAAAAACCCGTAACAACCAGTGACTAGTTAAAAGACAAAAACTAGTAACAAAAAAAAAGAAAACATAAGAATGGGAAGGTATAGAGAATATAATTGAGTTTAACACCATTCTGACTTATTTAAATAAGTTGTTAACACACAAAAAATGAGATGTGGATAAAATCCAGACATCAACATAGATCACTACCATTTTCTAAAGAAATTTAATTCCAGTGTCTTCACTCTGTTAATTATTTCCTATTTATCTTGTGTACAGCTTGCCTTGTGTATAATTGTTTGCATGTTGTCTCTCCCATTAGACTGTAAGCTCCTTGAGGGCAGGGTCTGTCACTTGTGTCTCTTTTGTATTCCCAGGGCTTAGCACAGCACCCAGTAGTACACAGCAGGTACTCAATAAAAATTTATAGAAAAAAATGAACTGAAACTAAACAGAAAAATATCATCCTGCCTTTATCTGAGCAAGCCTGATATACTTCATCCAATAGAGGTGTGTAGGTCTCTAGAACAATACAATTAAGACAGTGAAGTTCAGACAAAGGAAACTAAAACAGAGGGGGAGAAAGGATTTCATACAAGGACAAATTAGAAAAATAAAGAAAAGCAGGGAAGATGGTGACAAAGAAGTTAACCACAATCATTAAGGACATAGTCATACCCAAGTAGTACTGGTTCACTATATCTTAGAGCACTAGAACTATAGGACACCCTTTGTAGTTTGAGAAAGATATTTTTAGTATTAAGAAGAGATATTTTATATAGCAAGGAGTATATTTATGAAATGTATTACACACAAGATGTAGTATGGCAGAAAATCATTTTACATTTTAGCAGATTTTACCAAGGGAAAAAAAGCCCATCAAATCCATAGACGAACTTTACAAAATGAATTATTAAAAGAAGCTAAGAAGTATTTGGGATAGCCTGGTCTACTGAAAACAACATTGTTCTTGGAAATCAGGAGACCTGGGTTCAACTCTTGGCTCTGACAACTATCCTATCACTCAGCCACTCTCTACTTTTCAATTTCTCCACCCATAAAATTGAGGAAATAAATGTGGTTGTTGTAGGTGAAGGACTTTGTAAACCTTATAAGTACTACAGAAATAAATACTAAGCCATTATTATCACCAGATACAAGAATTCTCCTGGTGTCACAAGACAGCATATTTGACTTGATGGATCACAGTTCTTATTAAGGAAGGGAGGAAAGAGAGAGGGAGGGAGGGAAGGAAGGAAGGAAAAAATTTATTAAGTCCCCACCACGTACTAGGCTAAGTGCTTTTTATAAATATTACATCATTTGATCCTTACAACAACCCTGTGAGTTAGGTGTTACTATAATTATTCTCATTTTATATCTAAGAAAACAGGCTGATTTAAGTCAAGAGACTTACCTAGGGTCACACAACTAGTTGGAATCTGAGGAAAATTTAAACTCAGGTCTTCCTGTTAGGATATGTTCTCAAATATTTATGTCTTGACATCCAAGGCAACTTCCTAATTATACTTAATCACAAACCCTTGAAATACCAATTCTTTATTTTCTGGCAGAGGTAATACTAATTTAACATTTGAAAAAAGCAAATTTTATTTATAATCATTGTCTTTTTCTATTTAACAAGTGGGATTTTTCCTCTTTGTGTTTTAAGGATAACATGTTATTAACTTTTTGGTTCATTAGCTTCATTGCCTGCACTGTAGAAGCAATCAGATGAGGAACAAAATTTATAACCGTTAACTGGGTTCAGGGAAGGAAAAGAAAATGGAAGTACTTTTTAAAGCAAAAAATTGTGGTTTGGATAAATTTATTTTACATATAAAAATAGTATTTATCTATTTACAAAACATTATCTAGCAATAACCTTATAAAATAACTACCAAAAAAAGTACCAGAACACAGCACTGTTTTCCATATATAAAGAAGAGCCAGGAGCTTGGGGGAAGAAGAGGTTACCATGGTACAATGTATGTGTGTGTGAATGACACCTCTCTTTCATTCCTACTCCTGTTTACTCACCAATTATCTAGAAAAGAGATGAGCAGTGCTATCTTTATTTCTTTTTTTTTTTTTTTGGCTTTTTGGAGGGCAGTTGGGGTTAAGTAACTTGCCCAAGGTCGCACGGCTAGTTTCTGTGTTAAGTGTCTGAGGTCGGATTTGAACTCAGGTCCTCCTGACTCCAGGGCCGGTGCTCTATTCACTGCACCACCTAGCCTCCCCGAGTGCTATCTTTATTTAATCCACAGCTTTTACAAATGGTTAATATGATTTCTTACAATATATCTTTATATTAAACTTGCAATTTCCTATGGATTCTGTGATAGTGTGATTTCACTTATACTGAACTGAAAAGAACATTGTTCTTGGGAATCAGGAGACCTGGGTTCAACTCTTGGCTCTGACAACTATCCTATCACTTAACTATAAAGATGACTATGCTAAGCAAAGTATTCATTCTTCTACATTTTAGGTATGTTTTGGAAAATGTTGATAATATAATTTTAACAGGTGCATCCTAGGTCATATAAATGGATTTAAATTTTTGAGTAAAGTTAAAACCTCACAGACCAATTTGTGTCTGCTTCAATCAAATACTTTTGAGTTAAGCATCATTATATTTAAAGTGATCTAATTTAATTTAATTTAATCTAATTTAAATAAAATTTAAAGCAATATTCAAGACCAAGGATCTTACTTGGAAATTTTCATAAAATAAAACATCAGGCACTTTCATTTTCTCATTGGTATTATGAACTGGTATGCTAATATTTCCAATCTTCAGAGATCCAGATTTTATTTCACCTAAAAATGATATACAAAGCAAAGAATGAATCATTGTAGTACTGATAAAGACAGATTAGTCAAATATAGTTTCTGGTCCAGATCTGTGACAAGATTAAGCATTTAAGACAGTGGATGGAATTTTGAACTTAGAAAAAGGAAGACCTGAGATTGAATCCTGCTTCAGATTTACTAATTAAGTGGCTATGGGTAACTTAAACTAGATTTACTAATTAAGTGGCTATGGGTAACTTCAACTCATTCCTCCTTTACCTTCCTCCCCACTAAAATGGGGGCAATAAATGACATCTATTTGTTAGGGTTGTGTAAAGCCTATATGGTCACATTTGTTGGAAACAAATTCTTTACTGCCGAGAGATCCTTAAAATGGGTCATACTTGTAATGGTGACATAGATTTAGCTGAACAGAAACTGATGTGAAATGTATTTAATATTCACTGAATAGACTGAGAGACAATTATTCAACTATAAATATATATTTATATATGTAAATATATGTGTGCAGATATATATGTATATGCACATAAATCTTTACACATACATATATACACCATGAAGAAATCTTAATCAGTTATCATCCCTGTATGTTTTTGCAAAAGAAGCTCATGAATATATCTATTTTCTTAAAAATAATGGTAACAACAACTAGTATTTATTTAGAACTTTAAGGTTTACAAAGCCCTTCACATATGTTAATTAATTTGCTTCTCACAACAACCTTATTGATTAGGTGCTATTATAATCATTTTACATATGAGGAAACTGAGGCTGGAAGGTTAAGTAACTTGTCCAAGGTCATACCTAGTTAGGGTCTCAGGCAGTATTTTTGGCACTCAGAGCTTCCTGACTCTGAGTACAAAATTCTATCCACTGTGCTTCTTTCTTCCAAGGAGATAATCAAAGCTATTTAATTCTTTTAAAATTAAGTTGTTTTTTTTTTTACTCTGAACTTGAACACTTTAAAAAATGGACATTTCAATTTACATAGTAAAGCATAAAAAGAGAATTGTACATAAAATTGAAAATGGTGATTATGTATAGATTGCTAATCTTTAAAAATATACAATAAATTCAACATGTAACTTTCAAAGCTCTTGCTTCTTCTATGATTTTTTTCTGGCTTTGTTCTCTTCTGTAAAATAAAAAAGACACTTGAATAACCCTTTTTTTCTTTTAATTTTTCTCTTGTTATTCTATGCACTTTTCCCTCACAACTTCCCCTCCATTGAAAAAAAAAGTAAAATAAAGCCCTTGTTTCTAACCCAATACAAAACTCTATTTACAACTCTAGTCATCTGCGGTAGTGAGAGAATGAATCATTAAAAAAAAAAACACCACACATCTAAGGCAGCAGAGGGAGAAGAAGAACAAATAAAGGTATATCTACTAGCTGATTTTCTCCATCACTAAAGTAACACAAGGAAAAAGGAGTATCAGTGTGGGCTCCACATTAATCAGCTTTTCATCCTATTCCTCAAAGAGAATTCTTAATCGTGAGGCCTTTTATACCCACACATATATACCCAGCAATAGCAGATGGAGTTTTTTACCCTAGCAACTGACTATGGATACAATCTATGACATATTATTTCATTGAGACATGTGATGAGAAGTAATATGGGCATAGTGGAAATAATCCAGTTTTGGGAGTCAAGAGAGAATGGAGCTTGAACATCATCCAACACTTGCCCAGTGGGTGATCCTGGCAAAGTTACTTAAACTTTCTCAGCCTCAGTTATATCACCTGTAAAATGTGAATAAAATTTTTTAGCCACTCCCCCCCCCAATGGGGCTAAAAAAGTATAGTACTTACTTGACAAAGTTGTGATAAGAATAAAATAGGATAATGAATGCACAGTGCTCTAAAAATATTTAGGGGCTATACAAATGTGGGCCACTATTATCAAGTTCATCATGTACCTCAGGGGATACTGAACTATCTGTATCATTACTTTATTAGCTTCTTTTCAAGTTCATTTGAACAATGGGATACTTTCATTCATTCAATCACTCATTCATTCATTTATTCATTCAGCAAGCATTTGCTATTCATTTACAGAAAATGTTATATTGCAGGGTAGACAACAAAGTAAAAATCAAGGTGCCAACCTTGGAAGACCTTAAAAGTTTTACCATATATAAGATATGTATAGTTGTTTGTGAGGAAAAGTAGCTTCTTTGAAGGATGAGTATGAAAGAATTTTGTTTTTCAAAGTAAAGATGCTACTTAATAAACTAAGACTTTCCATAGTCTCCACAAAGGGTCCAGATGCTACAGGCCAGTATACTTCCCATAGCAAAGCCATAAGAAAAATCTCTTATGGTTAAAGCAGACAATGTAACATTGCACTGGTAGCAAATACACTTAATTTTAAAATTTGATATATGTTCTATGATCATAAAACATAATGGACCTTATCAGAAGAGAAAAATAGTAAAATAAATCAGACCATTGGATAAGCATGGGGGGAAAATACTCCAGAATAAAAGGGGAAACTGAATGAAATAAAAGCAAGAATTCTTTTTTTTTTGGAGGGCAATTGGGGTTAAGTGACTTGCCCATAGTCACATGGCTAGTAAATGTGTCAAGTTGTCTGAGGCCGGATTTGAACTCAGGTCCTCCTGATTTCAGGGCAGGTGCTCTATTCACTGAGCCATCTAGCCACCCCAAGAGCAAGAATTCTTAAAAAATTACTCTCCATGAGCTAGAACTATAAAAGGAAAAACATCTTGAAAGGAACAAAAGACTTTCAAAACCAAAATTCTGGTAACATAATTCTAATTATCCCAAAGAGGGGAAAAAAGGAGGACGAAGCAGTGTGAGATATGTCTTTACACAAGGAGCTCTCTGATGAGCCCAGATTTTAAGGGATTGAAGAAGGGACACAGAACAACAGAAAAATACAAAAGAAAAGTATGCTGCTTTCTGAGGAAAGCTGGAGACTAGAATGAGCTATGCCTTGTGAAAAATCTGGAGAACAAATTATCAACAGTTTTTCAAAGTTCTATCCAAGGTAAGAAGAAGAAACAAGGAAAATACAGAGATGGCTGCTTGAGATACATCAGAAAACAATGGACAACACAGGGAAAATGATCATTAGACTGAAAAGGGTGGACTCAAAATGGCTGGGTAGGAATTGAGATCCAAGCTAGTGGAGGAAACAGTAAGAGAACATCTAAGAATTATAAATGAGTTCAAATGTGCACTCCTGGATGAAATCCTGAAAGAACTTGCAGAGCTGACTGCTAGACAGCTGCCTTTTACAACACTAAGGCAGTGATTCTCAACCTGTGGATTGCAACACCTTTGGGGGTTGAACGGCCCTTTCACAGGGGTTGCCTAAGACCATTGGAAAACACATATTTCCAATGGTCTTAGGAACCAAGACACCACTCCTCTGTCTGTCTCCACGCAGGTCTGCCCACATGCAGATACACCCACATACAAGTATTAGAGGGTCATGGCATTAGGAAAGTTGAGAACCACTGCTTTAAGGTTTACAATGAGTTTTCCATACATTAGATCATTTGATTGTCACAATAAATCTAAGAGAGGAACTGCAGGTTTTATGGTCTACTTTTAATAGATGAAGAAATTGGGGTGCAGAAAGGTTAGGGGACTTATCTATGGTTATACAGTTAATAAATGAAAGTAGTGAGAATTGAACACAGGGCTCTCCTAATGCCAAGAGTGGCCTCTACACACCACCAGTGTTTTAACACTTAACACTTAGCCCTTAACTGGAGGCAGTATAAAAAAGATGTCAAGAAGCTAGAATGAGGGTCAAACCTAACCAAATGAAATTTAATCATGTTAATAACAATAGCTCACATTTATAAGCACTAAAAGGTTTACAGAGCATTACCCTGTGAAGTACACAATGCAAGAATGGTTGCAGTTTTACAGAGAACAAATGGAACCTTGGGGAGGTTTAAGTGACTTGCCAATGATCACACAACTTTCTTCTGATTCCTAATCAAAATGTTCCTTCCACAACAGCATGTTATGTACTAAGTCCTATACTCAGGATAAAATAAAATCTGCACAAGCATAACTTTGGGAGATCTGACTTAAGGAGTCATCTGTATAAAAAAGATAAGGGTTTTTGGTTGACTAGAGGCTCAGTATTAGCCAGCAATGTAACAAGGCTGCCAAAAAAGAGCTGATATGCTTGTAGTCTCTATTAATAGAATGCAGCCTGGTCCAGCTACATCTGGAGGGCTGTGCTGATTCTCTGAACACATTTAGCAGGGAGACTAATAAACTGAATCAAATTCAAAGGAGAATAACAAACATGATGAGAGAATTCGAAACCACATCATATGAGAAAATGTCCGAAGAACTGGTGATAACAAACCTAGAGAAGTATTTTGGGTTTGTTTTGTTTTTGGACTGGACCTGTGTCTTCATCAGGGCAGGGAGTTCTGGGGGGAGACACTTATTCTCCCATTGAAGTTCAGCAACTGCTCTGAAATTTACGGTCTTGGAGTGGTGATTGGTACACTGAGAGGTTCAATGAGTTGCCTAAGGGCACTTGCCAGTATATGTCTGATGCTGGACTTGATTTGTGGTCTTCTTGACTCTGAGCCCAGCTCTCTATTCACTGAGGATGCTGAGAAATTTTGCAGAGCCAACTATTTAAATAGCTGTCCTGAAGACGGAGTATTAGATTTAGGGGAAGCATTGTGGTTTAGTGGAAAGAATGCTGATCAGGAGTCAGGAGGCTGGAGTTCCAAGTCACAGTCCTAAAGCTCCTTAATCTGTAAAATGAGTAGCTTGTACTAGATCAGTGTATAAAGTCAAAGAGAACTATTTCCCTAAGATGGCATACTGACTTAGAAAACTACAAATTAACATGATCTAATTTGTAAAAGATTTCTATTTATTTTGTTATTTATTTATTTTCTCTCTCTTTTTTCCTGTCTGCCCTCAGGAGTAATAACCAATGGGTAGACATTAGAAAAAGTCAAGATTTCTAGTCTTTATAAAGAAAATTTAAATAATCAAAGCTCTGACCAAAGGAAAGGACTGTCTTATGAGGTGGTTAGTTCATCATCACCACAAATAGGCCAACAAAAGTTCAATAATTGCCCACTAGGTATACTGAAGAGAAGCCTCATATGGCAGGCAAGTGGTTAGACTACATGATTGTAAAGCTCCTTTCTAGCTCAGGGTGACAAATGTGTATAGGAATATACATATTAAAAATAACTTGGCTATAGCCTTTAAACTGGTTAGTATGCATTAAAGTTAGCTAAAATAAAATACAAAGGCAGCCCTCAAATTATTAATAGACTCTTTCAAAAGTTCATTATTAAGTCCATTGTTTGGAACTTAGGAAATATTATGGCACAGAAACAATGCTATAAATGAAAAGGCTATGTAACTGAGGATGTAACTGTATTGCTATGGGCTTCACCCCAAATTCCCTCTGGGCTTTAAGGCAGAAAACGAGTATGCTAGATGAAGGAACTGCCATTTGAGTTGCTTCAGTGTTCCAACAGAAATGTAATGGCAAAGAGTAAGGGAAGGCCACAAATATTCATATGTACAGATTGTTATAAGTGAAGTATTCTTAAGGAAGGGATTAGCTGGACTTGTATGGACATGGATATACTTTCAGCTGTAATCAAAGCAAAAACTTATATTTAAATTCTAAACGTATGCTGTAGCATGGGAATAAGTATATAAAATGTAAAGTATTGACTAAAAATTCTATAGACTTAGAAATGTGGCAAAAGGATGTGAAGCAGTTTATCAAAAAAATTTTAATATACCTAAGGAGAAAAGACTAACACATAAAAATCTATAGATGAATGTTATGTAAAATAATAAAATATTTTTGATATAATCTTACTGTCAATTACTAAAAATTATAATGAAGTTTATAAAATATACAAATAATTCAATGACACAAAAGATCCATGAGGATTTCTAGAGTTTGGGAGAACTTTCTGGACAAAGCGGAATCCATAATTATAGGAAGTATATGAAGGGCTGAAGAAAAGGTGAAATGTTTCAAATGGAGAAAGATAATGAACAAAGAAAGAGAGACTGAATTAGAAATCAAAAGTTAAGGGGGTCACTAAGAAATTGGCTCAACTATAGCAGAGAATTTTCCTGGAGACCAAAGATTTCCCTAAGTTTGGGTAGGCTGAGTAGGAGCTAGGTTACAGAAAGCCTTGAAAACTGGATGCATTTAGACCTGAAATGGAGAGGAATAAGGAACAAGCATATTATGTATAACTGACATATGGAAAACAGCAATCCAGGAAGGCTGTCCCCTCATCCCTTCTTCTGGTAGTTTGGTCAGCCCAGAATCCATGTGGGATGGCCTGGCAGCAGGGATCCTTTCTTCCTTTGTCTTTTCTCTTTTGTTCTCTGCCCTGGCTCACCTAGAATTCATCTGAGTGGCTTAAATGCTCACAAAATTTAGATGAGAGGAGTCACCAACTTTATTCCATCCTTTTAAATGGAGGACAATCAAGTCTTACCATTTGCCCTGCTTTTATGACTGGCAGACTCCTGCCACTGTCATCTGTCCTACTGACATAACTTGAGGAGTTCTGGGTCTTGCCAACCGTCGTCAATGCTGAACTCTGGAACTTTTTAATCATTCCTTTTTATGGGTTGTGTCCCCCAATTTGAGTGCAAGAGCCTTGAGAGCAGGAACTGTCATGCATTTTCTATTTGCACCCCTAGTACCTAACACAGTGCTTGAAACATATTAATTGTTAAGTAAATGCTTTTTCATTTAATACAATTGAGACATGAGAGAAACTGATGGAAGAAATAGTATCCCATATATAACAAAATCAGTACTCTGAAGAAAAAATGTAAGCAACTTACATTTATAATCTTTTGGTTCTGATTGTAGGTGGTTATCAGTGGTTGTTTCAATTCCAGCATCAAGCAGACTTTTTTCTAAGGCTGATCTTGCAAGACTTGGTAAAAACCTAAGGAAAAAAAGAAAAATAAATTCAGACAGAACATTCTTTAAAATTCAGTAATCTCTACCACTTACATGAACTGATGCAAAGTGAAGTGAGCAGAACTAAGAGAACATTTTAACAATACTGTACAATGATCAAGTATGAATGACTTAGCTATTCTCAGCAATACAATGCTCTAAGACAATTCCAAAAGACTCATGATGAAAAATGCTGTCTGTATTCAGAGAAAGAACTGATGGAGTCTGAATGCAGACTGAAACATACTATTTTTCACTTTCTTTTTTTGTAGTTTTTTGGGGGTCTGTTTCTTCTTTTACAACATGACCAATATGGAAATATGTTCTTACATATGATTGCACATATATAATCTATGTCAAATTGATTACTGTCTTGGAAAGGAGGGAGATGAGAGAGCAAGAGAAAATTTGGAACTCAAAGTTTTAAAAAAATAAATGTTAGCAGCTGTCTTCATGTAATGGGAAAAACAGATTGTTTAAAAGGTCATTAGATTTGGCATTTAAGAAATTTTTAGTTGACACTAGAGAGAACAGTTTTGTTTGAATGATGTTTGAATAAATGGGATTGTAGACTGAAGAATAGAGTAAGATGGATGTGTGATTGTGTGTGTGTGTGTGTGTGTGTATCCTGCCATATGTGCATTCAATAAAATGTAAACTTCATGAGGGCAGGTACTGTTTGATTTTTTCTCTCATCTCCAATTCATAACACAGAATGCCTGAAACACAATGAACATTAATGTTTGGTATCATTATTGTTGAAATACCAAGGATATTAACTTCAAAAAAAATCTGCTGTAGGGATCTTTTAAATAAGTGCATCCTTTCAAAAAAATGGGAAAAGGACTCATAGGTATGAAAATATTTATAGCAATTCTTTTTGTGATGGCCAAGAACTAGAAATTGAGGGGACACCTATCAACTACGGAATGGTTAAACAAATCGTGGCAAATGAATGTAATGTAATAGTATGGGGCTATAAGAAATTATGAACAGGTGGACTTTAGACAAACCTGGAAAGACATATGAACTGATGCAGAGTGAGGGGAGTAGAACCAGGAGAAAATTGTACACAATTTGTGTGTACACAATTGTACACACGCTGTTATAGCCACAATGTGCAAGGACTGATTTTGGTAGACTTAGCCCTTCTCAGCAAGGCAAGGACCTAAAATAATTCCAAAGGAAACACGATAGAAAATGCCAGCCAAATCCAGAGAAAGAACTATGGAGTCTGAATGCAGAGCAAAGCAGACTATTTTCTTTTTTGTTTTGTTTTGTATTTGTTTTTTCATTTGTTATAATTTCTCTATGCAACACCACTAATTTGAAAATGTGTTTAACAGGAATTAGGCATAGAGCCCATATCAGACTGCAAGCTGTTTTGGAGAGGGAGGGGGTAAGGATTAAGAGGAAATTTAAAACTTAGGGAAGTGAATGCTGAAAACTAAAAATAAATAATTTAACTAAAAAAAAAAGAAAAAAAGTGCATCCTATATATATATGAAATTAAGCTATAGAAGTTGGAAAGGCTTATACTAAGAAATCTTAGGGATAGGACAGGCTTTCTCTAAAAATCAAAAATCATTCAGTACCATGTATACAGTAGGTGTTTCATAAACATTTGCATCTCTGAAATGCATATAATGGGAAATATACTTCATTTTTAACAGATATTTATATTTTTATCTGCTTTGAAAGTGGAAAGTTTTGTTAGCTCTACTAAGTTCCTAATCTTGTCCATTTCTCAACAATACTAAGCTGTTATAAACTGACAGCTATGGAAATATATACGATGCCATGAGACTGGGACAAAAAGAATGTCAGCTCAAGTTCGAAGTGAAATCAGATTGGATTTTAGAGATACTCTGATTATATGGAAAGCATTTAAAATGAGTTTGATCAGTGTAAAATAATTTTTAATATTTTCCACACAACCAAATTCTGTGGAGGTTTTTGTTGGCTAAAAGTAGAAAGCATTTTTCTTTAATCATCATGTGCACTCCTTCTAGTTTTCCTTGCTGCTTCCAATCACAATGCTTTCTGCAGTGAAGGTGAAGAGCAGAAATTGAGATGTGGTGATGATGAAGTTTAGCTAAATTCAACAAATGGTACATAAACAAAGGGAGCTGTTTTATTATTCTTTTCTGTTTGCAAAGGGATATGAGGTGATAACAATTCAAATTTTACCATGATCACCTGAGAATGAATAAAACAAATTCTCTTATTTTGGAGTCTGTGAATATGTATAAGTGCAAAATACAAGTGCTGAACATGAATTATACTCATTTTTTTACACATTCTGAAAATATTTAGGTTTCAAGGGATGTCCAACAAGTTTCCTATTCTAATCCATTAAATTAGAAAATAATGAATCCAGTTAATTTTCATTAATGCAGCTTTGAATCTCTATCACCAGTAGAGCTTATCAGGGGTAAATATCTCAGGGTGATTTACTCCATTCACCATTCCCAGGCATTGCTAAATATTTCAAATGCCTACTCTGTAAAAGTTAAATACCTTATTCTTTGTTATTAATTAAATCAGTTAAATGACTATGCAATGATCCTCAGTAGTGGTCGTTTTTCTCTCAAGTATGAACATAGTTCATCTTAGCTTTTTTCTTGAATTTCTTAATTCTTCATAACATTCATCACGGCATTACAGATTTAAAGCTGGAAGAGACTTTGGAGATCACTGCACCCAATCCCTTAACTTGTAAGATGATGAAACTAGAGTTAAGAGAGTTTCAGTGACTTGCCCTGGGTCACGTGATACTAAGGACATGAAGTGGGATTTGATGCCAGAGCTTCCTAATTCCAGGTCCAGTGTTGTATTTATCACATCATGTTGAAAGAGCACTGGCTCTGGAACCAGAGAGCATCAGCTCAAACTCTAGCTCTGATGTTTACTATCTATGTGATGCTAGTGTAAGTCTAAACTGGCTGGGCCTCAGGTTCTTCAATGAACACAATAAAGGAGTTGAATTAGATGGCCTCTAAGGCTTGTTCCAGTTCTACCTCTATGATCTTATGATTTATGTAAGTAATTTAAAGAGGTGTATCATAAGGTCACAGACTCAGCACAGAGGTATCTCTGAGGCCATCTCGTATAACTCCTTCATCCTATATATGAAGAAACTGAGTCGCAAAGGAGTTAAGTGAGCTGCCCGGGATGACCCAGCTTGCACTGGCAGAGATGAGATTTTAACTTAGGTCTTCTTGACTCTAAATCCAGTATTCTATCTACTACACCAGATATAAATAAAATGAATACAATCTGAAAATTGAGGCATAAACAATACTCAAAGGGAACTGTTTTCAGGGCTGAATACTTCATTTCAATTGACACCAAATTAACATGTTCTTTTGGATGCCACAAAATGTATGTTAGAGTCACAGGTGAATAACAGCTATGTGAAATGAAGTACCCTACACAATAAGAGTAAATATGGGGTTTGTTGTCAAATCAATCCTGCTTCTATTTTTTTCAACGCTATCTGATTTATCTAAAATTATGCTGAATGACTTCAGAATACCGTAATACTAAAAGAACAATTATAAAATAAAAAATTAAATGTCATGGCCCTTATTCGTATGAAAAGTTATGAAACAAATGAAGAACCTTAGAATTAGGGCACAAAGGCATAATATATAGTAGGGAAAGTGGATTTCAATTACTTAGACCTAGGTCAGAGATCTTGGTTGGAAGGGACCTCAAGAAACTATCTAGTAACCACTGGAGATCTGACTGTCAAAAACAACTGCAGTTAAGTTCTTGGTGTATATTAATGATCATTTTAGCCTTCAAGAGGCAGAGCAATCACTAAGGGGAACTGCTATCGTCATAAACAAAGAAGGAGCTGTAAAAATGGCAAAGGTGGTCATCTTGTGGGAAACTTGTGTGATATGAACTCTAGAGCTCAGAGAACACATTTAAAATGGTTCATAGCTCACACGTGGAATCGCATGGGTTAAAACTTTCAACACAGTAAAGATGGGAACCACTTAAAAATAAAATTCTGGTGATACAAAAAAAACCAATTATACAATTACACATAGGGAAAGGAATGTTTAAAGAGACCATCATCTTTTATCAATAAACTTTTATTTGTAAAAGACACATGGAGAAAATGGAGTCAAGATAGGTCATAGAGGATTAATACATCGGAATAAGATGACACTAGTAAGGAATGCTAAGGTCAAAAAGTGATGTTTGGTCATACTGGGGGAAAGAATGGGATAAAAAAGGGATAGAACTAATAGCATAGGATAGTATGGGACTATGATTATTTCTACCAGAGAAGAAAAAAAAACTTTGCTTTGCCTTTGTCCAGGCCAACTAGGACAACCTTTGATTTGGAAAGGATAAAAGAAAAACTTCTAGTAGAGGGTCAAAATTGAAGAAGATGATGATGGTTGCCATCACCATCATCACCATCATCACCATCATCACCATCACCACCATCATCACCATCACCACCATCACCATCATCATTACCATCACCACCATCACCACCATCATCACCACCATCACCATCACCACCATCACCATCATCATCACCATCACCACCATCACCATCATCACCACCATCACCATCATCATCACCACCATCACCACCATCACCATCATCATCACCATCATCACCATCACTACCATCACCACCATCACCACCATCACCATCATCACCATCACCACCATCACCACCATCACCACCATCACTATCATCACCATCACTATCATCACCATCATCACCACCATCATCACCATCATCATCACCATCATCACCCTCATCACCCTCATCACTGATAACAGTAATTCATAGCAACTAAGCACTTATATATACTGTGTCATTTGATCCTCACAGCAGCTCTGAGGTCAGGACCACATGTATTAATATTATTCTCTTACAGATGAGGAAAATGAAGCTCTGAGAGGGTAGGTAAGTGACTTGTTTTTGTTCACACAGTTACTAAGTATCAGAGGCAGGATTCAAGATTAAGTTTTAATGAGTTCAAATATAGATAAGTAGAAAAATAGTAAGAGAACATATAAAGTGTCACTTATAAGTGTAAGCTGTCAGGCATAGACGAATTAGGTTCCAAGATACTGAAAAAAAGACCAACTGGCAGTTGAGAGTGCTGAGCCATTACCAGTGAGTGACCCCTGAAAGTCTGTAGAAAACTGGAAGGGTGACACAGGAATGAAAAAGAGCAATTTTAAAAAAAAAAGAGAATAGAGTCTGCAAACTCTAGGCTAGTAAGCATGACTTTAATTCCTGTCAAAATTCTGGATTATATCACTAAAGCATTTGTGAATGAACATGTAGAAAAGGAAGTGGTGATCACAAAAAGCCAGTCTATTTTTCGCTAAGAACAGTTCATTCCAGAATAAACATGTTTCCTTTATCAATAGAGTTGCTAGATTGGTAGCCTAAGAGAATTCCATACAGTTTATCTAGATTCTAACAAAATATTTAACTAAGTTTTCCCCAGTACTATTGCAGAAAGCATGGTAATATGTAATCTAGGACAATGGAAAAGTTTGGTGGATTCAGCTCTGATTGAATGGTAAACACAAAGAATAGCCAACAAAGAACAGTCCAATTTGGAAGGAAGACTCCAGTATCCCATTCCAGAGATTTTTTTTGTCTGGCCTTGTTTTTAGTATCTTTATCGTAAATGGAATAAGTTATAGTTAACATGCTTATGAAATCCGCATAAGGCACAAAGCTGGCACAGACAGCTAACATAATGGAGGAGAGAATCAGGATCCTCTCCGTGTCCCAAACTGTGACTGGCAAGAACACTGACTTGAATCAAAGAAGATTAATTTTAATAAGGATAAATATAAAATTTTGCACTTGAGTATAAACAAGTCAATTCCACAAATATAAGATGGGTGAGCTTGGCTAGATATGTCCTATGAAATAAAGACCTTTAAGGCTTTAGCATACTATGGAATTGATATTAATCATAGTCTGACATGGCAGGCAGAAAAGCTTATGTGATCTGAGGCTACCTTGAAAGAAACAAAAGATCTAAGACAAAGGAATGATATTCCCATTGTACTTTACTCTGTCCAGAGGCCATAGGGAGTACTGTACTATATTTTTGGTGATATATCTGAGAGGCATTAATAAACTGGAAAATATACAGAGAAGGGCAAATAAAATTTTGAAGAATGTCAAGACTGTGCCATAAGATCAGGTGAAAGAACTGATGATGTTTAATCTAGAAAAGAAAAAGCTTATAGAATTATGATAGCTATCTTGAAGCATAAGATGGAAAGGTGCTCATTAGAGAATATGGAGAAGAGATTATTAGCCTTATTTTGTCTGGGTGAAGAAGAAATAACTGGCAGCAATGACTGGAACTGGTGGAGACAGATTTAGACTAGATATAAGTAAGAATTCTTAAAAATGAGAGTTAGCCCAAAGGAGAACACTTAGCAGAAACTTTCAATCAAAATCAGGATGGCTATTAAGTAGGTATATTGTAAAGGAGATTCTCACCCAGGTAAGATTTGGACTAGGAAGCTTTGAGATTCAACTCTAAGATTTTTCAAGGAATAAAGTCTAGCTGCTTTTCAGATATAATGGTGACACAACAAGGCTTAAGCTACAAGATGATAAAGCTAACTTCAATATGAAAAACTCCCCAAACTAAAAAGATCTAGTTACTAAAAAGGTTGGCTTTTTTAGGCATTAAACAAAAGCTAATTCTCTGATTTTGCCTATAATCATTAACTTGGAAGAATTACAGGTTTCATTTAGTCCAAACTCTCTCTCTCTCTCTCTCTAACTAGCTCCTTGAGGAAATAATATTCAAGGATATATAGTTAGCGGCAAAGGTAGGATTATAATCTACCCAGGCTTTCCAAGTATCAGTCCAGAGTTCATTCTACTGTCCCATGCTAACTTTCCTTTTTTGTGATATTTTAATCATTTATCATTCCATCTTTCCCTATGCCTTATGATCTCTTTTTCACTGTGATCTCTATTCCTCCACCCATTTTTCTCTCAAGTTATCAGTCCTTCACTGATGACATACTCTTCTTTGACTCACCTCTCTCCACCTCAATGAACCAATTCAACTCTATACTATGCACTCTCAAAGCCCTTGCTCCCACTAATGGTCACAGCTTGCCAAGCCCCAAACCTGGTACTCCCATCATCTGCCTCCTTCACTCTAACTCACGTGCTGCTGAAATGAAAATTTATGCTCTTAACTGTGCTCTCTCCTCAGCAAAATGGATATTCTATTCTTTTTGAATTGATTTGCCACTCCACTCTACTCAGAGGCTGTTCCAAACTTTCTCTTCAAGACTGTCATGCTACCTAACCACCACTCTTCTAGCCAAGGACCTTGTCTCAATCTTCACTGTTCAGAAAAGATTATTTACCAGGAGTGTCACTTTCTCCATTCTTCAATTCATATCTCTCAGACATTTCCTTCTATCTCCATTTTCATGTAAATATCAAATGAAGAGCTGGTTCATCTTTTTGCCAAGGTCAACCACTCTACATGTATACTTAATCCTGTGCCCTGCTGACTACTTCTCAAATTGTCATTTGAGACTATCATTCCAACTTTTTCACTTATCTTTAGCAACTCCATGTTTATTGGTTCATTCTTTAACAACTAGAAAAATGCCCATGTCTCCATCCTTAAAAACTCTATTACTGGATAAGACTGTCTTTGATAGTTCCCACTCCTCTCTTTTGTGGCTAAATTCCTTGAGAAAGCAGTCTGCTATTGGTATGTGTACTTCCTCTCCTCTCATTCAATTTTAAAACACTGCAATCTTGCTCCCAACTTTATCATTTCTTTACCTCTTTTCAACCATTTACATTATCAACAACCTTTTCCTCTTGTATACTTTCTCCTTTCTAGGATTTTATGACACTGCTCTCTTCTGTCGTTCTGACCATTCCTCCCTCATTCCTATTTCTAGTTCTTCATCCAGGTGACTAAGAGTATCTCTCCTAGGTCCCCTTCTTTTTGTCCTATTCAATTTGATTTGACCTCATTAGCTCTCATCTGTTCAGTTATTATCTCTATGCAGATGAATCTAATACATATACATATATGTGTCTATATAAATGTACCTCTCTCTCTCTCTCCCCCAACATATTCTCTGCTGAGCTACAGTTAAGCATCTACAAATTATGCTTACATGTCTCCAAATGGATATCCCATAGATATCTCAAACTCAACATGGAAGAAACAGAACTCATTACTATCTTTTTCTCCCAAATCCATGGTACTGTCTAGGATAGTACCATCTTGCCAGTTACCTAGATTCATAATCTTGGCATTATCCACAACTCCTCACTCTCCCTCAGTCCACATCAAATCAGTTGTCAAATCTTGCTGCTTCTACATCCGTAACATCCCAAATCAGACCTCTTCTCTACTCACACAATTACACCATCTTAGTTCGGGTTCTCATCACAATTTGTCTAGATTACTTCAACAGTTTCCTAATTGGTTTCTCAACCATAATTCTCTCTACAATTTAACCCATCCTTAATACTCCTCCTGAAGTGACTTTCCTTAAGCATAGATATCATCTTATTACTCCTTTACTTAATTAAATCCAGTAGATTCCTTTTGCCCCTAGAATTAAACATAAACCATTTTGTTTAGCTTTTAAAGTCTTTTACAACCTGGTTTCAACTTATGTTTCTTATTGGCTCAGGCTCATTGTTTATAACTTTTCCTCCTGCAGTCTGTAAGCCACCCAAAGTAGGCTTTACTCAGTTTTTTAATTTCAGGTCACTCCATTTCTTCTTTTTTTTTTCATTTTTAAAATTTGTTTTCTTGTTTACATCATTCATTTTCATGAGATTTTTGAATTACAAATTTTTTCCCCATCTTTGCCTTACCCCAATCCCAAAACAGCAATCCCACTGTAAAGTCCCTCCCCTGATCTGCTCTCTAACTTTCTGGTTAGAAAAGCTGCCAGATCCTGGGTTATCCTGATAGTGCTTCCACAGTATTAAAACGGTTTTCTCTTGGCAGCCTATAAAATTTTCTCCTTTAACTGGGGATTCTGGAACCTGGCAATAACATTTCTAGGAATTTTCTTTTGGGGATCTTTTTGAAGAGATGATTGGTGAATTCTTTCAAGTTCTATTTTGCCCTCTGATTCTAAAACATCAGGGCAATTTT
>CM053600.1:133940998-133966124 GCA_028646575.1 Pseudocheirus occidentalis | reverse complement strand
TTTTTTTGAATTTTTTTTAATATGCCTCTCATTTTACGTCTCTTTTTGCTCTGAATTCTTTTAAGAACTGAAAACCCAGCGATCCTGGCAATTGCCCTCGTAGAGCCTTCCCCTGGGCCCTCACCTCACCCCAGGGGGACTTGTAGCTAGAGACTTCCGTCCTGATGCCCCACATTGGGCTCCACTTGCTGCGGCTAGCACAGTCTGGACCTTGCTACCAGCTGAGTGAAATAAAAGGACAGAAAAAGAGAGAGAGAGAGAGAGCTTGAGAGAGCTTCTAGCTGAATAAGAAAGAGGGAGAGAGACAGGGATGTATTCCATAGTCTGTTTATTGCAGAACCATTTCATACAGAGCCCCCTTTTTTCATTTTTGTGATTTCTTTGGGATATAGCCCTAGAAGTGGTATTGCTGGGTATGCACTTTTTTATAGCCCTTTGGGCATAGTTCCAAATGGCTCTCTAGAATGGTTGGATCAGCTCACAACTCCACCAGTAGTGAATTAGTGTTCCAACTTTTCCACATCTTCTCCAACATTTATCATTTTTCTGTTTTGTCATGTTAGCCAGTATGACAAGTGTGATGTGATACCTAAGCTTTGTTTTGGTTTGCATCTCTCTAATCAATAGTGATTTAGAGTAGTTTTTCATATGATTATAGATAGTTTTAATTTCTTCCTCTGAAAACTGCCTATTCATTTCCTTTAACCATTTATCAATTGGGGAATGACTTGTGTTCTTATAAATTTGACTCAGTTCTCTCTATGTTTTAGAAATGAGGGCTTTATCAGATACACTAGTTACAAAAATTCTTTCCCAGGTTTCTGTTTCCCTCCTAATCTTGGTTGCATTGTCTTTGTTTGTGCAAAAACTTTGCAATTTAATGTTATCAAAATTATCCATTTTGCATGTCATAATGTTTTCTGTCTCTTGTTTGGTCATAAATTCCTCCATTCTCCATAAATCTGACAGATAAACTACTCCTTGCTCCCCTGATTTATTTACAGGATCAGCCTTTATATCTAAATTGTGTACCTATTTGGACTTTATTCTGGTATACAGTTTCAGATGTTGGTCTATGCCCAGTTTCTACCATACTATTTTCCAGTTTTCCCAGACGTTTTTGTCAAGTGGTTAGTTCTTATCCCAGAAGTTGGGGTCTTTGGGTTTATCAAACAGTAGATTGCTATAATCATGGACTACTGTGTCTTCTGTACCTAACCTATTCCACTGATATACTCCTCTGTTTCTTAGCTAGTACCAAGTAGTTTTTGACATTGTTGCTTTATAATACAATTTAAGATCTAGTATGGCTAGGTGACCTTCCCAAGCATTTCTTTTCATTAATTGCCTTGATATTCTGGACCTTTTGTTCTTCCAGATGAATTTTGATATTATTTTTTCTAGCTCTATAAAATAATTTTTGGTAGTTTGATATGGCACTGAAGAAGTACATTAATTTATGTAGAATTGTCATTTTTATTTATGATGGAATACTGTCGTAGTATAAGAAATGATGATCAGGATGCTCTCAGAAAAACCAAGAAAGACTTGCATGAGCTGATGCAAAGTGAAATGTACTGTGTACAAAGTACCAACAATATTTTAAGATGATCATCTGTGAATGACTTAATAATTAGCAATACAACAGTCCAAGATAGCTCTTAAGGAGTTATGGTGAAAAATGCTATCCATCCCCAGAGAAAGAACTGATGGTGTCTGAATACAAATTGAAGCATACTTTTTTTTTTTGCTTTTCTTTTTTCTTGAGTATTATGGATATGTTTTGCATGACTACACATGTATAACCTACGTCAAATTGCTCACTTTGGTGGAGGGGGAGGGGTAGTGAGAGAATTTGGGACTCAAAGTTTTAAAAACAAATGTTAAAAATTGTTTCTACATGTAACTGGGGGAAAATGAAATACTAAATTTAAAAAAAGGAATGAAGAAAATGTTAATAATGAAAATTCTTTTTTTTTTTTGAGGGCAGTTGGGGTTAAGTGACTTGTCCAAGGTCACACGGCTAGTGTGTGTGTGTGTGTGTGTGTGTGTGTGTGTGTGTGTGTGTGTGTGTGTGAAGTGTCTGAGGCCGGATTTGAACTCAGGTACTCCTGACTCCAGGGCCGGTGCTCTATTCACTGCACCACCTAGCCGCCCCCGAAAATTCTTTTTTAAAAAGGTTATTGTTACCTGAGATTAGGAATCTCACCAAAGCTCCTCATTTCTGTCTGTGACAGTGCCATTCTTTCAAACCTTGGGACTTGTGCTATAGATTGAACAATAAATTGAATTTCACTAAAGAATTTTTTTTTCCTTGTGGCTCAGTTCAGAGTCTGGGCCATAGTAGGACTTGGCAGGGAGTCATTCCTAATCTAACGGGTACAGAAGCAGTTTTAAGACTGAATTAGATACAGTAGTAGGTTAAGCAATGTGATCCCAGCCACTAATTAGCTACGTGACCCTGGACCAGCCATGATGCCTCTGTTTTCATCTCTATGAAATGGGAGGCATGGAGAGAGTGTAAACTATATGCTATCTAAAAATCTCTTGTAGTTCCAGTAATTTTATATTTCTCTTGACTTATTTTTAAATGTATTGGCTTCTAGTTCCACAAGATCATAATTCCATTTAAACAATAGCTCCTGATTGAAAAGGAGCCATATCTGTCATGAAGAGGCAAAACTTCAAATCCATACTCTCCTTTTATTGCAGTATAATATTTTTTACCCACAATTAGGAAAAATCATTTATTACCTGTACTTTTTTAGGATAGTGATTTACCAAATAACTAAAATTTCCAAGTAGTTTTTAGTGAAGTTTTCATGGCACAGTTTCTGCTTCTAAAAATTGTATTCCTGAAGGAAGAGTCACAATAGTTCTTCCTGCGATTCAAGGGACCTTTCTAAATTGAGAAGCTAAATACAGAAATGTTACTTTGGTTTAAGGGAGATTTCATATAAGTAATTTCATCCAGAAAAATTCATTAATTACCAGTTACCGGATAGAACCCAGCTTCTGAGTTTATCCTTAGACTCCATCTTCTGCCATGGCCATGCATACCTACTTGTTAAAATCCCACCCTTCATCAGCTTTATTCTACCTCCAAGGTTGGAACTTTGAAATTGGGAAATAACCAAGAGATGGATTCCATTTTAAATCTGCTCTTTTCTGTTTCCTGCTTTCTCTGCACCTGCATGTGGTAAGGAAATGAGAGTAGGTCTAGAAGGAACATATACAGTCTCTTTTTTTGAACACAGGTTATGCTTTTATCTTTCCAGGCTTTTTTAAAGTTTGGAGTAAGATGTGGGAATACGGATAAAATGTTGAAAAAGAAAAGCATCACGATAGTTATATTTCTATAACTGAAAATAGTATTTTGAAGATTTTATATTTTGGCAGAAAAAGTGATTAGAATGACTTCCATTATTCCAACATTAGATGTTCCTTTAATTCCTCCTGGTGCTGTATCTGCTTAAAGTAGTCAGTACCTACACAGCTATTATTGGTTAGAGCATGAAATTAAATATAGGGACTACAGTTTTTCATACAAATTAGAGCAATACTACGGGAAAGTCAGAGGGGTGATGGGGGAGGATATAGGAGGGAACAGATTCGGGGAGGGGGTATACAGTGGGATCACTGTTTTGGGGGAGGGGGGTAGGGGAAACAGGGAGAAAATTTGTAACTCAAAATCTTGTGGAAATCAATGATGTAAACTAAAAATAAAGAAAAGTTAATTATAAAATGGGGGAAAAAAACACAAATTAGAGTATTAAGAGAGACAGTGTAGGTGGTATAGTGGAGAGAGAGCTGACCTTTGAGTCAGGAAGGCCTGATTTCATGGTCCACCTCTGATCCATTTTTGCTGTGTCACCTCAGGCAAATCACAGCCTCTTCATGGCCTAGGAAACTCTAATCCATAAATCACAGAGTGCCGGTCTGTATTTGTAGAGGGAATCTACTTACCGAGGAATTCCCTAGACCAGTGAAATAACTGATGTGTATACAACCATTCAAGAAAAGGTGAAGCAACAAAAGAAATGTGAAAGTGGTCAGATATGCAGGTTACATGTATATCATTGGGTTTGCTGTAGAAAACTTCCTGCTTGTGTTGCCAGTATAATTTTATATGAATTATTTATTTTCTGAAAGAATTCTAATATTGAAAAACTTGAGGTTTGCTTTTTGACAAGCCTTAAATATTAAAACACTTTATTACATTTTTCTATTTAATTACAGGGTGTAGGAAAAAACAAGATTGTTGACCGATTCCTTTACCTGCTTAACAGACCCAGAGAATATATTCAGCTACATAGGTAAGAGGAGAAGTTCACCAATCTATTAAACTTCTGTTCCTCTCCCTAGACAATTTAAAACTGCTTCCTTAAAGACCCATTTTATTAACCTTTTTTCATTTTCCATTCTTATTGTATTTCTTTTTTCCTTCCCTGTATGGAAATGAAAGGCCATAAAATTTGCTTTTAAAATAACAGATGCTTTTGTAAATACTGATTAAAAGATACTATGGGGACAGAGACTGATAAGCATTAAATTAAACAGAAAAGCGTTCAGAGAATAGACATCATTTTGATTTTAGGCAAAAAACATAAGTGAGTTTCAATCATATAAAAATGTATCACAAACATGGGGTGTGTGTAGGTTGAGGGGAGAAATATAGTAAGAGTGTATGTCTTCTTTTTAAAGCACTTGAATTATTCATTTCTCTGTTGAGTCAAGGGGCTAATTTGGAACTGTTTATCAAATGAGTTTGATTCTCCAGGTTTGATGCAATTTACAGGAAGTCAGTGGGGATTTTTTTTTCCTCTCTGGGCCAAAGAATATTGAATCAGAAGTTAGAGGCCTTGAATTAAATCCTACTTTTGAAGCTTACTATCCTTGTGACCCTCAGACAAGTTATTTAATGTCTCCCTGGGCTTCATCCTCCTAATCTCTAAAATGAAAGGATTGGATTAGAGGTACCTTCTAGCTCTAGATTTAAGTTTAAAAACAACTAAACCATATGGTTCAGTTCTGTACTATAGTCAGTTAAAGAGGAAGAAATAAAAGAAAGAGAAAAGAATTGAGACAAATAGATTTGTAAAGTCAAAATGAGGAAAAACATGAGAAGAGTATAAGGAAGGAAGAGAGAAAAGCATAGTTCTTGAAAAGAGGAATAACAAATATAGCCAGACCCTGGACTTGACTTTCCCAGACCACAGGCACACTGCCAGGTTGGTTTCCCAGAGCAGAACTACGTCTTTCAGTAGTAGGAGGGCTTGAGATGACAGCATTAAAAAGATACTTGCCACCCCCTTGAGATCCTAGGGGTAGTAATGCAGATTTGGGAAGTGCTCCTCAATGTCAGTTACCAGTGATTGAGGAACATGGTATATTTTGGAACTGGTGGCCAGAATTAATAATATCAGGCAAACTGAATTGAAAAATTCATAGAAAATGAGAAGTGTATAGACTAAGGTCACTGAGATTATCTGCAGTTCATTAGAGGCAATGAGAGGATCGGTGGCTAGAACACTGGACCTGAAGTCAGAAATACCAGAGTTCAAATCCATCTTCAACTCTTACTGGTTATGTAACCCTGGACGGGTTACTTAATCTCTCTTTGCTCAGTGGTAAAATGGTGATATTATAACAGCACCTATCTCCCAGGGTTGTTTTGGGGATCAAACTACAACATATTTTTAAAAAGTGCTTATCACTGTGCAGTGTCTCACACATAGTAGGTGCTATTGCTTATTCACTTCCCTCTTCAGTTTAAGTACAAACTAGACTTCCTGGGATTGATTTAATAGTGGATATGCTGATTTTAGCAGGAGATGGATAAAGGCTGGTTTCTGCATCTGATTTTATTTTTGAAAGATGATTGAGCTGCAGCATACTAAATAAGTTCCATTTTTAAACTTTTTATAGGCTACAGAATGACTGTTTTGTTTTTATTCTTAGGTCATTTTATTCTGTTTATTCCTGCCACTTAATGGCATATTATTGCTGTTTGGTGGTATTTTAAAAATGCATTTAACTGTCCTAATGAATGCTGTTTTCTTATATTCATATTTGCAATCTTACTGAAGAGTGCTATGTTATATCATCTTTAAATACTATATTATATATGAATATGTTTTAATTAAACATTTTAAAAAGATGAGTCAGAGTACGAATAATCTTCCTAAAATAGTCTCAGAAGTAGAAATCAGCTCTTTTATCTCTCCTACCATATTTGGTGTATTTACTATTAAACCAAGTCCACGAGGTCTGCTTTGTATCTAGATTGAAGAACTGTAGGTAATCACAGTGACTCTGAGCTACATGCTTCCTTTTTACTGGGAATTTTTCAACTTGGTTCAACAGAAACTTATTACCTTCAGAGTACTTAGATGCCACGAATACAAAAATGAAAAGCAACACAACTTTTTGTTCTTAAATAGTTTGCAGTCTGTAGGGTATGACATATATACATGTGAATGAAATTCAGAGTAGAATATGCTAGGGCAAAGGAAAGACCACTTTCATGAGGGGAGATTTAGAAAAGTTTTGTAGCAGCTGCTCTGAGCTCTCCCCAGAGATGGGGAGAGGAGTACATTTTAAGTATGAGAGAATGGCTTGTACATATGTTTAGCAATAGAAGACATCAGAAGCAAAGGTTCTAGCTGAACCACTGGGAGAGGAGGCCGGCCCTAAAGTGTGAGTCAGCATGTGAGAAAATCCTGACAGCTACCTTATTTCAGAGTACTCCTTTAAAAAGAGAATTAAGAGTAGACAAGTGGACTAGCCCTTAATTGATTTGCTGCGGCTGTATCAGTATCATCCCAACCCATCCTTACGGCGGTTGTTGATGACTTAGAAAACTCCAACAGTTTTCAGAATAGCAGTGGACATCTGTGGTACAGGAATCATACTTCACATCCTGTTCAGTTTTTCAAGTCATCAATATCTAACTTTCGGACCATTTTAGCTTGTAATTTACATAGATGGCAATTTGCCTACCATTTCCCTTGCATCTTGATGCTTGTGATGCAAATAGAAAGGGGCTCAGTCAGCTTTCTTATTGAGAAGATTACAGAGGGAACTGGTTAGCATTCATCAGGCATCTGAGCAGAAGAAAATTAAGATAAGCTTCATTACTCTGTCACCTCTGTCTGAATAGTTTTTCTTTAAATATATGTACATTCAAAAAAACAGTGTGTTTTGGGATGTGATAGCTAAAATGAGGCTATAAAAATCATCTCTTTTCTGACTCATAAAACATGAGTTAATTTAATTAGTTTTTCTTTGACCCTGGATTTTCAAAGCATTCTCATTCAAGATAGTTTAGATTTATTTTTTATCATTTAGAAATAGGTTCATAATATTAACAAGATAGTTAAAGATTGTTATGGTTAAAACAAGATAAACTGAAGCACAAAGTTCTGTGCACCATCAATTTATTAGTAAAACATGAATTCACTGACAGATAGGATCTCAGCATTCTCAGCAAAGCTAAGACCCTGAGCTAAGGAATGGCTGGCTTTTTGATAGTTTTTAGGGAGGTGAAGAATAAAGAAGAGGACATCATAAGGAGGGAAGAAGTCATGATTAGTTAGAAGAGCTCTGCCTCCTAAGTGGTTCAGTCAATATGATTGGCTATAAAGCCGAGGTATGGGGAACAAGGAGATGGATTGGAAAGGAGGAACTAACAACAGCCTCCTCCTTCCGTCCTGCAACTAAGGAATGTTCATAGTTTGATTCCACCTGCAAGGTTAGAGAGTGGACCAGACCTCTTTGAATAACAAACCAGACATCCTTGGTGATGTAAAGGTACCACACCAGACTTTATGGTATCCATCTGCGTCATTCAAGGGTAAGAGATTTACAGGGATTAATAAGAGAACTAGATTTCTAAATTTTAACTCATTACAAGATCAATTTATCAACAACCGTTCATTAAGCCTCTACTGTGTGCTAGGCAAAGACAAATTATGACAATCTCTGCTCTGATGGAGCTTACTTTACATTGAGGCATGCATCATATTAAATGTGTGTGTAATAAATTAAAGGTAATTAAATATAATATAGTTGGTCTTTAAAAAGTTTATAGTTTCCTTTACAACTTTTACTGGCTTAACATTTTCTCCTATATTTGACCTACAGAATTAAGTCTGTCACTTAGAACCTTACATAATGCAAAACCCTTTTTTCCTCATGTATAAACGTCTCATTCTTTTTGAGGCCATAGCTGTCTATTTTGCTGTGTCAAAACTAGGACACCTTAACATGTGGATTTATATTTTTAGGGACAGAATAAGATGTGAAATATTGTTAGTTTTCATTATAATAACTGCAGATACAGTGCAGTAGAAATAACACTGGAATAAGAAGAAATCCAGGTCCTCACATTAACTAGCTGTTTGAGTTATCATTTGATCCATTGCTATCCTCTGTTGTATGCAGCTATTCTCTTACCAGATTATGAGCTAGCAGCTGCTGCATTCAGCTTTTCCCCCCTAATATCTGAACTCACTGATTTATTCCAGGACCTTGATACAAAATAATTTTCTAAACATTTTCATCCGTCCTGATACATCTGATTTACTCTTCTTCCATATGCCCTTCCATATGAGAACCTGGCCTCATATTTTACTGAATATATTAAGGCCATTTGCCAATAACTCTCTTTTCTCCCCTCCTCATCTTATATAGCTCAAATGCCTTCTGCCACTTCACTCGTCTCCCATGAAAAGGTGGCGCTTTCTCCTTGCCAAGGCAAATATCTCAATATGCACAAGTGTACCCGTTGCATTCTGTCTTCTCCAGAAGATTGCTCCTCCTATCACCTCCTATATCTCACTGATCTTCAGTTTCTCCCTCATTCTATCTATCCATCTAATTGCCATTATATGACTCTCTTCAGTCATCATTCAACTGAAATCACTTTACAGAGTTACCACTGATCCAATGAGCAACACGAATAGAGTCTGATAATATATTTCATGGTCCACACTCATAGTTTTCATCTCTACAAAGAAAGGAAGAAGGGGTATTTTGTTCTGTCTTCTTTCAGGGTCAAGCTTGTTTATTATGATTACAGTATTGAAGTTGTGTTGTTGATAGTATTTTATTTCCGTTGTTGTCTTTGTATATTTTGTTTTGCTGAGTTTGCTTTCAAATATTCTTCTTAAATTTATCTGAATTAGAATTTCCTTCTCTGGAACAGTGAGGTGGCAGAGTGGATAGTGTCCCAGGCCTGAAGTCAGGAAGACTCATCTTCCTGAGTTCAAATTCTGTCTCAGACACTTACTGTGTGATGTTGAACAAGTCACTTAACCCTGTTGGCTTCAGTTTCCTCATCTGTAAAATGGGCTGGAGAAGGAATTGGGAAACTGCTCCAGTATCTTTGCCAAGAAACCCCCAAATGGGGTCCCAAAGAGTCAAATGTGACTGAAATGACTCAAAACAACAAAATGTCTTTCTTCGGGACACCAAACTTCAACATTCACCAAACTTCTACTGAATACCATCTCCCATGCTGTGTGCACCTAGTCCGAATCCTTCATTTTGTACTTAAAGAAGTGAAGGCTCAGGGGAGGTTAGGTGGCTCACCCAAGGCATTCAGTACTTCTTTATTTGATTAGATCTATTTTTTCATCAATGTGGCTACTCCCTTCATTTGTTCAGCCCCTCCCTCCTTATTTTTACTGTATCAAATTTGAAAGGTTTTGTACAAACAAAACCAGTGAAGCTAGGATAAAAAGTGAAACTATTATATGGAAAAATGAGACTAAAATTCAAGAGATTGAGACAGAATATGTAGACCTGAGATCCCATTGCATAAAGATGCTCTTTGAAGCCATAAGAAATGATGAGAGCACAAAGAAAGAGAATGCTTAGGAAAAAGAGATGCGACAACAACTTCTGAGTATATATACATATATACCGTATATTTCTCTTTGGGATAGGGGTATAAGAATGTATGCATACACATACATATAGCACATGCATAGACACATAGATACACATATAATAAATATACCTTTATTTCTGCCTTTGACCTTCTTTGGGTATTTATCCCACAATGGGATTTCTCGGTAAAAATATACAGATATTTTAAATCCCTTTCATCACAGAATTCCATTTTTTTCTCCAGAACTATTATGTCAATTAACAGTTCTACCAACAATGTAGTAATTTGTTTGTCTCCTATAGTTCTTTCAACATTCACTATTTCTGATTTTTGTCATCTTAACAAATTTTATAACTGTGAAAATATCTCATTTATTTTAGTTTGCATTTCTCTTAATAGTGAGTTTGAATAGCCATTCATCTGATTGCTAATAGATAAATCAGTAGGGTGCAATTCTTTTGAAAACTGTTCATATCCTTTAGCGATTTATCTGCTAGGGAATGGCTCTTGGTCTTAACATATTTGTATTAATTCTCTACCTTTCTTGAATATCAGACTTTTATCAGATATTTCAATGAAAAAATATTTTTCCCAGTTAAGTTTCTCTTCCTATCCTAGGGAAGAACATGTAATTTTTCAAATATCCTTCCCCCCATGCCCGGAATATCCTCCCACTTCACTTCACCCTAGTAGAATCCATAACTTCATTAAGTGCTTTGTTCAGGTGCCACCTCCTACCAGAAGCTTCTGATAACCACATTTGCTAGTGCCTTTCCTCTAGAAATTCTTTTGTAGGGGTGGCTAGGTGGTTCAGTGAATAGATCACTGGCCTTGGAGTCAGGAAGACCTGAGTTCATATCCCACCTCAGACACTTAACACACACAAGAAAAAGCTAGCCGTGTGATCTTGGGCAAGTCAGCTTAAACCCACCTTGCCTACCATCCCCCCTCCAAAAAGCAAAAAAAAAAAAGAAACAAAAGAAATTACTTTGTACATGTGTTTAACATTTATTTTTCTTTCCGTATGTTGAAATAAAAAAATAAATCTATCTTCTCCCTTTATTACCTGAAAGAATTAATCAACCAATATTTATTAACCACCTACTATGTGCAAGGCACTGGAGATACAGAAAGGGGCAAGACACAGTCACTACTCTTAAGGAGTTTACAGTCTTAATAGGAGACAACATGCAACCAAATATGTAAAGCACGCCATATACAGGATAAATAGGAAATAATTACAGAGGGAAGGCACTAGAACGAAGAGGGGTTGAGAAAGGCTTACTGTAGAAAGCAAGTGACCTAGTTCTGTAGTCTAGACCCTCAAGTTTAGTCTGTTTTGTTTTCCATTGTAATTTCTCTAAAGGTGATCTATTTTTTTTTGGAGGGGAGAAGGCTAGGCAATTGGGGTTAAGTGACCTGCCCAAAGACACACAACTAGTAAGTGTGATCAAGTGTCTAAGGCAAGATGTGAACTCTATTCACTGCACTACCTCATTGCCCTGGTGATCTGTTTTTTAAAATTACTTTTATGACTTTGCCGGTTTCCTGTTAGTAAAGGGTTATTGTGGTTGAAGTCATTGCTTTCATTTTGTAGCAAGGAGAAAAATTTATCAACAATTCAAAATCTTCTGTGATTCCTCTTTCTGTTTTAGCTGTTTTTTTTTCTAAAAACAACAAAATGATTACAGTCAACAGCTTATTGTATATAGGATATATTCAGTTTTCATCGAATTTCAATGAATTTTTCATGTTAGATTTTTCACATATCCATGATTTTATTTTATACATTTATAGGAATGTACTCTTTCTTTTCATGCAACAAAACCAGTTGATCTCTGTACACAATATAGAGAGCTGATCCAGCCAAAAATAAACCATCACCTGGTAGCCATGTTCCTCATCATAAGCCTCTCTGACCTTAGCTTTAGTGTTCAAAACTTCTCTTTGCTATAGTTTGGACCTTCATCAGTTTGTGCCTAAGAATGCATACTTTGAGATGTGCCTAATAACGCATACCTTTTGCATACTACACTGATGAAGCATTAGAGCAGATTGTAATGAAAAAAAGTAGACTGTTTTTCAAAATGTGTTTTAAAAAAAATTCGCTAATTAGGAAGAAATTAATTCATTGTACCTACAGGCAGTGTTTTGGGGCATATTGAGCTTAACCTTTAGAGGCTTATTTTCTTTTACAAATTGCTGGTTCTTACATAATCTAATTATTTTTATTGAAACTGGGATCATTTAAAATTATCTTTCAAGCTTTAATGACCCTAATTTTAAAAACCCCACCTCTAAGTTACAGATTTGGAAGAAGATAATTTTAACAATTTGGTAATGTTAAAATAGTTTTCATTAAGTTCCTTCCCAATGTCTTGAAAAATTTTAATTTATCGCAGACTGTTCTGCCTTCCCCTCCTAAAGTAACATTTCATTTAGTATGTATGTTTTTTAAAAATATATGCTTATTTGTATTCACACTTCCCCGATTAGAATGTAATCTCCTTGAAGTCAAGGGCTTTTTATTTTTTCTTTGTATCGTCAGTGCGTAGCCTGGAACTTAGTTCCGGCTGGCGCCTCTGAAGCACTCAGTAAATTTTTGTTGATTGATTATAGTATTAGAGTAAATGTTAACAGCATAGCTATCAATAGATAACTTAACATTTCCACATGTTTAATTCTAAAGAGCCACTAAACTTGGTTAAAGAAAAATTGCTTTAGGGGATTTGGAAAGGAGGTAAAGTCCTGGTATGACTCTCCTGATTGTGTTTAGTTGTTCCCAAAGGCTTTACCAGCAGAACACAAAAGTCGGCAGATCCTGCCAACAAGGAAAGGCTTCACATATAGGTATGGCAAAAAACCTGATAAACTTAGAAGACCAGCTGACCTAAGTTCCAAAGGAGAGGCTCATTACCAGACAGATTGTAGTGTATTAGCTATAGTATTTTTCAAAGATACCTAAGGCATGGATATCAGTATTTACAGTATAATAAAATCATTTAAACTAAAAGTAGAATTCTTTCATCCTTTTTTGCATTTTCTTCCAACAAGTTTTTCCCCAAAAGTCCCGTTGTAATAGCCTTTAGTTGCTTTCCTTAAATACATTATAAGACTGCTCATCAGGCATAATCCAGTAGAAGCAGGGAACAAATTATTGCAGTCTTGAATTGTGATGAGTCAGAAACTCATTTGTGTGAGTAAATTAAGGCTTTCAGTCCATGAAATTCTTTAATCCTCAGTAGCAAATAGTTAACAAGCAACTCACCTTCAGAATATTTTACTCTTCTTAGGAACTTATTTTCTCAAATATCTTGTATAACTTTAAAAAAAGACAACTTTTGCTTTCTTTAAGTAGGGATGCTATTATTGAAATAATATCTAAACTGTTTATGAAACATAAAATAACTGTTATAATTTAAATATAAAACAAAGCATAATTTTACATATTAAACAGAACTTTTTTCTTTTTCTTATAAAGGGCACCTGGAAAGGATGATTGACAAGATTATAACAAAAGCTGCTTTCCTTTTCTGAATTCCTCCTTATGAGAATGAATTGAATGCAATATCATCTTCTAACCATCAGTTAGAAGTTTGTGTATGTTTAAATACATTTGTAGGTTCTATTTCTACTACAAGTAGTTCTTTCAGAAGAAAATTAATTTAAATAGTTGTGTTCCTTTAAAAATTCAGTTGTTAGAAGACAGCTTCAATTGCTTTTTTTCTTTCAATTAATTTGCTTTGCCTTCTTATGGTATGCCACAGTTTCTCATAATCTGCCCTTCCGTCATTGAACCCACTCTTGAAACTAAACAAGAGTTAAGACAAAAATCTAACTATATATATAGTAGTATCTTGCACCAATATATAGCCACGTCTCTGGGAGGGAGGGAAGTGGAATATGTTTCATTGTTTTTCCATACCCAAGATGAATAATTCAGTTGCCATTTTGAAAGTTGCTGTCTCTTTTACTGAAGATGACACAAGACTTTCTCTTGTTTTTTTAGTGTTGAAAAGTGTCATATTGATTATAATTAAGTGACAGCTAAGGTGAGAAACACATTATATTGCTATAAAGAGTTTTGGGTTTTTTGGTCTCCTACATCGTCCTCCTCCTGAAATTCAGGATGACTGATCTCTGTTTTTTATTTGTTCTGAAATTTAAAGATAGATTTCAATTTGGATTTGAATAAGCTTCATTTTAGCTATGGTAAATATAGAAAAATTTTGCAGATGGTTAAAAAAACTTCATTTTCTATATAGGTCAGTGATGGCAGAAAATGGGAATAAGCCAGGCAATCAGGAGAAGAGCGCTCTGTGTGTGTGTGTGTGTGTGTGTGTGTGTGTGTGTGTGTATAGTAAGATTTAAACTTAGACTAGGGCAGTGGGGGACTTGATAGCCGCCAATACAGATCTGTGTAATTAATGGCAGGGAATGGAGATATTAAGAGAAAGAGAAAAGACTGGAGTTCATTTATGAGTTAAAAGAAATAGAGAGACTTTTTTACCCTTTATTGAAAACCAGGAGAATAAGGGAAACTTGGATGGAGCCAAAAACAATATGCTGGTCATCCCCTACAGCAAAAGTTCTTAGTCTTTTTTATGTCCTAGACCCCTTTGGCAATTTATTGAAGACTATGGATCCCTTCTCAGAATCCTGTTTTGAAATCCATAAAGTAAAATGCCTTGAATTATAAAGGAAACCAATTCAGTTTTTTTTTTTAAGTTCACAGACCTCAGGTTAAGAGCCTCTGCTCTTAACTAGACCCATAGACATGGAGGGACCTCCCAAAGATGCAGTGCCCAGAAAGGCATGTGCTGTGGAAGAAGCAGCCACTTCTGCAATGAGGGCATTTGGGCCATGCTTAGATCTGTGACTGGTTGAACTGTTACCACTGAGCTGGTTGCTGGTGTTAGAACTAGAATGATACCTGACCACACTCCTGCACATCCCCTATGTGCTGTGATATATAATTTCGCATAATAAGGCTCAGAGAAATAAAAACCAAAGTGTTTTATAAGGTCTGAGGAGAAAAGTCATTATTGACCAAGGGATCAACCACTATTCCTGGAGGCAAAGTAGCATTTGAATTGGTATATGAGAGCTAGCAATTCCATAGGCTACTAGAAGATGGGAGGTCATTCTTTGTATAGGGAAGAGCATAGACAAAGGCACAGTGCCTGTTTAGGGATAAAGATGGGGAGTGAGAGGAATCCATCTTGACTGGGCCATAATAGTACTAGTGAATAGAGCACCAGGCCTGGTGTCAGAAGACTCATCTTCCTGAGTTCAGATCTGGCCTCACATACTTTCTAGTTCTGTGACCCTGGGCAAGTCACTTAAGCCTGTTTGCCTCAGTTCCTCATCTCTAAAATGAACTGGAAAAGGAAATGACAAACAGCTCTAGTATTTTTGCAGAGAAAACCCCAAATAAGGTCACAGAGAGTCTGACATGATGGAAAAAGATTGAATAACAGACTTAATTATTAAGCAACCCAAATGCCAGTTTGGGCTGATATATATATATATATATATAAACAAAGTAAGTGGCAAAGCCAGCATGGAAACTCAGGTCTTGATTCTGGGCCCAATGCTTTCTTCACTAGCCCATATGGACAGTACTTTCAGCTACACTTCCCACCTCTGGTCTTGTATCCCTGTCCTTTATAACCAGGCCCCTGTTACCTTACAGCCATTGCAACGCTTATAGCCCTAAGTATCATATTCTGTTGACTGACTTTTTTTCTCCCAGAGTAATCTCAAGTCTGTGTGGCCTTTTTGTTCAGGGCTAATTTAAAAGGGAAGAAGTAAAAGTTAGGAATAACAATGAAAAGAAGAACCAGACACCAAAGTACAGCAAAGTATAAATGTGGAATAGAAGTTAATAATTTGTACTCTGCCCCCACATCAGACTTCATTTGGAGGATTGTGTTCCATTCTAGATACTAGTTTAAGAAAAGCACCGATAAGCTAGAGAATGTCCAGAGGAGGGCAGCCAAGATGCTGAAGGGCCTTGAGTCTATATTACATAAGAATTGAAGAAACTAAGTGTATTTAGCTTGGAGATGAGAAGATATAGTTGACGTGTTACCCAGTTAAGAGATACCTTGTAGAAGATGGACTAGATTTGTTTTACTTGGCCCCAGAGGGCAGAACCAGGAGCAGCAAATGGAAGATGAAAAAAGGTAAATTAGGTTCAATGTCAGGAAAAATCTCCTGCTGGGGAAAGCTCTCTGAATATGGAATGATCAGCCTTGAGCTGTGAATTCCCTCCTCCTTAGAAATCTCCAAAAGGGAATGCAAGAATGGCCATTCCTTTCACGTGTGAGATGAACTAAATGTCCGCTGACCAGCCTTTACCTGGCCAGCATCAAGCTAGGGCTATTTATATTCACTCTGAGCCATCAGAATCTACACAATGACCAGTTGAGGGTTGGGACTGTGCTCATTGTTGAACAATCAATGACAGCTAGAGTGATTGGATTGAAGACATGGTTCATAAAAAAGAAACCTAGGCCATAAATTATCCCCAAGATATCTTGCTAGGTTTCAGTGACCAAAATTTCTATTCCTTTGAGCAGAGCACTCCCAGGTAAGGGTATGATTCCCTAGGTTCATAGAGGGAGAGGAGGGAAGGAAGGAAGAAAGGAATGAAAAAGCTACATTGCCCAACTGGAATTGGCCAGTTGGGTCCCCAGTGGAGCAGCTACTCCTGGGTTGTTGTTTGTCCTTCATTCTCAAAGAGGACCATGACATCAGGAAAGTGATGCCATGACTTGCAAGTGAATTGGATTTCAGTGAGGGAGTGCCGTGCAAAGTAACCAGCCTCACTCTCTCCTCCCTGAGGGTCTTCACCTCCTAGATTGATTTTATTTTATTTTTTTTCTAAGTAAAAGAGGCCGTTCTTTGCCTCATTTTTACCTAGCCTTAATCATTGAAGGTGCATTAGCTCAGACAAACTGAGACCTGAGAAAGACCTTAGCTCAAAAAGGCCAAGGCCTCCCACTGCCTCCAGGGCCATCTCCAGTTTTCCTAATCTATATCTCTCCATTGGACCCAGATGGTTCCCGAGAAGAAAGTGAGGCTGATGATTTTGCAAATTCCTGCCTCACTTAAATACAGTTTACATGCAAGGAATGACATCACCTTCCTGATATCATGGTCCTGCACTTGGGCTTGTAACTCTCTAGCAGAGTCACTGGCTATGGCCACCTTTTCCTACTGTCTTGCCAGAACTCCTTACTGTAAGATTTTTAAAACCTCAGCTAGGCAATATTGGCTATTACTACATTGTCTGCATTTTATTTTTTATTGTAAACTTAGTTATCAATAAGCAAATATATTAGTATACAAAGAAAAATACCAAAAAAGGATTGTCTAAAGCAACTGTGAACTATTATATGCAGTTTATGTTTAAGATGTCTGTATATATGTAACATGAGTACATATATGCATATATATACATATATTATTTAAATATGTAAATTATATACAAATTTATATGTGAAAATTAGTATAAGTTATATATGTGTGTATAAATATATTCAGGGAGAGAGAGAATGTGTGTGTGTGTGTGTGAGATTGAGTTCTGGTCCTCAAGAAACTTGACATCCCTAAAAGAATGAATTGTCAGCATGTGTACTCCCTCCAAATGCAAACAGAAACCTCTCAGCCTTAGTAGACAATTTCCTGAGTTGCTGTGCCCCAAAATTTAGCACCTGGTTGGTGGTCAACCTTTTGGTAATGAGCTAAGTAACAATAACAAAATTAATAGTTTCCCTGTTACCCCAAACTTTAATACTTTGGCCTCCAAAATAATCACATATCCAGTTTCATCTCCCCACTTTCTGTACCAGACCCAGTTAAATCATCCCAGTGAACACCAAATCTTTCTAGAGGATATAGGGAATAGAGAGAGGTATTCTAGAAAATATAGTTATTCTAGAGGATTTCTTTAGACAAAGATACCCAAATATGCTGTAAAGACAAAGATGATAGTGTGGTTCTGTAAAAAAGATCACTATCTCTGGGGTTCAAGAACCTGTATTCAAATCCTGCTGGTGAAGCTTTCTACCTATGTGTCTTGAGGCAAGTCACTTAACCTCCATGAACTCAATTTCTCAATTTTCTTATCTGTTACCCAAAGGGATTAGATCACCTCTGGGCTCCTTGATCCAGGTTTATGATCTTGGATGCTTTAGATAAGGAATGTGGTAGGACGGGACACCTAGGTAACCCTAAGCTACTCAGAAAAGAACACTGGATTCCTTTCTTGTAACTTGTCTTACGCCTGCTGTGAACTCTGCTTGAGTCTTTGCCTTCCACTTGATTTTCAGAAATTCATCAGAGCTGCCAGAGGCCCTACCTGACCCACCTAAGCCTACTCTCCTTTTCTCAAACTTCTGAACCTTTCTCAAAGCTCCAGTAAAAACTCATAATTCTTAGAAGGCTGCTGATCTCACTAGGGTGTAAAAATGATTAATATAATTTATGCATGTGTCTATAAAAATATGATTAGTCACACCATCATATTATAGAGCATAATCCATTCCCAGGAAATGAGGGAATTTTAATACAAATTTTAAAATACAATTGTAATTCTTATTGTAATGTGTGAGAGATAATTTTGAATTGAAGATCAGTTCAGTATTCACTACTCAGTCTAGACCAGCCACCATATGTACTCTACCCAAAGCCCCTACTTACTAGTCTACATCTCTAAGTAGAAGTAAATCAAATATAGATGCATTAAAAGTTGCAAACTGCTGCATAAAGTCAGTAAAATATTGTTTTTACTGCATCATCATTTAGGAAGAGCATGTGGGCTGACAAAGAACTGGGAATATTGGAAACCATGGGAATGTCAGTATGAATAAGTTCAACAGAACACAGGAATACAAACTATCAAGATAGCTTAAAATTTTGTGTACATACAGATGAAAATTCAAAGGATAAATGTAAAATTACATCTGAGTTTTAAAAAATAACTTTGAGAGTACTGGTTGGGGGAAAACTCTTCTTTACCAGGCTAAACATTCCCTGCAATTGGTCTATACATGGCATGATTTCAGAATCCTTTATCATCTTTGTCTTTCTCCTCTGGATGCCCTCCAGCTTATCAATGTCATTCATAAAACACAGAGTCCAGTGCTCACCCCTTTGACCTAAACCCATGGCCTTTGACTGCCTAGGCCCCTTTCCGAAGTAGCTACTACTTTTACTTTCTGGTTAATCTCTTGGAGTCCATTCAGTCTTTCTCTCTCTTTAAGTCTTGTGTGCATTCTGCTTGGGCCATAGCTATACTTTGATGGACAAACATTCCATATGATTCATTCATTTTAAAAACTATAGAAGATATTGTTGAAAGGAGAGAGTCTTTTCTTCCACATTTTTATTTCAGACTTGAATTATAATTTGGAAACATTTTGGATTGATATTACGAAATGTAATTTTTCCCTTTAAATTTTCATTATAATACATAGGAGAGTTAGTATAATATTTTTGCTATTATCTAACCAGTACATTGAGGAGATAAAAATTAAGTTTACAAAATTACTGGTAAATCTGAAAATAAAGAAAGAATGTGAAGAGCAAGCTTTGATCTGTGAGTATAGAAGCATACATAATTATCATTGAAGCTTAGATTTAATTAAATTTGTTCATTATACCATTTCAAGTAATTTAAATTAATCTGAAGGTCATTTTGAATAGATCCAAGTTAGTGTGGGGAAAAGTTTGGCATTTACCTTGTTCTGCCTGAAGAAAAATGGAGAAAAACTAATCAATTGAGTAGCAGTTCAGTGGAGTGCAAAAAAATTAATTCACATGGATATCCTATTTGGTTCATCTAAAAATGTGTGGACTAGTGGGTTGTAATAAATCATTTGATTATATGTCAGATTTCTTGCAAAATTATAATTATGCAAGTAATTCTGAGAACTAATTCTTTTTATTATAAATATAATACATTCAAACTTATTTTAAAATACAATGTCTTTTAACCAAATGCATCTACCAAAGCACCACTCTAAATTAGCCAAAGAACAAAAAATCCTAAACTGTTATAAATCATCTAGTCCCACCCCCCTCATTTTACAAATAGATAAACTGAGATCTAAAGCAGTAAAATGATTTTGCTCAACATTATTCCAGAGGGATTAAGAAATGGAACTGAGGTTCTAATCTTGTACTCCAGGCCAGGGTTCTTTCCACTACACTAGGAATTAGCCATGAGTTTTTAAAAATTCCTCCAATTGATTTTGCTTCTGTGCAGGGAAATGTCTTGATCTAGGAAGAGGCTATTCCTCACTTCTTTTCATGATGTTGATGCTTTTAATTTTCTCACAGCCTCTCCCTATGGAGAAGGAGTACTAAAAATATAAGTCAGTGAAAGGGTGGATATAATTATTGATTATATTTCACTCTTACTGAGGATGCTGGAAAGTTTATGAGAGAACAGAGCATTAAAGGGGCTTCAATGATAATTATGTATGCTTCTATACTCACAGATCAAAGCTTGCTCTTCACATTCTTTCTTTATTTTGTAATATCAATCCAAAATGTTTCCAAATTATAATTCAAGTAGGAGCCAGCCAGTCATCAAGCATTTAATAAGTGCTAGCTATATGTTAAGCTCTATGCTAAGTCCTGGAGATACAAAAGTCAAACAGCCCCTGCTCTCTAGGAGCTCACAGTGTACAAAGAAGAGAGCAGCATGTTTATAGATAAAAATAATACAAGATAGTTGGGGCATGTGTGAGAATCAGGAAGAGCTTTATATAAAAGAAATCATTTGAGTTCAGTCTCAAAAGAAGTGAGGAATAATAAGAGTTGGAGAACAGAGATAGCCATAAAAAGGCACAAAGATGGGAGATGGTGAGAGGTAGTAAGAAATCTAATCACATTAGACTGTAATGTGTGTGAGGGGGATAATATTAATAAAAATGGAAAGGTAGTATGGGATCAGGTATTGAAGAGCTTTAAATGCCAACCAGAATTTATATTTAGTCCCATAGGAATTGGAGAGCCATTGATGATTATTGAGGAGAGGATTGACTTGGTCAGACTTGAACTTTAGGAAAATCACTTTGGCAGTACTTTGGAGGAAGGATTAGAAAGGGGAGAGACTTGAAGCTGGGAAATCAATTAGGAGGCTATTGCAAGAGGTGATGAGATCCTGAAGTTTGGTGACTATGTGACTGGCAAGAAGGAGATAAATGTGGTGTATTTGGAGGTGGCAGTGGAGCCAAGGCAGAGACTCATCTGAGGTCTCCTCCAAACCTCTCTAAATACCTTTAAATAGTGCCTCAGAACAAATTCTACAGCACAGAACCCACAAAAGGATGGAGTGAAACATTTTTCCACCCCAAGACAACTTTGAAGGTAGGCAGGAAAGGTCTATTGCACCAGGGTGAAAGAGGAGTATAGTTTAATGCAGACTGTGCCAGTCCAGACCTGGCCCCAGCAAACCAGAAGCAGGTCTTGGTGTCAACTGAATACTGGCAGCAGTGATGGTTTCTGGATCTCTTAGCCCATAGATGGTAAGGAAGTTGGACAACTGATGAGAAGGATATTACAAGGGCCTCTTTCCTAGGACTAGGAGTAGGACTGTGCTGCATTGCCCATACTTGGATCTTGGTTGTAGTCTTGGGTCTCAGTTCCCAGGCAATGAGGAGCACTAACACACCGGAGCTTGTGGCCACAAGAGAACTGGGACTCTTGTCACAGTTCCAAGGTAGAAAAGAGTATTTGTGGTCAATCACAGTCAATTTCACAGTACAGGAGAATAGTAAATATACCTCTCCCTAGATCATGCCATCTTGGAAGAACTGAAAACTTACAGGTCCCCAGAATTATTGCTGAGAACAGCTTCACAAAAAAACCTGAAACTTGGGATAGTACCCTGTCCCCAATGGAAACAGAGCTCTACTTTAGCATAGAGTTAAAAGTAAAGAAGTAGGCTGGAAAATGACCAAATGGCAGAACAAGATCCTGAGTATAGAAAGTTACTATGGTGATAAAGAAGGTCAAAACACAAACTCAGATGAAGACAACAAAGTCAAACAAACAAAACAAAGTCAAAACTCCTACATACAGAGCCTCTAAGAAAAAATGAATTGGCCCCAGGCCATAGAAGAGGTCAAAAAGAATTTTTAAGAGAGGTAGAGGAAAAATTGGAATGAGAAATGAGAGTGATGCAAGAAAGTCATTTAAAAAGAGTAAAAGATTAGTAAAGAAAGCACAAAAAAACCCCAAAATATTGAAGAAAATAACACCTTAAAAACAGAATAGACCAAATGGTTAAAGAGGCACAAAAATCCAATGAAGAGAAAAATGCCTTGAAAAGCAGAATTGGCCAAATGGAAAAAGATATACAAGAATTCACTGAAGAGAGCATTTCCTTAAAAAGAAGAATTTTCTAAATGAAAAAGAAGATACAAAAGCTCACTGAAGAAAGTAATTCCTTAAAAAAAACAAAATTAGGAAAGTGGAAATTAATGACTATATGAGACATCAAGAAACAATAAAGCAAAGTCAAAAGAATGAAAAAAATAAAAGAAAATGTGAAAAATCTCACTAGAAAAACAACTGATCTGAAAAATAAACCCAGAAGAGATTATTTAAGAATTATTGAACTATCTGAAAGCCATGAATAAAAAAAAAGAGTTTAGACATCATCTTTCAGGAAATTATAAAGAAAAACTGCCCTGATGTCCCAGGACCAAAGAGGGGAAATAAAAATGGAAAGAATCCAGTGGCCATTTCCTGAAAGAGGTCACAAAATAAAAACTCCCAGGAATATTATAGCCAAATTTCAGACCTCCCAGATCATGGAGAAAATATTGCAAGCAACCAGAAAGAAACAATTTAAATATCACGGAGCCACAGTCAGGATAACACAAGATTCAGCAGCTTCTACATTAAAGGATTGGATGACTTGGAATATGATATTCTGGAAGGGAGAGGAGCTAGGCTTACAACCAAGAATCACCTACCCAGCAAAACTGAGTATAATCCTTCAGGGGGAAAATGGATATTTAATGAAATAGAAGACTTTCAAGCATTCCTGATGGAAAGACCAGAGCTAAATTTAATTTTTTTTCTTTCAAATACCAATACTTAAGAGAAGCAGAAATAAATAAATGAAAATTTTAAAAAGGCAAACATGAAAGGGAAATCATAAAGGATTCAATAAGATTAAACTTTTTTACGTCTATATGAGAAGGTGATACTTATAACTCCTAAGAACTTTATCATTATTAGGGCAATTAGGAGTGTATATAGACAGAGATGTGAGGTGACTATGATAGAATAATTTCAAAAAAATAAAATTAAGGGGTGAGAAAGACATGCACTGGGAAAAGGGGGAAGGTAAGGGTAGAATAAGAAAATTATTTCATATAAAAGATGTGTGAAAGTAGAGGGAAAATGGGGGAAGGGCATGGTGAGCAACATGTACTCTCTTTAGAATTGGCTTATAGAGGAAAAATATATATGCACTCAGGCATAGAAATCTGTCTTACCTTACAGGGAAGTAGGAAGAGAAGGGGATAAGAAAAAGAGGAGACTGATAGAAGGGAGAGTGGTTTGAGAGAGAGAGAGAGAGAAATAGGAGTGGAAAGGGGGGAAATAGGATAAATGGAAATACACGGTAATTATAGCTGAAAATGTGAATGGGATGAACTCAACCATAAAATCAAACAGATAGCAGAATGGATTAAAACTCAGAATCCAAAAATATGTTGTTTACAAGAAACACGTTTGAAATGGACACAGAGTAAGAAGGATAAGGGGCTGGAGCAGAATCTATTAGACTTCAGCTGAGGTTTAACAAAAAAAGCAGGTATAGCAATCATGATCTTAGATGAAGTAAAAGCAAAAATAGAGATAAACAAGGAAACTACAATTTTCTAAAAGGTACCATAGACAATGAAGTAATATCAGTACTAAACATATATGCATCAGATGGCATAGCATCCAGATTCTTTTTTAAAATTTGTTTTCTGGTTTACATCATTCATTTCCCTGATATTTTGAGTTACAAATTTTTACCCCGTCTTTTCCCTACCCACAATCCCAAAACAGCGATCCCACTGTAAAGCCCCTCCCCCAGTCTGCTCTCTTCTATGTCTTCCTCCATCACCCCTCTAACTTTCTGGTATGGCAGGATGGGTCTCCCTGCCCCAGTAGCATCCAGATTCTTCAAAGAAAAGTTAAATAAATTACAGGAGGAAAGAGTAAAACTGTATTAGTGAGGGACCTCATCTTTCCTCTCAGAAATGGATAAGTCTAACTGTAAAACGAACAAGAAAGAAGTTAAAGAAAAGAATTGAATTTTAGAGAAGTTAGATATGATATACCTCTGGAGAGAATTATTTTCTTTTTTTATAATAATTTTTTTATTTGTTTTCTTGTTTATATCATTCATTTTCATGAGATTTTTGAATTACACATTTTCTCCCTGTCTTTCCCCTACCCCAACCCCAAAACAGCGACCCCACTGTGTAGCCCTTCCCCCGATCTGCTCTCTAACTTTCTGGTAGGGCAGGGAGGATCTCCCTACCCCAGCCCCTGTATATCTTAATTCCTAGTTTCAGGTATTGCAGAACTTTAAATTCTAGATTCTTTCGATTCCTCCCTTGTCTCCCACCCCCACTGGAAGGACAAGCAATTCAATACAGGCTGTGGATGTGTAATTACACAAGACATCTTCACAGTGGACATATTGTGACAGTGATCATATGTCTCTCCTTCCTATCCCTCCCCCCCTTGTTCTGTTCTCTGCCCTGTCCCTGTCCCTTTAGAGAAGTGTGTGCTTCCAGCATCCCTCCCCCAGAACCTGCCCTCCCCTGCATCATCCCGCCTTTCATTCCCATGCCCCCTACTCTCTTTTTATTTTTCTTGTTTACATCATTCATTTTCATAAGATTTTTGAATTACAAATTTTCTCCCCGTCTTTCCCCTACCCCAACCCCAAAACACTGATCTCACTGTAGAGCCCCTCCCCTGGTCTGCTCTCTAACTTTCTGGTAGGCAGGGAGGGTCTCCCTACCCCAGCCCCTGTATATCTTAATTCCTAGTTGCATGTATTGCAGAGCTTTAAATTCTAGCTTCTTTCAATTCCTCCCTTGTCTCCCACCCCCACTGGAAGGACAAGTAATTCAACACAGGCTGTGTAGGTGTGATTATACAGGACATCTTCATAGTGGACATATTGTGACAGTGATC
>CM053600.1:133925643-133940498 GCA_028646575.1 Pseudocheirus occidentalis | reverse complement strand
GTTTTATTGCTGTTCTTATTTTGCTTCCTTTTCCTTATGTTGGCCAGTCAACTAATTGGTTGGTTTTTTTAGCCTTGTGAAACTCTGCTTCCAGGGGGGAAAGTTCTGTTCCAAATTGCTGGGGTTTTCCCAGCTGCTGGAGCTATTAGGTGGGTGTTGCAGCCCCCCCCAGCTTTGGCTTGCTGTAAGCGCACCCCAGGACTACCAGCCAAGACCACAATCCTGATCCAGGCCACTCAGTGCAAGAGCACTTGTCCCTGATCAATCGACTCAGCCCCCCTGTGGGGTCTGCAGGCCAGGGGCTCTGAAGCAGCCCAGTGGGGGCTGCTGCCGGTTACAGCAGTTTCTACCCTTCCCCCACTGTTTAGTTGCCCTGGGGGCGGATTGGCCAAACTACTTCCCCCCCCCCCAATTTAGCTTGTAAGTTTCACTTTCACTGACCTTCTCAAATCCTGGCTTAATGTATGTAAGGATCACTCCAGGTGCTGTAGATCTTCTCTGAAGTAGTCTCACGAGGCACAGCTCCTCCCGACACCCCTGGGGCCTGGCCACGTTTTGGTTTCAGGCTGGGCTGGCCTCGGCTCCCTGCCTGCCTCAGTGAGCCCCTCCTGCCGAGGTGCCTTCAGCGAGAGATGTGTGTTTTTGTAGTTTTGTGAGTTTGAGAGCCCTGGAATTTGTTTAGGGTCATATTTTATAGGTATTTAGTGTCGCTGTGTGGGAGCTGTGGAACCTTGTTGCTTCTACGCTGCCATCTGGGCTCCGCTCCCCCTCCCCTGCCCCCCGAGAATTATTTTCAATTAGGGATTGTGGAAGCATTTAAACTTATTTGTAACTAAATAATCCTAAATAATGAAAGGGTCAAAAAAACAAATCATGGAAACAATAAGTAGTTTTATTAAAGAGAATGACATGGAGAAAACATGCCAAAATTCATGGGATGCATCCAAAGCATAACTTAGGGGAAATTTTCTATCTCTAAATGCTTACATCAGTAAAATAGAGAAAGAACAGATCAGTGAATTGGGCATGCAGCTAAAAGAAGTAGGAAAAAAAAAACAAAATAAAATTCCCCAGTTAACAACCAAATTAGAAATCCAGAAAATTAAAGGAAAGATTAATAAATTTGAAAGCAAGAAAACCATTGCATGCGGTGGCTAGGTGGCACAGTAAATAGAGCACCGGCCCTGGAGTCAGTAGGACCTGAGTTCAAATCTGACCTCAGGCAGTTAACACAAAAACCTAGCTGTGTAACCTTGGGCAAGTCACTTAACCCCAACTGCCCTCCAAAAAAAAAAAAAGAAAGAAAAAGAAAACCATTGTAGTAATAAATAAAACCATTAATTAATTTGATTTTTTTAAAAAAGAAAACTAATTTACCAGTATCAAAAATGAAAAGGGTGAATTCACCACCAAAGAAGATTATTAGGGTAATTATTAGAGATGAATATTTACAAAAAAATTAATTGTTCCATTTAATAGAAAAGGGATTTTTTTGTTGTTCATTTGTTTCAGTTGTCCCTAACTCTTTATGATCCAATTTGAAGTTTTCTTGGCAAAGATACTGGAGTAGTTTGCCATTTCATTCTTCAGCTCAGTTTACAATTGAGGCAAACAGGGTTAAATGACTTACCCAGGGTCACACAGCTAGTATCTGAGGTCAGTTTTGAACTCTATCCACTTTGCCACCTAGGACCCCTGAATAGGATATTTTCACCCTGTCTTAGAGAAAGAAGTTGAGCAAGTCATAAATGAATTCCCTAAGGAAAATCCCTCTGGACCAGATAGATTCACAAGTAATTCTACCAAACATTTAAATAACAATTCCAATATTATATAAACTGTTTGGGAAAGTAGGCAAAGAAGGAGTCCTGCCAGATTCCTTTTACAAAACAAATATGACGCTAATACGTAAACCAAAACTAGCAAAAACAAAGCAAACTATAGACTAATTTTCCTAATGATATTGATGCAAAATTTTATATAAAATACTAGCAAAGGGATTACTACAATATATTACAAAGATCATACATTATGACCAGATGGAATTTTTACCAGGAATGCAGGGTTGGTTCAATATTAGGAAAACAATCATCACAATAGAACATAACAGTTACAAAAAATAGAAGTCATATGATTATGTCAATAGATACAGAAGAAGCTTTTGAAAAAAATACAACACTCATTCCTATTAACAATACTAGAAAGCCCAGGAATAAACAGAGCTTTGCTTAAAATGATAAGCGATACCTATTTAAAACCATGAGCGAGAATTATCTGTAAAGGAGATAAGCTAGAAGCCTTCTCAGTCAGATCAGAGATGAAGCAAGAATGCCCCTTATCACCATTGTTATTCAGTATTGTACTAAAAATGCTAGCTATAGCAATAAGAAAAAGAAATTGAAGAAATTGGAGTAGTTAATGAAGAAACAAAGCTATCCCCTCTTTGCAGACAATATGATGGTGTACTTAGAGAATTAACTAAAAAAGTTAAAATAATGAACAACTTCAGCAAAGTTGCAGGATATAAAATAAACCCACATAAATCAACAGTATTCCTATGTATTATCACAAAGTTCAGAATGTAGAGATAGAGAAATTTTATTTAAAATAATTGGAAACATTATAAAATACTTGGTGGTCTACCAGCCAAGATGTATCCAGGAACTATTGCAACATAATTACAAAACACTTTTCACACAAAGTCAGATATTGGATAAATATCAATTGCTCATGATAACCTGAGTCAATATAATAAAAATGACAATTCTGCCTGAATTTATTTATTCATTGCCATATCAATCAACTACCAAAAAATTATTTTATAGATCTAGAAAAAATAATAAAATTCATCTGGAAGAACAAAACATCAAGAATATGCAGGGAATCAATCAAAATTATGTGAAGGAAGATTATATTACAGTATCAGATTTCAGAATATATTACAAAGCAATAATCATTCAAACATTTTGGTACTGGCTAAGAAAGAGAGTGGTGGATCAGTTGAATAGATTAGGTTTACAATACACAATAGTAAATGACCATAGAAATCTAGAGTTTTATAAACCCAAAGATCTGAGCTTTTGGAGCAAGAACTCACTATTTGATTTTTAAAATTGCTGAGAAAACTGGAAAGCAGTTTGGGAGAAACTAAGCATAGACCAACATCAGTTAGGGAATGACTGAACAAGTTGTGTTTTATAATTGTGATAGAATACCATTTTATTATAAGAAATTACAAACATGGTACTTTCAGGAAAAAAACTGGGAAAAGTTCTATGAACTGATGCAATGTGAAGTAAGCAGAACCAGGAGAATATTGTATAAAGTAATGTCAATATTGTACTGTGATCAACTGTGAATGACTTAGCTATTCTCAGCAAGACAATGATCCAAGACAATTCTAAAGAAATTATGATGAAAAATAATGCTGTCCTCCAGAGAAAGATCTGAGAGAGTTTGAATGCAAATTGAGGTATACTTTTTTCTTGCTTTTTTTTCTAGTCTGTTTCCTTTTGCAATATGGCTAATATGGAAATGTTTTCTATGATTTTGTGTGTGTATGTATATACATACATATGTATATATACATATATATATAAATATATACTCTATATCAAATTGCTTGCCTTCTGAAGATGGGGATAGAGGAGGGAGGGAGAGCTTTTTGAATTCAAAATTTTAAAAAGATGTTTTTTTTTAATTTTATAAGTAATTGAGAAAACTTTTAATAAAAAACACACATACATGAAAAAAATGTTTATATGCAGAATGCCCCTTTATTACTCTGTGGAATTCACTGATGATTAAGCCATGTTTTCTGTTTTGTGTGAAAGGATTTATTTAAATTTAACCACCATGTATTAAGCACCTGTAATATACAAGGCACTGTTCTAGATACTGAGCCTACAAAGATGGCACTAACATATAGCCTACCCTCAAGGAGCTTATATAGAGTAAATGGGGAAGACAGGTTCCCAAATAACTATTGTGCAGGAAAGAGCAAAATAGCTCTTAAGAAGTCTAGGCAGAGTACTATGAGAAATGTGAAGCAAGGAGAAAACATGGAAGAAGTTAATGATCACATTATAAAGGAATTAGCATGTGAGTTTTACCTTGCAGGAAATGTACGACATCAACAGATGGAAATGTTCAACATCAACAGATGGACATGTTATATGGAAAGGTCTGTTCATGATTGAGAAATAGTATGAGGAATCCCTAAAAATAGATTAGCATGACAAGGACAGGCTAGAGTATGGAACAGGCAAATAGTATGGAATATAGACTGTATGAAGCAGAGTAATATGAAATAAGGCTGGAGTTCAATTGTATAAGGCTTTTGAAGGCCAGGGTCAAGAGTTTATACTTCCTTTAATATGAAGTAGAAACCTATTGTGTGACCATTTGAATGAAGAAGTAACAAGATTTAAACCATTCGTTAGGAAGATTGCTCCAAAGGCATCAGTGTGAATGGTGGATTTTGTAGGAGGTAGATTGAAGTTTGGAAGACCAGTGAGGAGGCAATCTATTACAGACATCTGCTCAAGATGACCTATATTAGAGTAGTTATAGCACAAAAACAAATATGAGAGAGAGATTGAAGGTTTAAATTATCTATGAAGCAAATTTGGATGTCTGGACAATTTAATAGATAGGAAAAATTGCTCTGCTTTAATAACCTCTAATTACCCATACAGTGCAGTAAAAGTTTGTAATCAGGACCTGTAGTACCAAAAAAGACTGCATTATTTTCAGGATGTTTCATTTGAGAATATTATCGATTACCAGAAAAATCAGCTTATTTAAAATTCAATTATTACTTACCTCTAATCACTTACTCTGATAAAATGATATTGATCTGTGAACTGATCAAAAGGAAGGGAATTGGAGGAAAATTAAGCCAAGGACCTGTGTAAGAGTTACACTGAGATACACTTTTCACTAGCTCTAAGGAAAAACTGACTGCCTCCCAGTATTGCCGGCAGATACTCCTCAGCAGATATTCAGTCATTCCCTTATGTCAGTTTTCTCTTGCTGAGTTCAAAGACCAGTTCAAGAATAAGAACTATAGTTATCTTGCAAATCACTTAAAAGGTAAGCTCACTCTCATTAATTAATTATTTGTTTAATCAATTAGCTTGAGTCCCCACCCTGAGAACTAGGGAAATCTCATCTTTAATAGTATGTCTTTCCTCTCTCACTCTCACACCTTGAACTTAGCAGCTTAAACACATATTAACAATGCTGGTCATATAATTTATTAGTAGTAATCAGTAATATAGAAACATAGGTGAATATTTATATGACGTATTGGCTGCAGTGGAACTTACAGCCAAAGTCACCTCTTTGTCCAGAGAAAACAGAAGAAAGAAGTTGCCAACTAAAAATTTCTCTCACCCATCATTACCCACTAGCTCCTCTAAAACACTGGAACCACAGTCAAACAAATCAACTTGATAGTTAATTTAGTTCCTCTCAAAATAACATTTTTCTCAGTTCATGTCAGAAATGCTAATCTGCTCTTCTTCTCAGTTCTCATCAGAGATGAAAAACATTTAAACTCATTAAGGTCCTGTTAGGAATTCTCAGACCATCATCTTCACAGTATATTTCTTCTACAGAATCTTTTTTCAAAAGCTGTTGAATGTTGTCTCACAGGTTTCTTCTCCAAAGGCAATTAACTGTCAGTCACTTAGGAGGGAGAGTTCTTTAGTCTCAGATGCTCTTGAGCCTGGGCAAGTCACTTAACCCTGTCTGCCTCAGTTCCCTCGTATGTAAAATGACCTGGAGAAGCAAATAGCAAACCACTTCTTGATTTTTGCCAGGAAAACCCCAAAAGGAGTCATGAAGAGTTGAACGTGACTGAACAACAAAAGTGCTTCAGGGCAACAAGCATTCATTAAGCTTTTAACGTGTGCCAGATTCTCAGCTAAATGCTAGAGATACAAATACAAGAAAAAAGCAAGACTATCTCTACACTCGAGCTGACATCCTAATGGGTAAAGATAACACAAAAAAGGGACCTGAAGCATTGTAAAGGTGGGGAAAGGGAATGGCATGGGGCAGCAAAGTCCAAAACTTAAGAATCAGAGCAAAGAAGTTGGAAAAGAAGGCCCACATGGGCTCCTTTCCAAAAAGGAGATCTGGGGAGGAGCTCAGCAATAGAAAAAAAGGATCTCAAGGGTGGAAGGATGTTCCAGGGCAAGAAAGCAGATGGGACATGGTGTCAAAGTCTGTAGCATTGGCAGTAGATCCAGGAGGGGAATTAAGAGTGGTTGTCCAGAGCCCTTTCTCAAAATGGACGTTCCAGGAAGAACTTGCCAGTGGGAGAAGGAAACCATAAGGGCTGTTCTGGGGAAAGAAGCTAGACTGCTGCTCCTTTCCTTTTATGTGCTGTGGCTACAGCCATGAGTATGCTCAGGCTTCAGAAGAGGCTTGCCTCTAGTGTCATTCGATGTGGAAAGAAGAAGGTATGGCTTGACCCCAGTGAGACGAATGAAATTGCCTATGCCAGTTCTCGTCAGCAGATCCGGAAGTTGATTAAAGACAGGTTTATCATCCAGAAGTCCTTTACTGTGCACTCTTATGCCAGATGCCAAAAAATACTCTGGCTCGATGAAAGGGCAGGCATATGGGTATTGGTAAGAGAAAAGGTACTGCCAATGCTAGTGTGCCTGGGAAGGTGACCTGAATGAGGCGTATAAGGATTCTGCACTGTCTGCTTTGAAGATACTGTGAATCCAAAAAGATTGACCACCATATGTACCACAGCCTATACTTGAAGATGAAGGGAAATGGGTTCAAGAATAAGTCAATCTTGATGGAACACATTCATAATCTGAAGGCAGACAAAGCCCAGAAGAAGATCTTGGCTGACCAGGCTGAAGCTCACAGGTCTAAGATTATAGAAGCACAAAAGCATTGGGAAGAGCATCTGCAAGCTAAGAAAGAGGAGATCATCAAGACTTTGTCCAAAGAGGAGGAGAATAAAAAAATGATCAGTGATCCTTCCCTATCTCCTCTGTACATGGTACCCTTCATATTTGGCTTATGCAATAAAAAAGGACAACTGGTCAAAAAAAAAAAAAGAAGAAGAAGCTAGACTGCTTCCCAGGATGATAGTCTGTCTCCAAGATTCTCAAGGGGATATTAACAATATCAGACCTCTCTATCTCTGTTGAACCTTATTTCACCTGTAAATCCTTAAACCAGGTAGGTCACTTTACAGCTTCTGATCCTCTTAAATAGTATTGTCATCTCTTAAAAGTAGGATATTTCAGTTGATAATTTTTATTTATCTTGCTTTGCTTCCAAGAAACAAGCTTTACTATTTACTGCTCAAGATTACCAGGAAGAAATAAGTGTTAATTTTTTCTGTTTTATTTGGTATCAAAAAATAATTTTATTTCAATTGTCATTATAAAATGTGTTTGGTTTAATTTTAGGGATACAACTGTACAGACACTTACTCTTCAGCCTTCTGTAAAGGATGGTCATATTGTATATGAAGACTCTCCACTGGTCAGTATTTCAATCATGAGTGAATGGTTTTAGAATGATAATTGCCATTTACCCTTTGGGAAGGGTATAGTCTCCATTTTAAAACTGGAAATTCCTTATCATTATGTCAGTTTTGAGAGCATATATGTAAATGTTAAACCTGAAATATGATGAAAATTAAAAGAGTCAACATGGTGTCATGCAGTAGTGTCAAACTCTAACCAGACGGCAAGTGGAAATGCCAAGCTCCCAGCCTGCCCAGGGCCAGATTAGAACGTCATTGGGAAATGTTTAACAAATACAGTACAACATATATAATGTTAATTTGTGTTTTCCTAATTCAGTATTGGCCTACCAAGGCCCCCACTCCCTTACCCTTTTTATTTGAGTTTGGCACCTGTGGTATCCTGTATAAAGATTTGGCCTCTTATTCAGGCACATACCAGCTATATGATGCCCTCCAAGTCACCTAACCATTCTGAGAGCCTGCAAAGCTACAAGGCACAGAGATGAACTGAACCTGCATTGGTAGAGGGAGTTTTCTCACCTAGGAGTTCCTTATACCAGTGAAGTCATAGGTCCAGGCCCTATCTGGTCCTTATTTTTAATGTAATAGTGTTAACAATGATAATCGTTGACAGTTATGAAGAACTTGTCATTCATTATCTAGCTTGATTTTCATAAGAAATCTGGGAGGCAAGAAATGCAAAGTTGTATTATCTCCATTTTTAAGTTAGAAAACTGAGATTGAGAAATGCTAAGTGAATTGCCAAAGGTCATGCAACTAGAGAGATGACAAGTCTGGTGTTAGAAGCCAGATCTTCTGAACTCCAAATCCAGGGCTCCTTCCAGCAGATCACTGCTTTCCAACTCTAAGGTTTAGCCCTCACCATGCTCTTTGGACCTGGGGTATTCGAGCTTAAGCCATGCTTCTGGTGAGGGGAAGAAATAAGTAGACCTAGCCTAAGGTATTCCAGGGAGCCCGAGACAGTCTAATGATGATCATTTACATGTTATATCATTTGTGCCTTAACAACAGTTTTACAAGACAAGTGCTACAGGTGTTATTAGCTTCATTTATAGATGAAGAAACTGGGTCATAGAGAGGCACTGCTGGCACAGTGGAGAGAATACTAGGCCTGGCATCAGGAAGACCTGAGTTCAAATCCAGCCTCACACACTAGCTCCTGGGCAAATCACATACCCTCCATTTGCCTGAATTTCTTCAGCTATAAAGTGGGATGATAAAGCACCACCTGCCAGAGTATTTGTGAAAATCAGATATGATAATATTTGTAAAACCTATTTCTTAGCACAGGACCTGGCACTGCTGTGGTAGGTGCTGTAAACATGCTTACTCCTTTCTTTGTCCTTGTATGTAAACGTGGAACTAATTAGTATTGGAAATAGAATTTGAACCCTGGTCTTAACCAAGTCCAGCAGTCTATCTACTGGGCCACCAGCTCTCTCTGTGATCCAGTTGCTTCATCTACCATGCTGCCCCTAGAAGTTTAACTCTACCTTTACCCAGTTTTAGAGGATTTTTGAGAAGCCAAGAGTGGCCTATGAGTTGTCTTATATGAAAGAGGAGCCATTCTTGAAGGTATAAAGCCTCTTGGAGTTTTCTCTAAAGCAGATTCAGCTAACTATTAAGATTGGGAGCTCTTGGAATCAGATTCAATTTTCTTCATATCCTCTAGCTCTTTCTGCCAGTCCAGGATAGAAAAATGAAGTCTAGGGTGTGAAGTTGTGGAGTACATCATAAAAAATCAGTAGAAAGGAAGGCATTTTCTCATATCTCTCCCTTCCCTATTTTTAAATCATTTATTTTTATTTAATCATGTAGATATACTTTAATTGAAATACTCTCAATGTTAAAATGATAAATTGGTTCTGGTAAGATTATATATTGATACTTGCTTTTCTTCTAGTATAATTACTACTCTACAAGTACACCATAAAATGATTTCACGTAAAGTCAATTCAGCCTCCAAATCATGCACTGATGTACTTTTCTTATCCGTTCCTTATCAAATGATCTAGGTAAAATCAACTGTTTTTAGAATCTAATTAGTAGAGGAAGTTAAGTGAAATGGGAAGAATTTTGTCATCAGCCAATTTGTGCTGCTCCTGCTTCATTTTACTGTTTTATGAAGCACTTGAAGAAAGCTGAGCATCTTCAGGCTTTTAGTCCAGGAACGAAGTCAGACTTTGCAGAATCTTAGCTTATTGTGGAGGCTCAACCTCTCTTGTTTCTCCTTGCGCTAACCCTAGAAAGTCAATTTTTTTTACATTGCATCAGTTTTCCAAAGTCTTCTTTCCTCGTACCCTCCCAGAGGACCATTTCTTATTTTTAAAAAGAAAGAAAATGTTGGGGAAGAGGGGTGATTTAGCCAGACTCCCCATCAAACACATCAGAAGAGTCTGACATATGCAGTGTTTCTTACCCATACTTCTGTTGCAGTTGAAAATGAGAAATAGTTGTAATTAAAAATCTGAAAAGTATCTGAACACTGAGCTGGGGATTTTAGTTTTTTATTAAAATTCATGTAATTTACTTTTTCTGACATTTATTGGGTTTGGGTTGGTAGTAATAGGCTGTTCTGGAGAGTTTGAAACTTTGCTGGGGAACTCTAGTATGAGGAGACTAAAAACCAGGATTTCCTTGGATGTTAAAGAAGAAAAACTGATTGCTATTGTGGTTTGTAGCTTCACAGTCTTTTAGTAGAGGTTTGCAACTTGTTTTCATCTTTGCTGTATAATTATTGTATGACATTGGACAAATCACTGACACAAAATGAGTTGTGATTTTGGAACAACCATTTGTTTGGTTGCAGTGATGGTTGATTTGATCCTTTGATCTGTGATACTTTTTCTGTCTTCCAGGTGAAAGCAGTCAAGATGGGATATATTTTGGTTGTAGACGAGGCAGACAAAGCCCCAACAAATGTTACCTGTATTTTAAAAACTCTTGTAGAAAATGGAGAAATGATTCTAGCAGATGGGCGAAGAATCATTGCAAGTAAGTGTTAGAAAAAGACTTTTCTTTGTCTTTAATAATGGTAAATAGATAGGATCCTTTTTCAAAGAGCTGTCAAGGTTTCCTTTTTGTTTGTGTGACTTGGGGACTTTTCATTATCAGTTCACAAACTGGGCAGTTATACACAAGCAGCATATTAAAAGGCAAGAAAGCTGTGTTACAAAGGATTGCTGGCTGGATTTAGGAGAGATATATTTGGAAATAAAGATTTTTTAAGGATATAAAAAATTGTAAAAAAATTTAAAAATATATATTAAAAATATTAACAGCATTTTAAAAAAGAAAGAAAGCTAAGCAAACAAACTTAGTGTCAGTGTGCTTAAGAAGTGTTTGATACCTGTAAATTCAGTCAGGAGGAGAGTTATAAAACAATGATTCATAGCATGGTAAATAGCACATCTAGATGAACAGTTCTCCCAAGGCTACCGTGCTAATTTTACATCTGTAACTAGGGAACATCTTTACAAATTTAGCCCCATATTAAAAGGGGGGGCATCAGTTTTAGTTGGAGTATTGTATTTCAAATCAGGATACCTTTTCTCCTGTCTTTTCAACTTATTTGTTCATGAGCGTCAGGTTCTACATTTGTAAAATTAGTAAAGACTTGTTCTCCCTTCCTTCCTTGGGGAAAGTGCTTTGTAAGCATTAAAGAACTAAAGAACATTACACATCCATTTCTCAAAATCTGTATGGATTATTTCCTTCATATATTACCTGTAGCAGATTTTTAATTTTAGGTGTCCACCAATATTCTTCTTTTAGTATCTTGTTGAAAATTAAAACAATTTAACATTAGCTTAAGCATAGGATAGGCAAATAAAATGATTCTTTTATGCCATGTGGAAATTGCTTTGAAATTATTGATTCTTTTGGCTTGGCCATGTTGCTTTGTTCTTACCTGTTAGGTATCATTGATTTTAATGACTATTAGGACTTTTATAGAAAAATACCTTGCATATAATTTTTTTCATTCCCTAATTTGAGCATATTCCTTGCTCTTGAATGGTTTTCTTAGCCCTGGCTTAATCAGCCCAGGTTTAATCCCTGGAAAAATTCAGGCTTTCCCAGGATTGATTGGGAACAGGATTGATAAATTTCCTAACTCCTGTATGCTGGTTTATTCTAGTTTCACTTCCTGAAAAGACTTGAATGTTCACATCTGATTTTTTTTTTGAAAGCAGATAGTTAAAAGTACTGCATACAGCAAATAGGAGACAAAAGTAATCTGTTAATCTTTAGTGATTGATAAGGGCATCTAAATAAAGCAGAGTAGCTTTCCAGCCTGAGGAAGATGATGTGTGCCAGCATCTCTGAGTACAAGAAAATAACAATATTTAAGATTAATATTTTTTAGCATTTTAGTGTCAAAATGCTTTCAGTAGTACATAAATTTTTGATTTAGAGTTTTCATCGGCTTCCCTTGTTGCCTTTAAAAATGCTTTCTGGGCCACAACAACCAGCATAAAAGAAATGTCAAAAGAAAATGTCAGTAATAGCATTGCCTGCCCTTCTGATTATATGTTCTGTACCTAGAGCAGATGTTCTTAAATTTTTGGAAGTTGTGGAATTTTCTGAAAATTCTGTGAAATTTCATGCTTTTGAACCTGTTTCTCATGCATTATTGGGTAAGGCCTAGAAGTGACAGTCACACATTTAAAATATCAACACTGATCAAGATTTCCTGGAAGTCTCAAGATTTTCCTTGTGCGTCAAAGCACTGTAATACTTGAGAACACTGAGGCAAAACCCATGGTCTAGAGGTGTGTTCCTCAAGTCTCACTGACCATCAGTTCCCACTCACCACCAGAAAAACTGTGGAACTTGATAGAACCCTCAGCTGTATCACTCCAAAAATGAAGTGTGTTCCCTTTTCATTATATACTACTCCCACAGCCTCAACCAATCAAGACACTTATTTCAAGAAGTATAGCTACCGCTGTACTCCTTGGCCACAGAAGGGTTTAGGGAAGAGACTAACATCTACCTCCTAGACCAGGAACCTGCGGCTTCAAGACCACATTGTGACCTTCTAGGCCCTTGGGTGCAACCCTTTGACTGAGTCCAAGTTTTACAGAACAAACCTTTTCTTAAGAGGATTTGTTCTGTTAAGTTTGGATTCAAAGGGTCACACTTGAGAAGCGAGAGGGCCACGTGTGACCTCAAGGCCACAGGTTCCCCACCGCTGTCCTAGACTTACCGTGGTCTGTAAAGCTGTTTCTGCTGTATCTACTTTTGTTTCTAGTTGTATATCTGGTCATACCCTGGAATGGACAGCTTATTCTGTGGTATGTCCAAATTCACGTAACAGTAAACTGCACGAAAACAGGATTCCATTGATTTTATAGAACTTACACTGTAGATGAAATTAAAGTTCAGCGCTCTAGGATTTGAGTCAAATAACAATATGTACCTCTTTAGGAATATTTTAGTTTAAGCCAGTGTCACGGATTAGATGCCTTTCTGAAAATCATTTTCGTTGTCTTTCAATTAAAAACTGACTACAATATTAGTTTAGTGTACACAGTATAAGGTAATTCACTTCACGTCGCATGATAATCTCCAATTATTGCTTAAGGTGAAGGTTTTATAGTCTATCGTTTTTTGAAACCAGTTTATAACTAGTTCATCTCCTGGAGTGTTTGGCAATTAAATAATGTGCCAGTTAGTTTGTGTTATCTTTTAAAAGGATACAGCTCTTTGTTCCTAGGAAGATTACTAGCCATCAATAAATAATGCATTTAGAAAGATTTAAAAATACTTTTTCCCCCCAGGTGCTACTAATGTGAATGGAAGAGAAAACGTTATAGTGATTCACCCTGATTTTAGAATGATTGTCCTGGCCAACAGACCTGGATTTCCTTTCCTGGGCAACGATTTTTTTGGCACATTAGGTAAATTGCTTTGCCTTCCTGGGGAATAGGGACTAAGTAATATAGCTGATTATGGCCCAACATGAAATAATATGCAGTAAGATGAATGACTTTTTGTCTGATCTTCTCAGCTAAACTTGTTTGAATGTCAGTATTATCTTAAGAGGTGCCATATTATACCAATTTCTAAGTCTCATGGGGAAATATTATAAAGCCAATAGTTCTCACTAACTGATTTAGCCTTGCTCCCAAGGTATCAAGGATTTTGCAGTTTACTCCAGAGCAGAATCCTAATTCCTAGTTGAGGCCCAATAAGTACTGAACCTATTATGTCTTTGTCCTATGTCACATGACATATTGGGCCCAAGTCTTGACTCTACTTACTGTGGAGGATAGAGAAAAGGACAAGATGCATACCTTTAAAATGAGTCTAATTAGGGAAACAAGACAAAAACCTTTTAAATAGTAGTAGTTACAAAATACAGCAGTAATAAAGGGTCAAAATGTATAAAATAGAAAATGAGTGATAAAATAAACCCAAATAGAGATGGATAATGTTGTGTGCCTGGGTAATTAGATAAAACCTCATGGAATCTCTTTAAAGTTTGTACTGTCGATGCTCTAAAGCCTAGCCAAAAGGACCTCTGGCTGTCATATGTATATTGAAACTGAAACCCATGTGATCTTTGATAAAGTAAAAAATAAGATCAGTTGATTGATAGATCATTAGAAAGATACTGTTTTTCCAGTTTACATATAAGAATCAAACAAAGGAGAACAATTATTTTTATTTCTTCTTTAATTTGGTTAATTTGTTGGGTCATTTCTTTTTTTTCTTATCATCAGAAAGGATTAGGTATATTTCATGTGTTTGCCTTCTTCCCCAGGTGACATTTTTAGCTGCCATGCAGTTGATAATCCTAAACCACAATCTGAACTTGAGATGCTCAGACAGTATGGGCCAAATGTTCCAGAGCCAATCCTTCAGAAACTTGTTGCTGCATTTGGAGAACTGAGACACCTAGCAGATCAGGGAATTATTAATTATCCATATTCCACCAGAGAAGTTGTCAACATAGTCAAACACTTACAGGTACAACATGAATCTTTGCAGATATTTGAAAACTTTCAGTTCTGTTTCATAATGCAAAATTTACATCAGTTTTCCTTCTGAGCTTTCAAGTTATTGTTCAAGGATACATGTCAAGACAGGGAGCACATGTGGCCTAGAATAAAGTATCGTGGGGTCTATGCCATTTATTTCAGTTTCAGAAAATTTTTGACAAGGTCTCATATCAAATGACATTAGTTGTTTTTTTTTTAATTGACTTGTTTATTTACTTTTAGTTTACAAGATTCAGTTCCACAATCCCTTGAGTTTCAAATTTTCTGCCCTCCCTTACCCCTCTGCCTACATTGGTATGCAATCAGGTATAGGATCTGTA
>CM053600.1:133893835-133925543 GCA_028646575.1 Pseudocheirus occidentalis | reverse complement strand
TTGAATAGAAGGGTTGTAACCAATGGGAGTGAACAATGGGGAAAAAAAGAAACAAAACCAAACATAGAAAAGAATGATAGCATGTATTGCTTCAGTCTCCATTTAAACTCTAGTCTTTCTAGATCTTTGTCTGAATGTAGATATCTCCTTCCATTCTGAGACTTGTAGTCTTTTAACTGTGTGTTGCTGAGAAGAGTCCAGTTTATCAAGGCTGGTCATCACACATATGATATGTCTGTGACTGCTTACAAATTTTTCCTGATTCTGCTCTTCTCACTTAGCATCAATTTGTATAAGCCTCTCCAGGTACATATGAAGTCCATCTCCTCCCCATTTCTTATAGCACAATAGTATTCCATTACATTCATGTACCACAACTTGTTCAGCCATTCCCCAGTTGATGAGCATCCCCTAAATTTCCAGTTTTTTGCTACCACAAAGAGAGCTGCAATAAATATTTTTTTGTACATATGGGTCCTTTTCCCACTTCTGTGATCTCTTTGGGATACAACCCCAAAAGTGGTATTACTGGGTCAAAGGGTATGCAATTATTTATAGCTCTTTGGGCATAGGTGCAGATTGCTCTCCAGAATGGTTGTATCAGTTCACAGCTCCACCAATAATGCATTAGTGTGCCAATTTTTTCACATCATTCTCCTGTTTTGTCATCTTAGCCAATGTGACTGGTGAAATGTGGTATCTCAAAGTTATTTTGATTCGCATTTCTCAAATCAATAGTGATTGAGAGCATTTTTCACATTAGGTTTTTTAAAGCATTTCCTTGGGATTCTGTCAAAGTTTGTTATGGATAGAGAGCAGGCTTAAAGATAGGAAAAAGAAGGAAGGCACAAGAAAGTTAGGAAAAATAGATATTCCACAATCAACAAGAATTTACTAAGCACCTTCTTCATGGCATAACTCAGGTAGGGCTAGGACATTGCTGGGGGTTCAAGAGTGTAAAGTTGGCGTAAGCCATTGTCCCTTACTTTGTAGAGGTCAGGTAAAGAGGAGAGATACAGAAATTTCACTAAATAACTTGATAACTGCATTAGGCAGTTGCTAAACAAAATGTTGCTTTTGCATTCTGAAGGGAAAGACGATTACTGGTCTGAGAGATCCTAGAAGGTTTCTTGGAGGAGTTGACTTGGGTTGAATTTTAAAGTATAGGAATTCAGGACCATCATCTAACGCCATACACCAAAGTCAAGTCTAAATTGGTGCACGATCTAGGTATAAAGGCTGAAGGAATAGGGGGAAGCAAGGAATAGTTTACCTGTCAGATTTATGGAGTAGGGAAGACTTTATGACCAAAGAAGAGTTGGAGAGCATTATAAAATACAAAATAGATAATATTGATTACATTAAATTGAAAAGTTTCTGTACAAAGCCAATGTAACCAAGATTAAGAGGGAAGTAGGAAATTGAGAAAGAATATTTACAACCTGTATCTCTGATAAAGGCCTCATTTCTAAAATATACAAGGAATTAAATAAAATCTATAAAAATACAAGTCATTCCCCAATTGATAAATGGTCAAAGGATATGAACAGGCAATTTTCAGAGGTAGAAATTAAAAGATATCTTTAAGCATATGGAAAAATGTCCTAAATCACTATTGATTCAAGAAATGAAAATCAAAACAACTTTGAGATACCACATCTCACCAGTCAGATTGGTTAAGATGACAAAACAGGAAAATGACAATTGCGGTGAGGATGTGGAAAAATTGGAACACTAATGCATTGTTGGAGCTGTGAACCAATACAATCATTCTGGAGAGCAATCTGGAACTATGCCCAAAGAGCTGCAAATAATTGCATACCCTTTAACCCAGTAATACCACTTTTAGGGTTGTATCCCAGAGATCACAAAAGTGGGAAAAGGACCTATATATACAAAAATATTTATTGCAGCTCTCTTTGTACTGGCAAAAAACTGGAAATTTAGGGGATGCCCATCAATTGGAGAACTGCTAAACAAGTTGTGGTATATGAATGTAATGGAATACTATTGTGCTATAAGAAATGGGAAGGAGATGGACTTCATATGTACCTGGAGAGGCTTATACAAATTGATGCTAAGTGAGAAGAGCAGAATCAGGAAAAATTTATGCACAGTCACAGACACATCATATGTATGATGACCAGCCTTGATAAACTGGACTCTTCTCAGCAACACACAGTTAAAAGACTACAAGTCTCAGAATGGAAGGAGATATCTACATTCAGACAAAGATCTAGAAAGACCAGAGTTTAAATGGAAACTGAAGCAAACTACGTGCTCTCATTCTTTTTCATGTTTAGTTTTCTTTCTTTTTTCCCGTTCACTCCATTGGTTACAACCCTTCTATTCAACCAGACTATTGTACAATATGAAAGTGTTTACAGATCCTATACCGGATTGCATGCCAATGTGGGCAGAGGGGTAAGGGAGGGTAGGAGATTTTGAAACTCAAGGGATTGTGGAACTAAATCTTGTAAACTAAAAGTAAATAAACAAATCAATAAAAAAATAAAGTATAGGAATTCTGAAGAAAGAAAAAGGCCATTACAAGCCTAAGTAACAGCATAAGTAAAGGCATCATAGCAAGTGAGCTCAGCATCTGTAGTGGAGTGAGGGTCTGGAATTCCGGGAAGAGGGTTTTGAACCCTCTCCCTCACAGATCAGTCATGAGCCATGGCAGGTTTTTGAACAGACAAGTGACATGACTACATGGAGCCTGGCAGTGACATCAAAGGGAGAGATTGGATACAGTTGCAGAAAAAAATCTCACAGTCTTATGCAAGCAGACATCTAGGTGATGGGTACCTTGTCACGAGAAGGTGTGAGGCTCAGCAAAGTTTAACCAATTCAGAATCCTCCATCTCTGCCACTTTTCACTGCTAAGCTTCATAAAGAGCTCTCTGTGATCATCATGGCTTGCATCTCCTCATCCTGCTCCCCAGCCCTTCTGCACTTCCCCCCCCCCCCCGAGGGTGTGGTTGCATTAAATCTCTCCCACTACTGGTTTCTGACCTCCATAGCCTACTGATTCTTCTCTTTACAGGATTATCTATCAGAGACCTACCTTGTCATTGCTAAGTCCAGCAGTGTTTTTCAGTCATGCACTCTAACTTGCAGCATTTGACATTGTGGACTACCCCCTTTTTGGACAATCTTTCCTCCTTTGACTTCCATTTATTGACTTGGTTTTCTTTCCTACTGATCTAACTGCTCACACGCAGTCCCCTCCTGTTTCATTTAGCATTATACTTCAGATTTCCTATTTGTAAAACATTGCAATTAAGATATGAAAATAAGACCCTTGGCCCTGGAGTCAGGAGGACCCGAGTTCAAATTTGACCTCAGACACTTAACACAAAACTAGCTGTGTGACCTTGGGAAAGTCACTTAACTCCAACTGCCCTACCTTCCCCTCTCCAAAAAAAAAAAGAAAGAAAGAAATGCTTGTCTTCATTTATACAGTAAATAAATGGCTAAAAAGTTGTCGTTTTCCATCACCTCCAGGGTTTATCCTTTCTCTTCTCATTTCATGGTCTCCTTTTTTCTAATTCATCTGTATTTCTGCCTCAGCTTGCCCCATTCCTTTCCTTTTGTTTCTTCCATCCCTCTGTGTTGTTCTTTTCTTTTTACTTTCTTCTCTTTTTTCCTTTTGTACATGATAGTAATGTAATCTTGTTTAGTACTTTCCATGAACTACTTGAGAACTGGGTCTCTGTCTTGTGTAATTTTTTTGCATCACCATTTGTCTAGTGAAGAGGAAGTTTTTTGATGTGGAACATTTCCACTTAAATATTCTACTCTTACCTACCATGCTTTTATACCACCTTTCCTGAAACTTTAAAGCTATAAAGTTTCAGGAGGTATTTATTTCCAAATCATTGAGCATTTGGACAAGAGAAATAATATATTTTGTGCAATGGTGCTGCTTACTCCAAAAATTAGAAACAAATTTATTTTGAGAAAGTAGTACTCTTATCGCCTAAGTGAATATAAAATATGATAAAATAGTACCTATCTAAATTTTGTGATTATTATTTTTAAATATTGTGTTGGTTGCTACCACTTTTGAGTTTTATTCCATGTTACAGTTTAACTGTATATTTAAGAAATTTTTTTTTCTCAATACAGAAATTTCCCACTGAAGGACTTGCCAGTGTGGTAAGAAATGTGTTTGACTTTGATTCCTACAACAGTGATATGAGGGAGATTTTGATGAACACTTTACACAAATACGGGATACCTATTGGAGCAAAACCTACCAATGTGCAGCTGGCAAAGGAGTAAGACGAACACATTGATTTTTTAAAAACTTCTTATTATCATAAAAATTCTCATTTTAACTGATGCTAAATCATTTAGAATATACTGTTATAATCTCTGCTAAATTCACTTGGATTTGAAGTGAGTTTTTCCTCCAAGATATGCAAATATATTTTACTACTCAGCATAATTAAATAATTCCTTTCTATGCATCTGTGAATTATTCTTTTTGAGTGTCACATAAGTAGTTGTAAGATAATCAAATAAAGGGAAATATTTGTTTCTTTATTAGTCTGTGGGTTTTTTTGTTTAATTCTTAATATTACTTAATTCATTTAAAAGTTAATAACAAAAATAATTGTACCTAAGAAAATTACACAAGGAACATTCTTCTTTTAACAAGATGATTTTATTTTGTGTATATATATATGTATATATATATGTATATATATGCATCCACACATATATCACCTGATTAATTATGACATATAGCATTGAATTTTCAAGTCTTTGAGGAGTTTGTTCCACCCATAGAAGATGATGATAAGGCCAGTCCAATTTAATCTTAATGTGTGTCAGTTAACGTCCTTTTATTCATGGTCACAACCAGTACCCCTAACATTGACTGTCTAACTTGAAAATGTGTGCTCTTGACCAGAAAGGTAACTGGTCAATAAAGTGTTTTTTCTTAATGGATCAACACAAATCCATCATGATTTCTGGAAAAATAGTTTTTAAAGTAACCAGATAATATAAATCTAAGTAAGTTTAATAAGTCTAGTGTTGCAACTGTAAGCTATAGATTTTATAAAGGGATGTTATTCAATATTTCAAGATAATTTTTAAACTATAGTTTATTTAGCTAAAATATGTGTAGAAAATTAATATCATTTTGTTAGGAAATGACTTTCTTGTCAGGAATTCAAAATTATTTCAGTAATTTTTGTATGTCTAGATTACATATGCAACTATTTTTCATATTTAGTTAATAAATGAAAATGTTTTAAAATAATCTAGTTAAAACTTTTGCCAATAAGAGCAAACCTTTAAAGCAAATCTAAATTGCTTACAGAGAAACAAATATTTCCCTTTTTTGTGTTAAAAGCACAGGATGGAATTATGCAAAGATTATTTTTGCACTGGTTTTTATCATTAATGAGCAAGAAATATTTTCCCGGAAAAAAATGTTACTGTTAATGCATTTGTTAATGCATAGATGCCTCCTGCCGTAGTAGTGCTGTGCTTGTTGCCTAGCAACCACATGGACATATTGAAGCAAGGTTAGTAACCTAATTATCATGGCGTTTCTTGCTTAGGGCATTCCATTGGTAACTGCCCTCTGCCTTAGAATGAAACTGTGTCCTTTATATCTTAGTTTCTAATAGTGAAAATATTCTCCATTTGCATGTTTAAAAAAATTAAATTTTCAAGTATGCATGTGAAGCTCTTACAACTCTGGTAGTGCAATGTACTGTATTAATGTTCTGGTTATTTAAACTAGACATTCAAAGTAAGAGTACCTCATTTATTTTTTTCTTCATTCTGGCATACATTTGAGGTAAAAGATAAAATTGCTATTAAGTAAGTAATCATAAGAGGTGGTGCAGTGGATACAGGCCAGCCCTGGAAAATTCCTCTTCCTGAGTTCAAATCCACCCTCAGGTACTTACTAGCTGTATGACCCTGGACAAGTCACTTAACCCTGTTTGCCTCAGTTTCCTCATCTGTAAAATGAACTGGAGAAGGAAATGGCAAACCACTCTAGTATTTTTGCTAAGAAAAACTCAAAAAGGATTAGGAAGAGTCTTGACAGGATAGAAAAATGATGAAATAACAACAAAATAATAATTAAGACTCCTAGAAATTTCAATGCCCAGAAGAGAAAGCAATTTTCTATACATCCATCATTTAAAGGATAATTAATTTCATTGATTTAGTCATTTCCTGCATTGTGTAAATCACCATTCATCACTTTAATCCTGTGTGATTTTTGTCCATGTCCTTCAGTAGAATGTCCATGAAATTTGCACTCCATGTACAGGAATACTCCTTAAGGCCATATGGTAGTTCATGAATCCTGGTGCACATTCAGGCTTTCAGTCTGTTGAGTTGTCTCTTCTACATGAACAGCCTACCCCCCTTCTCTATTCTTATATGAACCTAATGATGTCTTTTCCTATCAAGGTTTTAAGCTATAGCCTACTTACACTTACTCTGTGGGTGATCTTATCATCCATTAACAACCCTCAGCAATTAAAACAACAACAAAAACAATAATAAGTGCCAAGGTAGAAGTTTGCAAGGTTCTTTACCAATATTATCTCATCTTATCCTCACACACACACACACACACACACATTTTTCCCTTCATTTTTTCATATACTATTTCTTGAAATGTTAAATTCCAAGACATTTCTCCTCTACCTAATGAATATATTAGTAAAGCAATAGATGGGCCATCCTGAGGGGCAGCAAAGTGTGGTTAGAGAGCTGTCCTGAAAGTCAGGAAGACCTGGGTCTGGTCCTGCTTCTGATATGTACTTGACTATTTGACACTGAGCAAGTTACTCAACCTCTTGGCACATGGAAATAAATTCCAGAGAAGATGCTGACCTGTATTTGTGTAAGTAGTTTCTTCACTGGGAGCTCCATAAATTAATGAAATCATAGCTCTTGCCTAAGTCCCTAGTCCTGCTACCTTGAATTAGCCCGGTAACTGTGTGAGTGAAGACGAGTCTGGATGCGTGAGATGATGTGGACGTGGAAGGCTTTGAGTGTGAGCCACCTGCGACTTGTTGGTCATCCGAGCCGCCAACCTCCTCCCATTTAGAGAGGCCTAGTTTAAAAAACGGCCTTCTAACGGAGTACAAGACACAATGGAATCACAAAATGTGATGCTTGCTAACTTGAGTGACCATCAGCACGTCATTTCCCATCTCTGAAACCTTTACTTTCATTGTCTGTACATGCTCTTACAGAGGGGAAAGTGCTTATAAACCTTGGGACGCTATGACAATATGAGTTATTTGTATTTTAAATGTGCAGAAATTGTAACAATAATAATCATAACCAGCATTTACATTATCCTTTAAAGTTTCCAAAGCATTTTACACATGTTTTTATTTGATCCTCACAACCCTGTGATGTAAGGTGATATCAGTATTACCATTTTACAGATGAGAAAACTGAGGCTGAGGGTAGTTAAATGATTTGGTCAGGGTCACCCAGCTAGTGTCTGAGACAGGATTTGAACTCAGGTCTTACTCAATTTCCAATGCTTGAGTCACTGAATCACCTAACTGCATATATGTTTATGTGTACGTGAGTGTACCGTGTGTGTATATGTATGTGTGTTTCTGGCATATTCACAGTTCTAATCTTAGAGGTGTGCTTTGGCATTAACTAAGAGCACTTATGTACTAAGAAAGAACTTTTCTCAGAAATATTTCCTTTCTTCTTTTGTCTATCTTTATCTAAAGTGGTTTGTGTAATACCTAATGTTAGATTTATATGCTATCAAATGCAAAAAGTACCAGAGTTTGTAGTTATTTCATGTAGTCAAAGGGAGCTGCTTTGAGGATGGAATGTTTCCCCTGTTAATAGAGTCATGTCTCTGTACAATGGAGGAGAGAGTAAATGTTGTGTTCAAGCCTTAAAAACAATACGACTCGAAGGCAGCTTCTTGAATTGGAGTTTATATCTAGACACTGAAGGTGAAAATGCTCTACTTTAAAAGTTTTTAGAAGTTTTAGTGACTTAGTGAATCCTTCAGATACAGGCTCGTGAAACCTGTGATGGTGTAATAGATGCGGTTTCCTTGTGGCACACCTCGGTGAGTCGTGCTGGATGAACTTGGACTCTTTGTTTTGAATAAGTCTGAGAGTGGAAAGTTGACCGCAGATTAGAATAGCCCTGGAAGCCACAAAGCCATGCTTCTACTTTCCGTTGCCCTTCAGTACACATAACAGAGGACTCATGGCTAATGAATAGCGGTCACACACGTCTTGTCTTGGGGAAAGGGAGGGGAGTGAAGGGGGAAAGGAATTGAGCTTTTAGATGGCATCTGTTATGTGACAAACACTGTTGCTAAGCACTTTTATTTTAATAAATGTTGTATCACATGATCCTCACAACAACCCCTCAAGGGAACTGCTGTTGTGATCCCCATTTCACAATTGAGGGAACTGAGGCAGAGGTTCAGCGACGATTGGGGATCACCAAGTTAGGAAGTGTCTGAGTCTGGATTTAAACTTAGTTCTCCCTGATTGCAGGCTTAACTCTTTCCCCACATTGTCACCAGCTGCCTCCAAGGAAGAAGCAACACTTGGTTATAAACCATTGTGTTGGTAACACATGCTTTGATGGAGGAAGTGGTCCGTGTGTGAATAGAATTTTAACTGAATATTTATTGCTATAAAATGAACTGCAGTGGGATTGTGTTAAGCAAAATAAAAGCCATAACAATACGAGGGGTTCTTAGGGTTACTGCTTTATTATTAATTCAGAGTACAGTTCAGTCTTATGGAGCTCTTATAAAAAAAAAAAAGCAGTGGTGTTTTTCCATCTGGCAAATTTGACTTTTTAAGGCACTCTTCTCCTCACTGGTTTTTTGGGTTTCTTTTGCCATTTGAGTTAATCTGTTTTTAAGGTGTTCTTTTCTTTAGGTTGTTGGCTCTCTTTTCGTGATTTTCTTGCATAATTCTCATTTCTATTCCCAATTTTTCCTCCACTTCTCTTATCTGGTTTTCAAAATCCTTCTTAAGCTGATCTATTGCTTCTAGACAGTCTTCATGTTTCTTGGAAGCTTTTGGTGTGGGAGTTCTGACTGTGTTGTCTTCCTCCTGTTCCATCCATTGATCCTTTTTGTCCCCAAAAAAGGATTCTAGAGTTCCGTTGCTGTTCTTACTTTGCTTCCTTTTCCTGCTCATGTTGCCAGTGAATTACTTCTCTTTTTAGCTCTGTGGAACTGTGCTTCCAGGGGGCAAAGCTTTGTCCCAAATCACTGGGGTTTTCAAACTGTCACAGCTATTAGGAGGCTGGTGAAGCCCCCACCAGCTCTGCTTCACTGAAAACGCACCCCAGGACCACCACCCAAGACCACGATCTGGATCCAGGCCACTCAGTGCAAGAGCACTTGGCCTCTGAACGATCACTTGGCCGCTAATGCTGCTTTCTTGCCCTGGAGGCAGTTCAGCCAGACTGCTTTTCTCCCCCAAATTTAGCTGAGTTCCACTAACCTTTCACTTAGTTCTAATTTCTTCTGGCTTGATAATCTGGAAACTGCCACAGCTGCTGCTGATCCACTGTCCTGAAGGCTCCAGCTGTACCTTGTCCTGCTCATCCTGCTCGCCCCAGGCCAAGCCGCAGTTTCAGGCTGGGCTGGTTTCAGCTCCCAGCGCTGCGATGCACCCCCACCTGCCTTCAGAGGGAGGTGTATTTTTGTGAGTTTTGGAGTCCTAAAATTTGTTTAGAGTCATATTTTATGGGTATTGGAGGTGGCTGTGTGAGAGCTGCGGTGTTTTCCTGCTTCTTTGTCCCCCCAGTGGTGTTAAATAAAGAAAGTGCAATGGTATAGTCTCTGGCCTCAGTCTGCTTTCATCTCTTGGTCCCTCTGCTCATTTCTTTTGGCTTCTGCTGCTTACTTCCTCATTAATCCTTGCTAGTTTTTCTTATTTGCACTATTTCTCATCCTGACTGCATAGTACCTAAGTCACTCATTCACCTGAATCAATTAACTAGTCATTCAACATGATAGTCCTCAGGATGATAAAGAACTAATAACTGATCATGATGGGTTGCCCACTAATATTCCCTTGAGAGCCCCTTGGGCAGATATGCTTGGTTAGACTGTATATCATCCCTGAAGGCAAGAACCATGAATTTGTTTACCTTCATAGGATGGCTATGCACAGTACCTTGTATATAGGATACATTAAAAAAAAATAGCTGTTGAATGGCTACTCACAAGTATTGTGAAGGTATAGAGCTGAAGCGAAAGGGGCCTCAGAAGGCATCTCATCTAAACCTCTCATTTTACAGATGATAAAACTGAGGCCTGGGATGATTTATCTAAGTCACACAGGTAGTAAATATCAAAGGTAGGATCAGAAGCCATATGCTCTGATTCGACAGCCAATCAATTTTTTAAAATACAAAACAGTTGCATTTTAAAGACTGTTGACTTCACTTATAATGGAAAATTACTTCCTATTTTCTTTCCTTTTTTTTTTTTGCTTTTTTTTGGAGGGGGTAAGGCAGGGCAATTGGGGTTAAGTGACTTGCTCAAAGTCACAGGGCTAGTAAGTGTTAAGTGTCTGAGGCTGCTTTGAATTCAGGTCCTCCTGACTCTAGGGCCAGTGCTCTGTTCAGAGCCACCTAGCCTCCCCCTATTTTGTTTCTAATAGTATTCTATTAGAAGTTTGAAGCTCTTTACAGCAATGCAAGATTTAGAATGATTTAAGTTCATTTAAGCAAAACTTTACCAGGATCCTAGTTAATGCTACATTTTTCTCCAGTAGGGAATAAAGGCCAACTCTTAACACTTTTCATTTTATTAAAACTAGAAGAGGTTTTTGTTCTCTCACGGGGCAAACTATTATCTGTGTATCTGGAAACAGAGAGTTGCATGTAAAGTTTTGTAGCAAGCTAATCATTCCTGGATTACCACTCTCAAGAAAAATTCCTGTGGGGAAAAAAACTAAGGTAGAATTAAAGGCAAAGTTAATGTAATTAAAGTTATTTCAAGTTCAGTTAAAACCTATCCAGTTTTGTGTAATGTTCTTCCATGTAGTAGACATGTTTCACTGAGAAGGGTACTTTGTGAAAACATTTCATTCCAGGCACCCTGATTGAAAAGTTGCTAATCTAGAATGTCTATGACTGAACTGTTCATATTTTTTTTAAAAATTATTTCTCCGTTAACACTTGTTTTCTTGAGATTTTAAATTTCGAGACATTTCTTCTTTATATAATGAATAGATTCATAAAGTGGTAGATGCAGTGCCCTTGTGGGCAAGACAGAGCCATTCGCATCAATAGAGAGCTTAAATATTATTATCCAATTCGGACATATAAGAATGATGACAGTAGACAAACCACACATGAAGATAATGGCTACATATGTGAAGTGCATTGGAATGACTAAGCCTATGTGGAGGCCCCTGTTTTAGCCGTATTATTGTTGTTCAGATGTTTCCTTGTCATTCATTCTCCTCTTGATTTCCAAAGCCTGGCCTCTTATTTCATCAGCCTTGTCTAGATCCATAACCTGCCCATTCACTCGGCCTCACTGGGGTACAGGACTAGAAATTAGAGCTGGAAGGCACTCAGAGGTCATCTAATACAATCTCTTTATTTCGCAGATAACAAAACTGAGACCCAGAGAAATACATTTGCCCAGGGTCACACATATAGTGGGTGACGGATCCGAGGGATTTGATCCTGGCCCTGTCATTCCAGATCTAGAGCTCTTTCCACTGTGCCACAGGATGGTCATTGCACTGATCTCACAATGTCATAGATTTTTCTTATTTCTCTTTTGCTCCATATCCCACTTCCTACGAGTTATACTCTGTGTCTCTCCTGGTTTGGTGATGGTGATTCATCTTGGGTTCAGTGATTGTGTGTGTGTGTGTGTGTGTGTGTGTGTGTGTGTGTGTGTGTGTACACAGAATTTTGCCTTCCATATCATGACTTTCCTCACTATGGTTTTAATATATAGCAGGTCAGCGTAAGAAATTAAATGGGAATTTTGGGGTAGTTTTATAGAAGCTGGAGACAACACATGAAGGCCTGCAGATGACACAGAAAAAATTTAGAAACTTAGAAATGTATAAAATATGTGTATAGCATTTGTATGATGTCAACATAGTTTATCTTTTAATATAGTAATAATTCTCATCTCTGCAAAGGGAGGGCTAAAACATTTTACATGGACTTTAAAGATTGCAAAGGTGCTGCACCTAACCCTCAAGATGTGGAAGGGATAACTGTATATCTATCTTTTCTTCTCTTTCACTCATCTTAAACATATCCTTCAGTATCTTTATAAACTCCATTCACTCCAGCTCACTTCTGCTGTCCCACTTCATTACGCCTGCTTAGGCTTTACCTCAGACTATTCAAAATCTTGATCCTATAGTTAACTCGTTCACCTGAATCAATCAACAAGCATTTATTAAGTCCTTAATATATGCCAGGTACTGTACTTAGGTAGACAGTGGAGATATGAAAATATAGATAAAACAGGCTCTTAAGGCCTTTGTTTTAATGGAAATCACTATGTATACATACACACACACACACAATAAATACAAATTGGGGAAAGTAGGGATTAAATGATTAGAGGAATCAGAAGACTGTTGTATTTGTATATCCAGCCCCTACCTCTCTGTTGATCTCCAGTCCAACAACATAAAAATCAAAGATTGAATATGCCCAAAACAGAACTCACTATTTTTCCAAGTACACCCACCCCACCTTCCCATTTCCCTACTCTGCTAAGGCTGCCACAGTTCTTCCATTCACCTAGATTTGCTGCCTTGAAAGCATCCTCAACTTCTTGCCTCTTCCTTATCCCTCTGTCTAATACATGACCACTCTTTTTGAGTCTGTCTCCTCAGTATTTCTCATATTCTTCCCCTTCTTTCCATTTACGTGGCCGCAACCCTTGTACAGGATCCCTATCTCCACTCTCTCTTAAACTCTTACAACACCCTTTAAAAAAATTTCTAATGCATTTTTTCTCAATTACATATAAAACAATTTTTAACATTAATTTTTTTTAATTTCGAATTCCAAATTCTCTGCTTCCCCCCCCCTCTGAAAAGATAAGCAATTTGATATAGATTATATATGCGAAGTCATGCAAAATATATTTCCATATTAGCATGTTACAAAAGAAAATACAGATTCCCCTTCCCCCACACACACAAAAAAAAGGAAAAATAAAGAAAGTGAAAAAGTGTGTTTTAATCTGCATTCAGACCCTATGGATTCTTTCTCTGGAGGTGGACAGTATTTTTTATCCTAAGTCCTTACAGAATTTACAACAATCTCTTCATCACACTCCCAAGTTCTAGCCTCTCCTCTCAGTCACACACAGCTGCCAGACTGATACCCTCAAGTCTGACCATGTTACTCCCCTGATAAAGCATGAACAATTCTTAGTTATAAAATACAAATTCCTTAGTTTGGTATTTAAAACAGTTCACAGAGTTCCCCAGACATTTCCCGTGACTCTATCAAAAAAGCATTTAATAAGACTTACTTTGTCATGGGTACTGTGCTTGCTCTCTTCCCTTCCCCCTTCACTATATCCAGCAACACTGATCTACCTGCTGACATTCCCTTTGCCAGAAGTTGTCTCCTGCTCTATGCCTTTGCTCAGACTGTCCCCCATGCCTGGAAAGCATTCCCTCCTCGCCTTTGCCTCTTGAAGTCCCCAGCTCCCTTCAAGGCTTAGCCTGGGTGCTTTCTCTTACTCAAGGCCTTATCTGTTAGTACTTCCACCACCCTTTCCTAGAAATGACTTTGTGTTTCCCTTGTATTTTCTTAGCCCTGGATAGCTTATAACATTTGAAGGCAGGGGATTGTTTTTGGTTTTTGTCTTTGCACTTCCAGTGCCAGCGCTAAGCTTAAAAGTTAAGACAGAAGGAAACATGCCTTTATTAAGTACCTACTTTGTAACAATTATTGTGCCAAAGTACCTGACTCTGGGCCGAGTGCTCTATCTACTATACCTAGCTACATGGAATGGGAGGACCTGAGTTCCAAATTAGCCTCAGACACTTGGGACCCTGGTCAAGTCAGTTGATGTCAGCCATTATTTCCTCATCTACAAAATTGGGATAGTAACGGCACCTTCGTAAAGGAGCTGTTGTGAAGACTAAGATGATATTTGTAAAGTGCTTTGCAAACTTTAAAGCACTACATAAATGCTAGCTAGATAGTTGCTAGTAGTAGCAGCAGCAACAATATAGGGTCTAGTTTTTACCAAGCATTTCATAAACAAATTGAATTTAAGAAAAAAAAATCTTTGAATTAAATGCAAATTCTGCAACATTTATGAAGGCAGCTGTAAATGTAAGCAGCTTAGAAATTGCTTCAAAAGCACTGGTACAGATCTATATAGAAATGTGCATGGTATTGGCAACTTCATTTTTCCTCCAGTAATTCCAGCTATGCTGATACACATGCTCAAAGGGTAGACAAGAGTGTCCCCCACCCGGGGCAGTTTGCCTCATTGTCATGTGAGGCCTGCCAAAAGAAGCCTTATGGGCAGTAAGCAAAACATCTGTCCGTGGTGAGAATTATATTAATTCATGCTCCCCTGCCTAGAATTCCTGCCTTGTAAGGATACTCCCTTTCCCCCAAACTGATCTTTGAGGCAGACTCAGACTGTCTCCAAAGTGCCTGTTTCTTCTTTTCTTCCTTCTCCCACACCCAGGCAAGCCGCAATGTCAGATGTGACATGGAACAGATTTGTTGTTTTTAGCTACAACTGAGACAGGCAGTGGCCAATGACAAGGTAAATTAATAGTCATGATAATGGTAGCTCACATTTGAAAAGCACTTTAAAGTTTTCAAAGCCCTATATATGTTTTCTCAATGAATGAACAAAGCAAGGGTAAGTGAGAGTGTAGTAAGATACTTTTGTGCAGAATATCATTGTAAGTATGAATAGCTGTATAGAAATGGAAGCTGGAATTACATAGTATATTTTTTTTATTGCTGAATGACCCAGGAATATGTGGGATCTTAAAGCTCTAAAGGGTCTTTGATGTCTCAGCCTATGTCATCTTCCTGTCTTATTTTATAGCTGTGCAAACCAAGGCCAAGGGGAGGTGGGTTAATCAGTCATCTAGAATGTATTCAGTGCCTACTAGCAGCAGCAGCAGCAGCAGCAGCAGCAGCAACAGTATAAGGTCTGGCTTTAACCTGTGCTAGGTAAGCCCTGGAGATACAAAGAAAGGAAAAAGACCGTCTTGCAGTCTGATGGGGGCACCATGCAAACAGCTTTGTATAAACAAGATATTCACAGGATCAATTAGGAATAAACAACAAAAAAGTAGAGGCAGCTAGATGACACTGTGGATAAAGTTCTGGGCCCAGGAAAACCTCAGGTTCAAATCCAGCATTAGATATTTATTAGTTCTGTGTTCCTCCATAAATCACTTATCCCTGTTTGACTCATTTCCTCATCTGTAAAATGAGCTTTCTTTGTCAAGAAAACCCCAAATGGGGTCCCAGAAGGTCAGAAACAGTTGAACAACAACAAATACAAAAAGAAGACACTAGTATTTAGGGGGATCAGAAAAAATTTCTTGAAGGTCAGACTAACTGAGGCAGATGAGGATGGAGAGAAATCTAAGCATGACGACAGGCAAATGAGAATTCACAGAGTTTAGAGGTGAAGTGCTTTTTGTGAGGAAAAGCAAGGAGACCAATGTCCCTGGAATGCAGAGTTTGGGGTGGGGGGGAGAGAAGAGAGGAGGATAAGGTTTAAGAACTCTGGAGAGAGAGAAAAGCCCCAAGTGAAGTAAGGCTTTACAAGCCAAAGAGGATTTTAGACTTTATGCCTCCTGGATGCAATAGAGAGTCACTGGACTTGGAAGGGGAAGGGTGTTGACATGATTAGACTTTGGCTTTAGAAAGATCTGAATGACAGCTGATTAGAGGAGGAACAGGAATAGATAGAGACTTGAGACAGAGACACCAACCAGTAGGCTATTGCTGTTGTCCAAGCATGAAGTAATGAAGCTCTATACCAGGATGGTGGCAGTTAGAAGAGAGAAGAGGGAAGATACAAAAGAGATTGAGAAAGCAGAATTGAGTGGATATGGAGGATGACAAAATGTGTGGAGTCAAAGATGACATTTAGATTTGGAGCCTTGGTGACTGGGAGGATCCCCATAATAAGGAAGCTTAGATGAGGGAAGGATTTGCAAGGAAAGATTAATTCAGTTTTGAATGTATTGAGCTTATGATTTCTTCATCCAGTGCAAGATGTCTAATAGACAGACTTAATTTTCCCAAGGTTTACACAGAGATGAGGCTTGAGCCCCAGTCTCTTTATTCCATTTCTAGTGCTCTTTCCACTCTTTCTCTGGGAATGGGAAGCACTTTGCATAATAAGCTGTAATGCAAAACAAGAATGCATTTCCTACTTTTTGATTCTGTCAAACCCTTCCATGTTGCTTTTCTTGCCCTATTAATGGTCTTGGAAACAGTTTTCAAGAAAGACTTTGCAAATACAACAGATACAAATTTTGTATAACATGATGATTCATTTCTTTCCAGACCTCTGGAGGTGTGTGTGGGACCATAAGAGTCTGTAAAATAGTATGAAGACTGACAGGGCACTGCTAAAGAATAAAGTTCAGTGTTCTTTTCCACGCTTATCTGACATGGCCTTTGCTTCACATGCAGTTTTAATAAGATCAATTCTGTATCTTTGAGATTACTGAGCATTCATTTTCAGTTCTGCAATTAAAATCCTACTATGTGCAAAGTACTGTATTAAGTGATGGAGATGGAAAATATAGTGAAGCATATATAGTTCTAGCTCTTCCTGCCTTTCTATTATATCTGTAATGATCCTAGTGCTAGGGGTTTTCCTGGACTCTTCAACTCTGCCTGCCAGCCTTTAAAGGAAACTTGTCACCATTTAGATTCTTCCAATTGAGCCACAGGGAACTTTCCCCTTAAAATGAGCTCTCCTGAGAACCACTTAATTTGGCACTGCTGGCCTCATCACCATTTACTCCATGGAAGACAACTTGAGCTGGGCAATTGCTAATCACTGTAGCGTGAATATATTCCCAAGCATTTGTGACTTCAGGCCCATATAGGCATAAACAGTCAGCCACAAGTCTGTGGAGAAAACACAGTTCACAAGATAATTTGGCAGAAAGACCTTCAGACTTTCAAAAATGTTGACAAAGAAGACGCTTCCCTCTGGAGTTTTCATCTTCCTTTTCACAGTGAATAGCTTTATTTTCTCACCACAACTTCTTTGTGTGTGCTACAGCACAGAATTTAGCTAGTTTTTATACTTCTTTGCTCCATATAGAACACTCCCTTCACAGCCGACAGTGCCTCTCTGCACATTTTAGCCCAGCTTCATTTTTCCCAAGTACCTTTTTTTAAACAGGTATTTGTTTAAAATCGACTTCCTCAGTTGCAATATTAATTGCAGTTACTTTTCATTAGAAAACTATAGACTCGTAATGGAGCCATCCATTATAACACCTCAGTCCAACTTCCCTCTTTGGAGGATTTCTACTATTCTTTTCTTTCAAAACAAGATCATACACTGGATTTCTATTTGTCCTCATTTAGGGGGAAGTGTTCAGGTAGTTTTGTTTCCTACTCTGTTTTGTACTTTGGGGGATTTGTTGTTTTTGTTTTACTTTTTAATTTCACTGTTTTCTGCAGCTATAATGGTAAGATCATGATCTTATAGCTGGGAGGGACCTCAGTGGTCATCTAGCCCAATCCCCTCATTTCACAAATGAGGCCATCGACCTGAAGGGGCCTGCTTAAAGGACACATCAGCAATTAAGTGCAGAGCTAGGGTTCAAACTCCTATCTACCTACCGAAAAATCTAGCATTTTCTCTCCACTGTACTCTCCATACTTCCTGCCCTCCTTCATGTCATCTGCCTTGCTGCCCTGAGGAAATGTCCATCCTGAAACCCTGCTCTCCAATATATGGTTAGTGACTCCTTTCCCAGAACACTATTTCAGGATGAGCCCCACACATCCTCCACATTCCTCTTCCAGCTTCACTCTCTTCACATTTCTTTTCCTCATCCTGGATAGGCTCCCTTATTTATGCTCCCTTTCCTATATATATCCCCTTAGGTATTCTTTTTTTTCCCTTAAAATGCAAGGTCCTTGAGGGCAGGTTCTGTCTTGCTTGCATTTGTATCTTGGTGTTTACCAGTGGCCTGGCGTATAATAGCACTTAATAAATGCCCTGGCTATACCATACTGTTTCTTGAATATCCATGTTGATGTCTAAATGGTACCCCTCTTTGCCTTGTAATAAGTTTTCCATGCATCTCAGTTTTTCCAAGTAAACCCATAAAATTGATAGGCAACTTTAACATTTTGTATTTCCCTTTTTATTCTTGTCTTCGCTTTCACTTTATAGAATTACAGTTTGTTGTGGTGGAAAGAAAATTGAACATGGAATCAGGAGATTGAGTTGGGCTCAATTAACAAAGAATGTGACTGGACAAATCACTTCTACTCTGGGCTTTCGTTTTCTCATGTATATAATGAAAATATTTCAGCTCTGATATTCTCAGTTTCCATTATTTTACTTATGAGAAATATCCAGGATTCATTGCTAATAGCAAAAAAAGGTATATGTCATTGGGTTTGGTTACATTTTTTGGTTTTTGGGGGTTTTTGCCCCTCATCATCTCTGCTTTCCATTCTTGTATTTTATTATGGAACAGCTTTACAATTATTTTATCTACTGTACGTGCTTGGCAAAAATATATACATACACACATATATGCATATATGTATGTATGTAAATACATATATGCATATATGTGTGTGTATGTATATATTGTATATATGTGTGCATGTATGTATATGTATATAAATACAATGCTATATAAGACTTTTATAGGTCAAAAAAGAAATTATGTAGCTCCATAGTTCATTTTTTTTTCCTTACCTGTCATACATAGGAATGTGATAGTTTCTCACACTGTAGCATGTCAGCACTATACTGCCCTAGTCACCATTTGCACTTTAAGAAACACAATAATATACAATCGGTAATGTCATACAGTAATATTGCCTTAGTTTTTTTATCTGTATAATTTAGGAACTGAATTAAAAACTAAACCCACTTCTGGCTCTAGAATTATTGATTTCTGTGACTGAATATGAAATTATTGAATTTGAGAAAGAAAAGGTAAAAAGAAGAGCTGGTCAACGATTTCAAGTGCCTAGTTCCTAAAATTCAAGATTCATGATGGCAGAGGGACTACTCATCTCCATATCCCCCACAGGGAACTGGCTCAGAGCTTTACACCTAGAAAGTGCTCTGTAAATATTTTAAGGAACCTCTGCTAGGGCCAGAAGTAGGCTTGCATGACAAAAATAGGGATTAGAGTTAGTATTAAAAAGAATTGTTAGTAAACTAAGATAACCAAAGGGTAGAATTTCCATTTATGAAGAATCTTCAGAATGGAAAAGATATCCATCTCCTGTGGATATTTAAGGAATAACTCCAACCAGAAGGAAAGAAATGAAAGAAATGAAGTAGAAGCATTCCGAGATCCCTCCAGCTTTACATTTCTAAGATTATCACAAGCAAGTATTTTGGGATGATGGAAAGATTGGGAATTAGTCGTAGCAATTTCGTACCCATCTTTTAAAACCCATCTCAAATGCCATGTCTGGCATGAAAGCTTTGATGATGTGCTCCCTACTCTCTAGTCAGTTAAGAGCCTCTCCCGCTTCAGTCTTCTCATAACATTGTTTTGCCTAATAAATTATTATATAGTAATATATACTGCATGAGAATCTAATACATATTATGGTTATCTGTGTGTCATTAGCAGCAGCAGCAGCAGCAGCAGCAGCAGTTATATAGTACAGCCGTTCTCAACCTGTGGGTTATGTTCAGTTTGTAAGAATGAAAATACATCCTGCAGATCAGATATTTACTTTATGATTCATAGCAGTAGCAAAATTACAGTTGTGAAGTAGCAACAAAAATAATTTTATGGTTGGGAGTCACCACAACATGAGGAACCATATTAAAGGGTTGCAGCATTAGGAAGGTTGAGAACCGCTGATACAGCATTTACGTAGTTCTTTAAGGTTTGAAAAATATTTTAGTTGGCTTTAATTGATCCTCATAACAACCCTGTGCATAGGGTGCGACTGTTATCACCACTTTACGGGAGACAACTGAGGCTGAGAGCTAGTTGGCACAGGGATTAGAGTGCTGGACTTGCAATCAAGAATACCTGGATTCAAATCTTACCTCAGACACTAGCTGTGTCACTTTGGACAAGTCACTTAACCTGTATCAGCCTCAGTTTCCTCATCTGTAAAATGGGAATAACTCATTGTAGCTACATCACAGTGTTGTTGTCTACAACCTTTGTAGACCTTAAAGTGCTACAGTCAGACAGTTGATAAGAAAAACAGCATTTGACCTTGGTTTCAGCTGCCTCCAAGTCCAGTGCTCTGCTGTGCCATTTAGCTTCACTCTCTCTCTCTCTCTCTCTCTTACCCTCTCTTCTATGCTGTAAGCTCCACAAGGTCAGGGACCATGTCTTTTCTAAACTTTGTATCTCCCGCAATGTCTAGCATAAATTTTTTCCACACATAGTAATTACTTAATAAATATTTGTTCCATGCATGATGCAAGTGATCCTAGTACGTATGTGTTGTCAAAGTCTTGAGAAATGTGGAAGTATGGAAAAATCACAAAATCTTAGGAGAGTTGTTGAAGTTGACATTTTTAGCTTTCCTCTCAAAGATGGCATCTAGTAGGGAATTTTTGAGGCTCTGTCTACTTTCCTAAAGAATTCCATTGGATTTGCATGAAAGCTAGTAATTCTTATAGTTAAAAGATATTTAAATAAATTAATAATTATAGCTATGTCAATAACTTTGAAATTCATAATACCCATAGAAAGATCCAAATCTTTTTCATATGTTTCCTTTATAACATAGAAACGGCTCTGGCAGATATCCAGAGGAAAAGCAGAAATTTGCCAGAATACACTCTCAAAATCTAAAATCACTTATTTTAATGGAAACAAACTTAGATCCATAATATGTCATTTAGCTTAGGGGACCATTCTTCATCTTGGTGTCTGTTCACAGGTGGCAGTTTAGAATTTTGCATGTGCATTTAGAAAAGACAATTTTTCTTTCTTTTTTTTCTTTAACCTAGCTCAGTGACTGAACTTATGTCATAGTATAGCTGTTCACTTTTCTTTGGTTTGAGGGTTTCATTTGTCCTCCAGCTTTTGATTAAAATTTCCACAAAGGATTAAGAAACATCACAGCATAGGAATTGGAGGCTGTGACAGATTGAGTGCCTCATAGTTTTATGAAATATGAATTCATGGATGACACCAAAGATGAAAAGTTGTACTATTTATAGTTTCTAAGTTTCATCTCCCTCCTCCCTTGAAAATCAAAGCCAGACTCCATTCCTATAAAGACTTTTGACAAAGTGAAATAAAACAAGTGACAAGGTTTTGAAGCTATGGAGATTACTATTTATTATTTTTATTTCATTGGTATAACAAAATTCAACCTGGTTAGTGGAATATTACCAGAGGTTTCAGTAATGAAATTCAGAGTATTTCACATCAAGCTAATCAGTTTGCAGTTACCCTAAATTAGCAGTGATTATATTATAAATCTTATACCTTGATTACGCACCACAAAATAATGATCTTGGTCCTTGAAAAATTTCCTCTTCCCCTCTGCTCACTTATCAGAAGTGAAAAGAGATGATGACTGCCAAAGTCCCTCACAGTTTTGGGGGGAGCTTTTAGTAAAAACAGGATAGAGACTTCTACAGCCCCCCATGTGGTAAAAAATCTTTGCACAGTCTCTGGCTTCTGAAATGACACTTTGGCTGGTTTTGAATCTCTTTTGCAGCACAGTAGGGTGGAGTCAGTTTCTAAAATATCATGAACATGTATGTGCTTTTGTGATCCAGCAGCTGCTGCCAATAATGCTTCCTCATCAAGTGGTTCCGGACTCTCTCTATAGTCCTTGAACGTACTCTGCTATTCCAACCCAACAACTTGCCCAAATTATTTTTAGATGCCTGTAGCAACTGGGCAATCTGTAATTTCCATGATTTTAAAAAACGAGTTGGCAGAGACCAGCAAGATTTTTTTAAACAGGTCATGAAAAGCAGCCTTCCCAGCTGGTACTAGCTATGGAGAATAAGAACCTCACCTTAGATTACTTTTAACATTTGCAACAGCTGGGGTAGAATCATAGATTTGGATCTGGAAAGGTTCATATAATCCAATCCCTTTGTTTTCCAGATGAGGAAACTGAGTCCCAGAGAATTTACTTCTCCTAGAGAATGTAGATAAATTGTAGGGTTATTATTGTGACACAAATTGTTTAACTCCAAAGCTATTTTTTTCCTACTATATCATTTTTCTTTCATTCTCATAAAATACCTAAAAGATGTTTTAGGACCAGTTCTTAACGTGATGTCATTAGAATAAGAAGTAAAGAGATAAAATGCCTTTATTAAGCACTTACTGTATGTCAGGTCATGTGCTGAGCACCATGGTTACAAACACAATAAAGCAAGAAGGGGGGAAGACTAAAGAGGAGCTTGAAAGTGGAGAGGGGGTGAGACAGAAGTAACTAGTACAACAACTCTGGGAGATGGGTGCTGCTGTTATCTCCATTTATGATTGAGGAAACAGTCTGAAAGCAGCTAAGTGACTTACCCAGAGTCACGGAACTAATAAATGAATGAAATGGGATTTGAACATGGGTTTTCTTGATTCTAAGCCCAGTGCCTCTCCTCTGTATCACTCAAAACAATGTAAATTTTAACCCAACTGTTTTATTAGCTGTCCCTTGAACTCAACTTTTCATCTTCCCTTTCTGTGCCTTTGTACTGGTTGCCCCCCATGCCTGGGAGATAGTCTGTTCTTATCTCCCAGACATCCTGAAGACGTAGAAGTGAATAGGGAGAACATTGGAACCATGGGGGCTAGTCTGCTGCACACAGAATGGAGTGACAGACATTTGCATACAAGGATCAGCAAGTTAAATAAACAACCCATCAAGTGGTACACGTAGCTTGGAAAGATTCTGGATATGGATATTGTGAACTAGACCTGAAATTGCCTGTAGGAAACTGCACACTGTTTTTTAATCATCCCAAGAATGTACTTTTTAACCATATGTTTCATGTGTACGTGTAGAATGTACATGTATACGTTCCCCAGTAGAATATAAGCTCCTTGAGGGCAAGAACTCCTTTATTCTTGTTTTTTCATTCCCAGCACCTAGTATAAGGCTAGGCACAAAGGAGACCATAAGCTTGTTGAGTGATTCTGCATGATTTATACTAAGAATGCTGAGACTGATGTGATTCAGTTCCTCTTGTACTATATTAACCAAAGCCACAGATTTTGATATGGAAGTAACCTTAGAGGTTCTCTACTCCAGCTCCCTCACTTTACATATAATGAATATGAGGTCTATAATCAATAACAAGATAGTCTTTAAACCAAGGTCTCTGATTCAATTCATTACTTACTGGAAAAGGAGTTCTCATTTACAATACCAATAAGCCAAGGTAATGTTTATAGGTAGCCTAAAATTCCTATGATTCTTAGCATCCTTTTACCTCACTACCACCATAACTGGATCAGTGGAAGTGATATGTAGGCAGAGAATATATTTACTTTTTTTATTAGTTCATCTGTGGCCAAAATGCATCGCCAAATAGCCAAACTACTGGTGATAAGCCTTTCCATAATCAGTCAGTCACTCAGCATTTAAAAAAGCATCTACTATTTTGTGCCTGGTACTGTGCTATGCATTAGGAATATAAAAAAGGTGTAAGGCTGATAAACTTCTCAAGCTACAGAGACATGCTTATAATATTTCAAGGAGAAAGCAGGAATAGTAAATCTGGCAGTATTCCTTTGCTTATGATAGAAGACTGGAACAGAGGAGAGTGGGTGGCCTGGTCACAATAACAAAGCTGTGATGAATATTTACAAAGAATTATAAACAACTGGACAATTTCTTTTTGGATAGTAGGTGAAAAGAGTACTTTTTCTTTCCTGTCGATAATGCATACCTTCTTATGAGAGGTTCAGGTCATATGAGCGAAGTTAGAGTCCTGGAACAAATTCTTTTTATCATTTTCATTCTTCTTATCCAAAATATTTTTACTTGTAAAGGGAAGAAAGAACATAGTAATACTATACACAGATTTAATTGGAATTGCATTTTTTCAATCATTTCTAGATAAAAAAAAGTATCCAAGCTTTATATTACCTGTTGAAGCTCACTTTACAGGTGGAAACAACAAAATTTCAGTGTCTTTTACTGTAGAGAAATCTTTAATATACGTATATATACATACAGACATATGAATGTCTGTATGTATACACATATATTATGTATATATACTATGTTAATAATCATAGCACTCATTTTCATTGCCCATTTTAATGAATATCAGTGTATACATTTTTCAATAAACCTTTTGAATCTTAGCTAATTTTTGTTTTCTATTACTAAAAGATCCATAAAAGAACTAGTTTGATTTTTTTTTCAGTGCTGTTGAAGAGAGCACTAATTCACAAATAAATAAATAATTTCTTTTTCATGACTTCATCTACATTGAGCCTTTAGCATTGTGGCAAAAATGGATAGAGCACCTGACCTAGAATCAAAAAACCCCAAGTTCAAATCTGATCTTGCTTATTAGCTGTGTGTCCCTAGGCAAGTCACTTAACCTCTTCTCTGCCTTAGTGTTCTCAACTGTAAAATGAGGGTAATAATACCTCCCAGAATTATTCTGAGGATGAAACGAGATATTTGTAAAATGCTTTGCATACCCTAATATACAATGCAAATGCCACTGTTATGGGGAAGAAGAAGAGGAGGATATTGTACTGCTGAAACTACTGTTCCAAAAGGGATCTGAGTTAGACGTAGAATCTAAATATTTTGCCTGAAATTTGAAAATCTAGTAGATTGTTCACTTTTTCTGGATTAATCAACCTCTTTGTATAGAATTCAGAAACATTGAATGTCCTTTTAAGTCAGAGAAATTAAATTAGAGGAAGCTTTATACTAGCAGTTTAAATAACTGAAGAAAAATGTCTGACTGCAAACTGTATTTATCCCTTGTTTGTAAAAAGAGAAGGCTATTTTTTAATTTCTGCAGTGGAAGAGTTTATTTTTCTTCCTTTTTATAATGTAGATATAATTTCATCCTAGTAATGCCATCTCAAACCAAGACAATTATTTTAACATACCCTTATTAGGAAAATACTTATTGAAAATTGATCTTGGGAGTGGCTAGGTAGCACAGTGAATAGAGAACCGGCCCTGGAGTCAGGAGGACCTGAGTTCAAATCTGGCCTCAGACACCTAACACTTACTAGCCATGTGACCTTGGGCAAGTCATTTAACCCCAATTGCCCTGCCTTCCCTCCTCCAAAAAAAAAAAAGAGCAAAAAATTGAATAAATAAAATTTAAAAAAAAGAAAATTGATCTTGTCAAATGGTAATGGATTAAAGTGTTCTTTAGCTTCTAAACTATTAATACGTATTTACTTTTCAAATTTTGCTTGATAGGTTACCATTGCCAGAGCAAAAATTCATGGGCTACTGGACAATCAGTCAGCCAAAAAATGGAATGCAAAAACTTTTGAGTCCAGCAGAAACTCATCTCATCGACATAAAGGTTAATTTTTCTAATATTTTCTCATTAAAACTTTAAATTACATATTATAGTCTTATTTTCTGTGGAAAAATCAACCTTAGAAATTACTTTAATCTTGTTTCATTCTTGACTACGGCATTGTGATTTCCATGTACTTCAGCAAGTATGCTGGTCTAGGCATTTTTACTCCACATCCTCAAACATGGTTCTGTTTGCTAGGAACCCTTGCTAGTTTTTAGAATAAATTTAACTCCTGGTTTGGCCTTGGAATCATCCTGTCCTTTTGAGGATTATGGAATGGGCATAAGCAAGAGCTATGGTTGGACCTTGAAAAGCCCTTCAGGAGCCCAGGAGCATTTTGATAGTAGGGTCTGCTTTGCTTGAGCAATCACCTTCTTTATATTGTCTTATTGGTAGACCACTCAGACTTCATAATTGAGGATTCTCAGATTGCCACAAATTAAGTACTTTAGGCTAGATTAGTTATTTGCAGATTATAAATACATAAGCCTCTTATTTGACCATTGGGTCTGTTCTCATGGTTCCTATATTTGGTCATAGTGTGCCATCCAGATCCAAATTACCTCAGGGAGAAAAGCAAACCATGATTTCAGGAATCAAATGTTAAATTATGAATTGCTTCAGTAGTCTGGAAGGACCTCAAATTTTCTAGAAATTGTTGGTTGAAAATGATCATCAACTAAGTTACTTAACTCTTTGTTATAGGGCCCAGTGCATTTAAGCTTCCAAGAATACCCTTTAGAGAGAAATGAAGGAAGGACCCTAACTTTTACTGAAGAATGTGCTTCCTGGAAATTGCCAGTGGATGAAGTTAACTTCGTCTGTGACATTGCTGTAGCACAAGGTATGTTACTCTGCTCTTGTAATTTTCCTTCTAACATTTGATGTTTTGTGCCCTTTTTAAAACGAGATCTGTATAAAAATCATCCTGTAGAGGTCAAGAACTGTGTGACAGATTCAATTATGGTCATATTTTACTTTCCAATTAAATGTATTTTAAGACTAATTTTGTAAATCAGCCTAGCAACATGATGAGAGCCACATAAGCACTGCTGAATATGTGTGTGTATGTCTGTTTTTCATTACAATTGTAGCATGAAGTCCAACACACTCAGGCATTTGCCAAAAATAGAAAAACAAAAAGGAGAAACATTGGATTCCTAGGCTGTGATTCCATTTTGGTGATAGCATGAAGCATGAAGGCAGAGCTGGAGGGACCTACGGGATCACAAGACGTGCCTGGTGTGGAAAAGAGGAGACAGTGGCAGAGGCGGAGGGTGTGAATTCTCAGAATTTAGACTGCAGACTAAAAATAATAGACCCAAGACTTGTAGAGAGGCCAAGGTCACCATTTGCTAGAGTTACTCAGGTGATCTAAATTACCGCAGACATAGGCTATACTTCTAGGCCATGGGAAGCCATCTTGCAAAGCTAGTGGACACTAAACACAAAGAGAAAGATCTGAAGTCAGTCACAGAATTATCACAACTCACTGACATTATGACATGACAGATACACAAATAAATACTTCTGTGTGAGAACGTTTTACTGAATTTTTATTGTTTTTCTGATGTATATAACATTATACTATGTTATTTTTTTGTAAGCTATAGGGACATTGTTTTAGTTTGTGGCTTATTTTGGAAGACATATCAACTAATCATCACATATTTATTAAACATTAATGGTCTGCTAACCTCTCCATGTAAGCATATAGGTGTGAATATCTGCACCTATATTATATAGATACCATCTGACATGAAACTTTTTTTTTAAGTAAACTCCTCTAATTAGAATTAAGCCCATCGTCCTGGAAGTTGAGACTTGCCATCTAGTCTGTATTGCACTAACTTCTTATATAAACATGGGAAAGTCACTTTGTTTCCCCTGTCTCAGTGTCTTCGTACACATCAAGTGAGGTAATTGAAGTAGATGTTTTCTGAGTTCTATCTGAGCCGTAAATTTAATAAGTCTCAGAGTACCAGTAGCAATAGTAGACTGAAGCAAGATGGACAACCATGGGATAAAAAGAGGTAAAGCCTGAGGGAAACCAGTAGTTATTTTCATATTTTTGTGGTGTTAGTCATACAGAGAGTATTCCATGCATGTTAATAGGAAGGTTTAATCTTTGGAGATAGAGAGAAAGAAGTGCTCACATCTGCATTTCCCTTTAAGGTATAGACATGAAGTGGGCTTCCAGAACTTTGAGGTGTTCTGCCTCGTAGCTATTACCTAATCATTGTATTACAGTCTATAAGTTTTGAGAATGACTTTTTAAAAATTGTACTCATCTTGACATATTTTATTACATTTATCAGCAGAAAGCATGTGTATTACAATGATGAGTTGGAAGGAGTGCTGTACTTAGAACCAAAGGACCTGGGTTGGAATCTACTTTGGCACTTCTTGTCTCTTTAATTTCCTTCAAGTTATTTAATCTTCCTGGTCCTCAGTTTTCTCAACTGCAAAATAAGCAGGTTAGCCTAGATGGTTTCTAAGGCTCCTTCTGACTCAAAATCTTTAATCCTATGAAATATGCCTGCTGTGTATATCAGTTATATAGACAAGCTAACATCTGATGTGGCCTTCCTTTCTGAGGGCAAGTTTCTGGTGGGTTAGTATTAAAGTTGAGCATATTATTTCATAGTTAGAAAACAGAACAGCACCAAATACGAAAGAACAACTGGCAAAGATATTATCTGTTTCTCTTAATGCTCTTATTGCCAAAATGAACTAAATATAACTTTTTCCTTACTTTCATCTATTACCCATGCTTATTAACTGAAAATGCATTTGATGTCCACAACTCTCATTCCTGATCTCTAGACTCCCCCTCCTTACATAAGGTCTTTCTTAAATCATTTCTCTTAAGAACAGAAGTACTAACTAGGGTCATAATTCATTAATTTGATACTATTCTTTCTGCTTGTAGGCATTTTCTAATTGTTAAAACTGAAAAAAATCTCTAGAGTACTTTATGAACTAGAATATTATCTGATTATGTTGCTTTCCAGTTTTTATGTATATCATGCTTAAGATATTTGTATTAAATACATATTTCATGAAAAACATAAAAAGCAGTGAAATTTGTCTTAATTTTTACATACTCTCCTATTCATTGCTCCCTTTCTCCTGTCATTTTGCTGAAATGTATATTGCATCAAAGTTACGTTTATCCTGAATTTTTTACTGTATTATCATTATTTTCTCTGTTTCTATAATCACTACCAAGAGTACATAAGGTCATATACTGTATTGTAACATGCTATAGTGTGCATGATAGTGTGAATAGTATGCTCTATAGACATTGTGTATTTATGGAGTCAGCATGATATTGTGGGCAGGATACTTGACATGATGTCAGGAAGACTAAGGTTTGCATCCTGGAGCCTCAGGTACTTAATAGCCTTAAGAGTCCTGAATAAGTCACTGTGTCTTTGGGCCTTGTTTTCCTTATCTGAAAAACTGGGGCAAGAATAGTGCCTGCTTCACATAGTTTTCACAAGAATCACTTGAGAAATTGTGTGTGAAGTCCTTTGGAAATCTTAAAATGTGATTTAAATATGAATTGTTGGTCATTATCATTAATATAAGTGTTTGTATATAGTTTGCATTACACAAGAGTTCCAGTACTCTTCATTATAAGAATTAGACAAGTCCTGACCTTAAGAAGCTTACATTTTCGAGTTATAGAAAACGCAGTCAGGTCAGATCACTGGGAGACTGTTAGAAGAACAATGATAGTTTTGGAGAGTTTTTAGGAATTGGTTGAAGAAAAACAAAGTAACTTCAAAAATATGAAAAGTTACCAGAAAGAAGATGTTAATTACTATAATCTATCTTCATTGAGAACAGAACAAGAAGAAATGAGTTTATGCTGAACAGACAACCTAAATATTTAGGATACAAATAAGGAAAAACTTCTTGACAGACAGATTTGATAAAAGGAGGTTGTGAGATTTAGCATTTCGGAAGTATACATTTTTATTGCAGTGGGAAGACTCAAATGTGGTTCCATATACATTAAAAAGGAAGGGACACAGCTCCTACACAGCCACCTGAAATACTCATAAATATGACTCCAAACAGATTGTAGCGCTCTAAAATTCACAGAAATACAGAAAACACATCTCTTGCTGAAGGCAGCGCAGCAGGTGGGGCTTATAGCAGCAGGCTGGGAGCCAAAACCATCCCAGCCTGAAAATGCAGCCACAGCTGGAGTCTTTAGGAGAGCAGATTGGCGGCACCTGTGGAAGTTTCCAGATCTATCAAGCCAGGAGAAATAAATCTAAGAGAAAGGTCAGTGGAATTCAGCTAAATTTGGGGGAGAAAAGTGATCTGGCCGAACTGCCCCCAAGGCAAGGAAGCAGCTAAAGTGGCAGTAGTGGCAGAAATGGCTGCCACTTGCAGCAGCCTCCACCAGCTGCTTCAGAGCTCCTGGCCTGCAGATTGCAAGGGAGCCAAGGCAATTGATCAGAGGCCAAGTGCTCTTGTGTTGAGCAGCCTGGATCCGGATCGTGGTCTTGGGTGGTGGTCCTACGGTGCGCTTTCAGCAAGCCAAAGCTCGTGGGAGCTGCAGCACCCCCCTAATAGCTCTGGCAGCTGTAAAAAACCCCAGTGATTTGGGACAGAGTTTTCCCCCCTTGAAGCAGAGTTCCACAGAGCTAAAAAATCAAGCAAATTAATTGACTGGCCAATATGAGTAGGAAAAGGAAGCAAAATAAGAACAGCAATCAAACTCTAGAATCCTTTTTGGGAGACAAAAAGGATCAATGCATGGAACAGGAGGAAAACAACACAGTCAGAACTCCCACACTAAATGCTTCCAAGAAACATGAAGATTATCTACAAGCTATAGATCAACTTAAAAAGGACTTTGAAAACCAAATAAGAGAAGTGGAGGAAAAATTGGGAAGAGAAATGAGAATGATGTGAGAAAATCACAAAAAGAGAGTCAACAACCTGACTGAAGAAAATGACACCTTAAAGAACAAATTAACTCAAATGGCAAAAGAGGCCCAAAAAGCCAATGAGGAGAAGAATGCCTTTAAAAAGTCAAATTTGCCAGATAGAAAAAAGAATCTCAAAAGCATTCTGAAGAGAATAATTCCTTCAGAATTAGAGTGGAGCAAATGGAAGCAAATGATTTTATGAAAAATCAAGATACTATTAAACTGACACAAACAAATGAAAAAATAGAAAGCAATGTGAAATATCTCCTTGAGAAAACCACTGACCTGGAAAATAGATCCAGGAGAGAAAATTTAAAAGTTATTGGACTGCCTGAGGGCCATGATCAAAAAAAGAATCTACAAGTCATCCTTCAAGAAATTCTCAAGGAAAATTGCCCTGATATTTTAGAATCAGAGGGCAAAATAGAACGTGAAAGAATTCACCAATCACCTCTTGAAAAAGATCCCCAAAAGAAAACTCCTAGAAATGTTATAGCCAGGTTCCAGAATCCCCAGTTAAAGGAGAAAATATTATAGGTTGCCAGGAGGAAGTAATTTGAATACTGTGGAAACACAATTAGGATATCCCAGGATCTGGCAGCTTCTATATTGAGGGATTGAAGGGCCTGGAATATGAAATTCCAGGGATCAAGGGAGCTAGGATTAAAACCAAGAATCACCTACCCAGCAAAATTGAGTATAATGTTCCAGGGGAAAATATGGTCATTCAGTGAGGTGGAGGACTTTCAAGCATTCTTGCTGAAAAAAACAGAACGGAACAGAAAATTTGACATTCAAACACAAGAAGCATGAGAAGGTAAACATGGGAAACAAATCATAAGGAACTTATCAAAGTTGAACTATTTACATGCCTATATGGAAAAACAATAATAGTAACTTCTGAAACTTTTCTTAGTATGAGAATAGGTGAAGGAAATACAAATGTGTGTGTGTATGTGTGTGTGTATATATATATATATATATGTATATATATATATATATGTATATACAAATATAGACATATGTC
>CM053600.1:133875146-133893335 GCA_028646575.1 Pseudocheirus occidentalis | reverse complement strand
GTTAATCATCCCATACAGAAGAGGCAAGGGATAACTGTTACAACTTTACTTTCATTTGCCCTCACTGAATTTGTCTTAGGGAAGGAATGACAAACTCTAAACTGGGTATCATGCCACACAGGAGAGTAGGGGTCACGGGGATGAGAGGCAGGATGATGGAGGGGAGGGCAGGGTCTGGGGGAGGGTTGCTGGAAGCACACACTTCAGTAAATGGACAGGGACAGGGTAGAGAACAGAACAGGGCGGGGGCGGGATAATAAGAAGGGACATATGATCATACTGTCACAATATGTCCACTGTGAAGATATCCTGTGTAATTACACATGTACAGCCTGTATTGAATTTCTTGTCCTTCCAGTGGGGGTGGGTGACAAGGGAGGAACCGTAAGAACCTAGAATTTAAAGTCCTATATCTCAGGAGTGGGGACTCTGGCCTTGAGGACTTAAGGAGATTTGTTCTGTGAAGTTTGAATTCAATCGAAGGGCTGCCCTTGAAGACCTAGAGGGCCACATGTGGCCTTGAGGCCACAGGTTTCCCCTCCCCTGCTCTATACCCTCTCCCTTGATGATAACATCCACTTCCATTACTTCAGTTATCACCTCTATGTATGACTCACAAATCTACATCTTCACACATTTATCCTCTTTCCAAAAGTTCAGTTCCAAATGTTGAATTGTCTTCTGGTTAACTTTCATATAAATGTCTCCTATGCAACACACAGTCGAACTAAAACTGAACTTTTTTCCCACTAAGTCTGCCCTTTCTCCTAATCCCATTTCTGTTATTGGCACTATCAACTTAGCAGTTATCCATCTCATGACCTCAGACACACCTTTAGTTCTCCAGATGCCAGATCCAAGTGCACCAAGTGTTGGTGCATGATTTTCTGTTTGCAGATGACAATGGAAGGGCCAGATTCATCCTACTCCAGTTTGCTGATCTGCTGGAAGTGGCCTTCACAGATGTTCATAGTGTGGGTTATGAGATCCATCACAACACTAGTAGTACAACCAGAGACAAAGAGGGACAGCACAGTCTGAATGGCAGTATTTGTACACTGAACAAGAAAACTACAAAGGGATCCAGATATAGAAAGTATAAGGGATGAAAAACATGTTGCAAAATAACAATAAAAACAGTTTTTCCTGAACTTTTATAATTCATTAAATATCAGAGGCCAATAGTCAAGGGTATTTTTTTTTTTTAAGAAAACCTATTCCTTGTCAAATATTTGCTGAAATATTTTTGAGTTGTAAAATTTGCCCTCTAGTGGGGAAACAATGGATTGGCAGTATTTAAAAATAACAGGATGGTAAACAATCACTCCAAATAATTTGTAGGCACATAACCTAAAATTCTTGGGGAAATGTTCCCACTAGGTTAGGCAAGAGTATCTATGCTCTTTGTTCCTGCACTAATTAAAGCCTTACCAAAAAAAAAATCATAAAATATTTCAGTATGGCAAATAAAACTAAACTCATCACTGCAAATAATTCTATGACTAGGGAAAGGGACTAGACCTGTAACTTCACTGGCATAATATGCTCCGAGATGAAATTCCTCCAGCAATAAAGATTTGCACCTCCTCTGCAATTCATAGTTAGGTACCCAGGTCATAGAACCTACATTTGTCAAAAACATGGCTTCAAGCTGGGTCTTCCTAGCCAGCTACGCCACAAAAGCATGCATTCCAGTGGTAGAGTACATATTCAGAAATGACTGGTATTAAAAACAAAAGATAAAAATAACTTTTTTTTAAAAAAAGCATTACAAGCTACATTCCGGTTTTTTTTTTTCTTTCTTTTAAAAGTCCCTACCAATAAAGAGAATGGAATCAGGCTCCTATCTGTGAAAGCACAACAAAAGAACAGAATTCTGATTAGGTCCAGGTTGGATTAAATGACCTCTGAGGTACCTCCTGAATCAGAAATTTTATGACTATGATAGAGCTTGTCGAGTGTGTTGGGAGGTTGGGGGAAAACTTATTAAGGCCCCTATTTGGCCTTAAATGTTCCCTTGATGCTCTTCTCCTTCAGAGCCACAAGAGAAATACAAAACTCCCAAATTATAAATGGCTATACTGATCAATTCAACAAACATCCAAGTTCCATGTGCAAAGCACTGATGGAAAACTGATAGGAAAGGGCAGTGTCTGATTTCTGGATCCCTCTTTAAGCTCTCCAAAACCAAAAATTTTCCTCCCTAAGCAACAAGCATTGCCTTTCTGGTGCCAAACACAAATATGCCAAGTCCCTTCAGCGTTCCTCCTTCTAAACGGTCTATTCCCCAGGGTATATGACGAGAAGTTGTAGGAGTATCTGACCTAGCAGACTGCTTCATTTTGATCTCTGAATCCTTAAGGCCCAGTACAGCACTGTGCACAGTAGTTGTAAACTGATGTACCAAGTTTCACTGTGTCTAAGCAATAAGCAATGACTTGTTGAAAGATCAGACCTTACCTCATTTTGTATGGTGGCAGATGTTCAAGACTCCTTCTACACGAAGGGCTGAAGTGCACTAATGCAGAACTATAATCCTAGATAACTAGAAGTGTTATCCTCACAAAAGCCTTGTGAAACAGGCAACCACCCTCATTTTACAAGTGGCTCAAAGGTTTAAGCTGACATACAGTGACGTAGCAGGGACTTGAACACAGTTCAGTCTTCAGTCTCACTGCACCATGTGAGGCACTCAATTTCAATTAAAACATATATAATAAGGCTTTGAAAAAATTCTCTTTATTAGAACATATTTGCCATTTTTTACTTAGCAAATAAGGTTGCTGTACAAAAGAGATTTACAAAACTAATTTCTTGTTCTTTCTTCTTCAGTGCATGTAATGTTCAAGTACATGAGAGGCAACTTGATATCATAGATGGTGCTGACTTAAAGTCAAGAAGACCCATGTTTGAATCCCGTCTCAGACACTCCCCTTGGCAGGGCCTCAGCCACCTCATCTGTAAAAGGTGAGGGTTCAGGTAAGACGGTGGACAGGTTCAACAGTAAAGAGAACTGCAGGACTAGGGGCTTTTCTCACCACCAGGTGCCACTCAGGAGACACTGGAACTCAACGCTAGGGTCATGAGCTCTTTGCTCAGTATCCAGCCTCTTAGTCCTATAAGGTGGAAGCAGGATACTTATCAAATGCTGCCAAAGAATCAGAAATCATTCAGTTTCATGAGGATGTATTAACAAAGATTTTAGCCAGTAAACATCTGAGAGGAAGATGATAGGAATAAAAATGATTGGAAGAAGCTGCCCCTTAAAAACATAAAAAGCAGCACTTTATAATTAGCATGCTTAAGTTCCCATTCTACCAAACAGAGCTGATAAATTTTAGTCCCTTAACTTTTCTAGAAGTACAAACAGATTATGTTATGTTTCCATTAGAATTTTAGATCCAATACATCTATCCTCCCCAGCCTGAGAAATAAAACGAAAGCCTCCAATGGACTTGGTCTACTTTATATCTGAAGTCATTACTGATCTATGTATTTATCTCAATATCATCTTTGTACCATCAGGCATTGATCTTGCATACCTTTATGAAGTGCTTACCTTTTGCATTAATCGATATAGAATTAAGCTGCAGTGATGAGAAATGTAAATTAGTATCATGTACATATGATGAAATTGTTTTACTTGTGAACCAAACACATTTTCAGTTAAATACATAAGTTTGTCATTCAATCATTTCAGTAGTGTCTGACTCTTCATGACCCCATTTGGCGGTTTTCTTAGCAAAGATACTAAAGCAATTTTGCCATTTCCCTCTAGCTCATTTTACAGAAAAGGAAACTGAGAAAAAAGGGGTTAAATTACTTTCCCAGGGTCACACAGCTGGTATCTGAAGCAAGATTTGAACTCAGGTTTTCATGACTCAAGGTGCTTTATCCATTGAGCCCATTCATGGGTAAATACTAATTTCTTTATAGTAAGAAATGTTCACTATTTACTGAGTTCATCTTTTAACTAAAAGGTTTTCCCATGCTGTATTTTTTTTAAATGTACTTAATTTTCCCCAGTAAAATGTTTCATTCATTTCACTGATAAAGAGAGATAAAAATGAGATTGAATTCAGTGATCTGTAAAGTCACTTCTTGCTCTAAATCTGTGAACAGACAAATAACCTCTCAAATACAACCAGTCAAGCACTGCATCATCATTTATGAGCTCATTATCGAACTCAAAATTCAATTAAATACCATTCCATAGAAGTTCAATTTTCAAAAGGTTGAGATCAATCCACATCACAATTAGGTACACAGTAGGAGGGGAAGGTTGGGTAATCAGCTGATACATTTTTGCAAATGGACCTTTACCAGACACAAGAATTGGTTTTCTTAAAGGTTAGATCGAAACTAATGGTGAACATAAATAAAATGATTCAACAGCTACATAAGGAGCGAGATACAAAGCATACTTCAGAAAAGTCTAGAAACTTAAGTATATTTGATCCCCAAGTGAAAATGACTTTCTACCACTTAAAAAGATCTAAGACTAGGTTTTTACCACCTCTGCATAAGATGAACATTGTACAAAACAAATAATGTTCTAGGAGTATGCAACTTACATAAAAAAGATCAAAAAGGACAACTGTGTACAAAATAATTTATTACAGCATTACATTGGTTGGCATAATTTTACAGTGAGTTTTTTACCCAAAAATTTGGAACCTAAATACACCAGGCAAAAAATAAGCCATTTCAATTAGAAGAGTTCATTTATCTTAATAAAATCTCCCCTTGTTTCTTGCCTCAAAGGGTCTAGTTAATATTACTGAAATATTTACACAGCAGTGAAATAAAAACAAAAACACTGCCTGATTTCAATTTTTCTGTACAAGCTGCAGCACACTTGAAGGTTTGAGAGTCACTCCTACAGAATGAAAAGCTATTGCCTTCCCCCCAAAAGCTATATTACTGAGAAGGATCATATTTTTATCAACTAAGCTAATCAAAGTTTAAACATTCATTTTGCTATGTGGTACATCTGAAAGCATTCACTAGTTAATGCACCACACATACAGAGTAAGAAAGTGTTTCATTATAATTTAAAGTCAGCCTATTGTCCCCCTTGAAGAACAACTACAAAAACCACTCTTTTAATATAAATTCCTTAGTGGTACTGAAAGCAATTTAGTGAAGAAAGCATTATACTTCTTGGCTATGACTTGTATGAAATATGGAAACCAACCCAATGAATTTCTATGACTGAGGAGGGAATTAATCTCCACATACTTAATCACTAAATCACTAAATTGGAGTATCTTGGTTAAATTGTTAAATCAGCATTTCTGAAAACAAAAGAAGGGCATTGGTATTTGAGCAATACTTCTCACTGACAATGTATGTTTAAAATGTAAAACATAAAAAACATAAACAATTCCAACTTAAAATTTTTAAAAGATACCTCTATACCTTCCACAACGGGGTCCATATTTTTGGAAATCATGCAAACAGCCAATATAGTCATAGTAATAAGCTTTTTAAAAAAAAAAACCACCAAGTCTGATTAAAATTAAAAATTTTAAATAAAATGTAGAGGGAACATTGGTATTATATCCAACATAATTAGCTAAAATTGTCCAATGTCGAAGTTTATCAGTAAGAAATGATCGTTTTTTTAAACTACTAAAGTGAAAAAAGAGTCCTTATATACTGTAATGCTTATAATTTGGTAGTTCTGTTGGTAAGACAAACTGTACAAATACAAAGATGACAAATGATAATTACAGAAAAGGTTTACATAGAGAGTGGCAGGTAGGGGTAAGGAGAAGAACAAAAGTTAATGGTATGTTCCATTATTAATTTTTGCTACCCAAATATTTCACCTTATGTCTGTGAGATATTAAAATGCACCCTGGAAATGGAGCCCTGATCTGAATCCAGCCATGAGACTGTACACCAATACTTTTATGATAGTCACATTTCATTTGCCATCACGTCATGGTTAATAGTTGTGTGATTTACTGATGCAGGACTACTATCATCCTCATTGGTAGGAGGCAGAAAGGCAGGAGAAAAGGGAAACAGTTTATGACATGCTGTCCGGTATTCTTCATACTGGGTATTACAGATTCCAAAGCTGCCATCAGCCAGTGCTCCAAAAACTTTTGTTAAAGTCTAAAGAAAGAAGAGCAAAAATATGTAACTTAATTAAACATCCTCTGAAAATAAAGCTGTTTAATCAAATATGTAATTTGTACACTGAGAAAACCTAGATGACTTCAATAGACTACAATTAAGCACCACACCCCTCTATACTTAGGAAAAATTTTCCTGTAGGAATGCTGTTAGGAATCAAAAAGCAATACAATTCCACGAATATCTTTAAACTATGCAAAAATAAAATACAAATAACTAATAACATAAGTGCTAAAAGTTTTAAAAAGCCTTTTTAAATGCATACCTAAAACAGCTCTCTTAGAAGATTATTTTTATCTACATATATGAATACAAGTTTGAAAGTTCATCTCAATAAACATTAATTCTGTACCTATTAAGTGCAAGGCCCCCCAAAAAAGTGATATTCTGTTGTTCTCTGAATACACGAAGGCTAAGAGAGAGAAATACAGACTCCATCATGTTTTACCAAACTAGGGAGTCTTTAAGTATTGACTAAGAGACAAACTATGCCTACTGCCTAAGGACCAATCGAGCTAAGGGGGGCTCAGGAGCAACAGGCTGGCCACTAAGTAAAGAATTCTCCAACCATGGTAATCCAGGGAATAAAGAAAATGCAAAACGGCCTCAGTCTTAGTAGTTCTTCCTACTTCTTCAACAACTGTAAGAGTGGCAGCGGGTGGCAAGAACATGAGTGGGAATACACAGTAGCCTAAGAGTCACAGTGTAGAAATAATCTTTAAACATTAATAAAACTACTGTCTGTGAGAACTTTATCTAATAAGAAGACATACTAAAATGGAAATACAGCAATACTGTCATTCTCATAAATGAAACCAGAAAATGAAATTCCAGATAATTTTTTTTATTATGTAAACGGATAACTCTCTGGGAGGTGAAACTAAGAAAGGAGAAGGGTTACAGAGGGAAATTTAGACAATGTCAAAAAGTACAAATACAAAATTATTTTTAAAATAAATATAATAGATAAAAGGGGAAAAGAAATTATAGTAACACTCTTCTCAGAGTAGAATAAAGAAGTTAAATGAGCAGATGCACTTAAAGACAAGAAAAAATACATTTCATGTGATACTTAGTCATCTAGCCTTGGAGGGTTCATAGTAAGTACAAGCAAAATATTACCATGAAGGTGCAGACTATGCGTCAATATGCATGGTGGAGGATAAAGTAAATGAATTCCAGAAAAAAATTCTCCAACTTAAACATATAATTTTGATAGTTAGTGGCTTTGCCATGAAGGTGGGCTCCTGGGGAGAACAGCAACAACTATACTGTACATACAAAACCAAAATATGCTCCAAATAGGTGCATGATTTAAACATAAAAGGCAACATCATAAAAAGTAGAGAAGGAAGATATACAGAGAGGGGATGTAGGGATATTTGGATACGGGTACAGATCACAGACAAACATGGATGGAGAAGATCACAGAAAATAAAATGGGCAATTCTGATGACATAAAATTTTAAAGTTTTGCACAAACAAAACTAATATAGCTAAAATTGTAAGGGGAACAGGTAATTGCAACAAGTTTCTCTAAAAAAAAAGGACCCCTTTGCAAGATATGTATGAAACAATATCAAATTATAAGAAAAAAAAATCAGTTCTCCAATTGATAAATGGTAAAGGGACATGAATAGAAAGTTCTCAAAGGAAGAAATCCAACCTATCAATAGCCAAATGAAAAAATGCTTCAAATGAATAATTACAGAAATGCAAAATAAAGTAATGCTGAGGTGCTACCTCACACCCATTAAATTGGCAAAGATGACAAAAGAAGAAAATAACAAATGTTGAAGGGGCTGTGAGAAGAGAAATACATTAATTAATGCATTGTTAGTGATGCTGTAAACTGGTCCAGCTATTCTGGAAAGCAGTTGGAACTATTCAATAAAAAAAAATAATTAAATGCTACCTTGTACCAGCAATACCACTGCTAAGCCTATACCCTAAAGAAACCAAAGAAAGAAGAAAAAGACTCATTTGTCCAGTTCTTTTTCTGGCAGCAAAAATCTAACAATTAAGGAGTCATTCATCAAATGGGAAACTGCTGAAGAAATTATGCTATATGAATGCAATGGAATACATTGTGTTTGAAAGAAATGATTACAGAAGTGATTTCAGAGAAAATCTGGGAAGACATGGGTGGAGTGATGCAGTGTAAAGTGAGCAGGACCAGGAAAACAATTTATACAATAGCAGTGTAAAAACATCGCTGAAAGACTGTAAAAGAACTCTGACAAATTCAGTGACCTACCATAATTCCAGTGAACCAATGGTGAGGCAATCTATGAAAATTGTAACAGAAAGGTATAACACAACTTAGCATGCAGAATGATATATTTTGGACATGGTCAATGACAGAATTTATTTTGTTCAACTATGCAAAGGATTTTTATTTGTCTGTTTATTGGATTTTTTTTTTCACTCTCCACTGCATTTTGCTGTCCTGTTAAGTGACAGTATTTATGACTTTCTGTATACCTTCACCAGTCCTCATTAATCTTAGGTTTTTCCCTCTAGGACTACTTCCAATTTATTCTGTATAAATTATATGTTTTCATATGAAATATTTCAAAGGCAAAAGAGGTATAGGCTTACAACCAAAAATAACTTACCCTGCAAAATTGATTATAATTCTTTTATGTGTGTGTGTGTGTATGTACATATTATATGCATATATACATAGACATAGATACATTCTACTGTATAGTTCTACAGACTTTTAATGGAATAGAGAACTTGTAAGTATTTCTGATTAAAACACTTGAGCTTGTTTGGTTTTGTTTCCTCTTTCCCATTGTTTACTCCATTGGTTACAACCCTTCTATACAACCAGACTAATGTCCAATGTGAAAGTATTTGCAGATCCTATACTTGATTGCATGCTGCCACAGTGGGGGTGGGGAGAAGAAAGAGGGGGAGAAAATTTGAAACTCAAGAGATTGTAGAACTGAATCTTGCAAACTAAAAGTAAATAAATAAATCAAAAAAACAAATCAAATTTTTTAAAAAATAAAAGACGAGCTGAATAGGAACTTTAAAATAAAAAGATAAAGAGTTCAGAAAATCTTAGAAAGGTGAAGAGCAACTGGATGGAGCTATATATATGACGACGCATTACTAACAGTGTAATAGGGAAGAAAAAATAAGTGATCCTTCAGAACCTTAACATCTTAAAAGAATACTGTGGGAATTAAAGAATACAAACAGAACTAGGGGTGAACTACTTTTGTTCTAAAAAAGTTAAAAGAAAAAATAATGTAGCAAAGAGAAAGAGCTTTTCGTTTCTCATAGTTGGGTTTTGTGAGGAGAGAATAGAGAGATGGAAGGAAGGGAGGAGGGAAGAGAAGGCATCATATGAAACTCATTCTTATCTGGCAGGTAAAAATTGAGAAAACACATGCATATACAATTAGTCTAGAAATACACTAAACTCAACTGGGAAACAAGCAAAGATACGGGAAATGAGCTAAGAGGAAAGATAATACCAGGGAAGGAACAGTCCCAAGCAAATCAAACTTCCTGATCTTAAAGGAAGGCAAGGAACTATATTTTTTAAAGCAAGCAGTATGAAATAGATTGTTTCATATGTTTAATCCTCTTTTAGTGTTCTGCTATATATAGGGAAATGCTTTCTTTGGGGGGCAGGGGAGTGAGCAGTCTGTGACTTCAGAACAGAAAGGTTTTTTAAAGGGAGAGAGAGAGGTGGACCAGTGCCCTCAGTATTGGACACCATCAGGATCTGGAATGGATGATAAATTTGGATAATGTGAATCTCAATGGAAGAAAGACTGTGAAATGATGGCAATAGAGGGAGAATCCGGAAAATCTAGAAATGGCAATGGGAAGCAAATAAATCATGGTATAAGAGAGGGTGCAGCCAGTACCAGAAAGATGACAAGCAACACAGGGTCTTCCAAAGGGAGTCAGGTCTCAGTGAGTGTGAGAAAACAGAAAGAGTAAAAGAGGAAGAAGTCAAGATATATATGGAAAGGAACACAAAAACATTTAGTTTGCATCACTTAAAAACAGGAAAGTTTACCTTCACATTTTTATCTTTTACAGTTTCATCCAATCTAGTAGCAATAGCAATTGCTTTGTCTTGTCTTGATTCATCTAGGAAGTACATCATTTTAGCACCTAAAATCACAAAATGTAAACACATTTAAAAAGTAAAAGATACAAGATCTTTCTGATTTCTTTTATAAATATTATCCAGATCACCAGTAGTCAAGTAATTATGGCTATCTTGGTGTTCAAGTCCCAAAGTTGTTTCCATTAAGTTAAGCAGGTACAAACCAGGATTTTTACCAATATAATTAAACACAGATTCTACCCCAGACTCTCCTCCCATAGCTTCTAAATAATTATTTCAACACATATAGACCACATCAGGTATGCTATATGTAGGGTGATATTTTTCAGGTATGGGTTGGACTAGATGTCCACTGACATCCCTTACAAATCTAAAATTCAGTGATTCTGTGACTACCAGGCTACCAATTTAATAGACTAAAATAGCAATTTGCTAAGCAGCATCCCAATGACCTTAAAGTTACTAAATCTAAAAAGAGGTATTTAGTTCACTAGGTTTTAAAACTAGAAAAATTATAGCAAGCCTACCTGAAAGTAGATGCTGAATAGAGGTAGCATTATGTTTAAGAAATTCTTCATTAAAACTTTCTAAATCTTTGTTAACAAAGATTTTCTGCATTTCTTGGGTTAGGACTTTGTTCACTGTTTCTGGGAGATTACTATGATTAGACACTGAAAAAAAAAAAGTTTATCATTAACTAAAATACCCTAAAGTTTATCTCAAACTACACACATAGATACAACACACACACACACACACACACACACACACACACATGCACTCTCTCCTGCCCTACACCCCGCCCCGTACAAGAAGATAACAAGAGCAGTGCTAGACTTAGAATCATCATAGCTTCTTGATATACTGATACACTGTACACATCTACATATACATATGTATGTGTATATATAAGTAAATACATGTTATTATGAATTTATTGCTATTTTTCAAGAAACACAAAGGGTAACCTAAGTAAGCTGTATATTTCTTACTTTATAAGCTTATATTAAAGATAATTAATTATGAGCTAACAGCAGTATATGTGGTATGTTATAGTGTATAGAAAGCCAGCCTCTGAGTCAGGAAGATCTCTGAAACATATGGGCTGTATGACCCTACAAACTAGCCTACTTAACCTTCTAGAGCCCATGCAGCCTTCTACAACCTTAAGCTGCAAAGTTTTGTCACCAGGAGTTACTGATACCAATGAAATCACAAGTCTATCTATGCCCCCCACCTGCCACTACCACTATTTTCTGTATTCTGGTAATTGTCTCATGAATGTATTTTTATTTAGCCACAACTATTTTCCTCAAAGAAAAATCTAGGTGTAACAGAGGTGTATGGATCGTAATCGTTATACTCACCAGATCTAGAGAATTTAATTAAACACTCATGTAGCCATGGGTTATTACGGTTAATAGCAAAAGCTCTTTTGACCGACTGCAACATTAACAAAAATTTTCCTGTATCATAAAATCAAAGACAATCATTCAGAATGTTTTATTTTTTGCTATATTTTAATTAAGTAGTCTTTCCTCCCCGCCTCCTAGCACACTCAGTTTATCATTTTCTCAAGCATATAACAAAACTAATTATGGAGGACAAACAAGCAATTTTGAATCAGAAAAAAGACTTTTCTCTGAGTAGCAACTATTTTTAAATGGTATTCAACAATGTTGGGTGTTAGAAAAACTAAAAATAATAAATTTATTATTTTTAACTTCTTGATCCAAAAAAGCAAATCCATGAATGTATTTCCTTAGTTCTATTAGGAACTATATTTAGAAACTAAAACGGGGACAAAACAACCATTTATATTTATCAGTCCCAAAACAATCAACTTCCTTTAGCCAGTGATGCTGCATTTGTTGCATGTATAATACTCTCCCATTATTATGTTAAATTCATACAAGATTCCTTGAAAGATATAAGAGAGAGAACCCTGCTCAACGACTCCTCAAATACAAACATCAAGTTTATAGGCAGGAGAGGCAGAAGGACAATACATGTTCATCAGAAGTTGTGCCACTGCTTTGGAGACTGTCCAGGAAAATCTAAATGGAAAAGGAACTTCACATAGATTGGTTTGGGGTTTTTTTGCGTTTTTTTTTTGGAGGGCAGTTGGGGTTAAGTGACTTGCCCAAGGTCACACGGTTAGTTTTTTGTGTGTGTGTGTTAAGTGTCTGAGGCTGGATTTGAACTCAGGTACTCCTGACTCCAGGGCCGGTGCTCTATTCACTGCGCCACCTAGCCGCCCCTTCACATAGATTGTTAAGTCCTACAAATGTTCCTACTCAAAGATAACACTGCTTTAACTACATGAAGCCCAGTCCTGGAATACTTAAGAGACTTACTAACTGAAAATTATACTTTGATATCTTTCAAAGAAACTATGATCTCATCAATGGGGGTACTGCTTTCAATAGTACAAATCACAATCCAGCCATGTCTTCCCATCCTATACAACAATTGTACATAGCATCTCAAATCTGGGAAGGAAAGGGGGGGGGGGGGTCCAGCTAGGTTTCTCAACACTGAGTGGATACCACTAGAGCACTAGGGTTATTCATTGGACACTTCTCACTTTAGCTCCATGATTAGGCTTTGTTTTTCCAATCATGTTTTTCTAATGACATCCTTTGCCACTTCTCCTATTATAACATAATGTTTATAATGTTAAAATACATAATATAGATGTTATGTTTTAAAATGTAATACTCAAGCTTTCTCTCTTCCACTGACTACTATGTAATTCTTAACTTCAGTTCTTCAAAGAATGAGGTAATCTATCAGCCAAGGTTTTGTTTCAGAATAAAGCTTAGGTTCAATTTTTTAAATCTGCACAATTTTCCAAAGGCAATTCAGTCCGCTCCCCCTAATGCAATATGAGTCAGTCTCATCGTCCATACAGAATTTCTACCTTAAGGTGCATGTGCTTATGTACAAGTTCAATGGGTTGTCCATCTAACTATATATCAATATGGAAATAGATGTCCTTCAGCCTATTTTCCTGTGTAATTAGGAAAAGCTTTATTTGAGAATTATGAGTCTCAATTAGGCAGATCTGTAACACACCAAGGCCTGACGAGATTAGCAGTGTCATCCACAAAATGGCATTTTTAGAGGACACTTGCTACTGGACAAAGGAAATCCCTCAACAAGGGTTTCACACTGAAAATCCTCCATCACACTGGCAAACATCCCCTAAAAAGCAATTACCACTAATTCTGACATGTATCCTATTACTGGTATTCATCTAAAGTACTATGATATTTTAATTAAGCAGCTGCTTGGTGATAAACTGCTTAATCAATTGACATGATGACAAGCCTAAAACACAGTTTAAAACAATGCAGCACAGACATGGTTTCCTATGAAACTAAACTGGCAGATAAACTAGCCTAATGTAAAACAATCAAAATAGCTTTTTTTCCCCCCTTAAACAAAATATGCTGGGAAGAGTTTAAGAACCACAGCTACGAAAAAGATGGTCTTAATATTTTAGCACTGCTAATCATATACATAACTGGCTTGAATAATGGCTAAAAGACTCAAGGACTAGATCTGTAGAACCATAAAGATGACAATGAAAAACTGGGCTAAAGTCTTGGTTCTGAACTCAATAATGACTATTCCTATTACTATGACATCCATTTTAATCAGAAGTTATGAATAAATATGCTATTTCAACATTCCAACAGAAAAGACATACTAGGCTTTGATCATTTGGATACAACAAATAACCCGAAGCAAACATGCTTATGCCAACTCCAAGGTCCATGTGACAACCAACTTCTATGATGAAGCATCCAATTACATATGGTCTGTGGATAATTCTCATTTGCTAATTCACTTGAAAAGCTAAACTATGGACTTTTTTGCTTATTTCTTCATAGTGTTTTTGGGTGGCTTTCATAATCCTTCACTTTTTCCCACTTAAAAGAATTTTTGTCAAAACAAAACCTAGCTAAATTCCCAAGTAACGTATTAAAGAAAACTGAAGAAAACAACTTAAGTACTACTCCTGGGTTCTAAAGTTTAGGAGAGTCATTGGAACTCATCCAGAGGAGAAAGGCTGTTAAGTATTCTGATCAGAACATATTAAGGAGAATGATTAAAGAATTGGTGATGTTTAGCCTTGAGGAAAGGAAATTTGAGATGACATAATAGCTGTCATCAAATATATTTAAGACTGGCAAGCGAAAGAGACTTATACTATACAGCACCAGGGGTGGAACTAGGACCAATGGGTGGGAAAGATTTCTACTCAATATAAGTTAGAAGTGTCCAAAAGAAGAACGTGCTCTCTCACAAAATGGTGAGTGCTCCACTGAAGGTTAGATAATCATTCTGGCATACTGTTGGAAAAAGGAATCACATGGCAGGTAATGAGTTGGATAAAGTGACTGTCACTGAGTAAGGTCTCTATGAATGTGAAAAATTTGATTAGATCTGGGACCTCATAGGTCTGGATGTTTTCTTCAACAACACAGATAGCAACCTGTCCATGCATGCCCATCCTATGGGACTCTTACCCATATTTTCCCACAAGTTTACCACAAGAGGTCTAATCCAATGTGCTAGAGGTCTCTCTTTTTTTTTTTTTTCTGGAATTTCTAGGATACCAGTGAAACACACTGGCTCCTCATACCATCATCTCTTCCTATCATACATTTACCTGACAATATTTTTTAATTGGGTTCTTCTCTAAAGTTTCTTATTGGTTATATGTTGCAGCTTGCTCACAACTACCATGAACCTCTCCATAACTCTTTGCATGATATTAATTTTTGATTCTTCAGGTTTATTCCAATGCCTTATCGTAATATGAAGATGACTGAGTTCTCAAAGATTATAACAGCAAAGTATAAGGTATGGGAGGCCCTAGCAGGCTATAAAACAATGAGTATGGCTCTGATATATTAAGTCTTGTTTTTGAGGAATGACCTAACTATATGTACAAAAAGCTTCATCACCAGGCTAGACACTTTGTAATTAAATTTTTGGCCATGGCAATTCATGAAACTAAAATGTGAAAATGGATAAAAATGGCAAATTTGTGTGGTTCCTAAAATAATGATTCAAACTAAAAGAAAAAGAACTTTAAGTCACCTTACCTTTTCTAAAATATATTTCAAATGCTAAAAGATGAGTGTCTATATTATCAGCAACAAGAGTCTTAAGTGGTATAAGGAACTTGATAGCTTCTTCTAATGGATTTTCTACCTGTTTTAAAAGGAAATTCAATATCATTTAAAACAGTACCAAGAACTGATTTTATGCCCTTTTTTATTCTTTTTAATATAGGTCATTTCTCTGCATGTTCTCATTGTTTTGTTTTGTTTTTCAGAGGGGGGAAGGCAAGGCAATTGGGGTTAAGTGGCTTGCCCAAGGTCACACATATAGTAAGTGTCAAGTGTTTAAGGCTGCATTTGAACTCAGGTCCTCCTAACTCCAGCGTCAGTGCCTTATTCACTGTGCCACCTAGCTGACCCCTGTGTTCGCTTCTTGAAGAAAGTAGTCATAGAGCCAAAAAGCTTCTATATAGTTTATAAGTCTTTGGTCTCCCTGATTTCTTACTTCTCGAACCATATTTTCTACCATCTCCTCCCCTGTGTCGTCTACCTTTGCACTGAAATTACCAAAGATTAAACTATATGACAATTTGTTTTGGAGGGTATTACTAAGTTCTTATTGTAATATTATTATATAAATTTCTAACTAATAACTATAACAGATATGAGAGCATAATCTGCAAGTGTCTTCATGATGGTCTTTTGGCAAATGCTTATTTTGAGTGTCAAAAATGATCAAATGTTTCCCATGAAATGTTTCTTATTGCCTTTGGATGTATGATAAAGCCAACTCCTTAATATGCTTCTTTAGGGAGAATTTGTGCACCATCTTCCATTTTGCTACAATTTCCTTTGGTTTCTAGTTTCACAAAGTATTAATATTAAATAATATTAAAATAATTAAAACTTTGTGCAACTGTGGAAATAAGTTTATCTCTAAAGTATAAAGCATAAAGAAACAGGTTGGAATATACTTAAAGTTTACAAAATACTTGTCCATACAATTAATTTTTGTTATCAACTGACACTTGTTTTTACCAGTATTATTACTGATGTGAGGACTATAAAGTGACTTCTAAATCAAAGACTAAATTATGTCACTATTAAAACAGTCTATTCATTAGAAATATCAGAACATGGAGATATTATTATTTTAATAAATCTGTCTCACCCGTTCAAGTTTTTCAGGTACTAATTCTTCTTTGGGTCCACTAATTTCTTCTTCTTCCTCATCTCGTTTTTTCTTCTGATTTTTTTGTTGCCGTTCTCTCTCAGTGTGCTTCCTCTCTTCTTCCAATTTAGCTTTTTTCTGGGCTCTTCTTTGCTTGCTAAGCATTTTCTTTAATTCTTTGGCTGAAAGGTTTTCTAAAAATACCAAAATAAAACAGTCAAAGGTTATTATTCAAAGTTTCATATACTGAAACAATATTATTCTGCAATATTGTTTGTTGCTCATGCAAACCACAGGCCTAATTTTTGGATACCAAGTTTTTGTAAACTTGATGCTGATTCCTCAGATATGTAACATACAAAATACTTGATGTTTTTGATACTGAGGAATTACACAGTATATATGCATGAATCAAATAGAAATAAGACTATATAACATTTAATAGTCCTCATATAGCAAGAAGTTAATGTGAGAACATACTGCTATAAAATCTACATATATCCAAACCATGGTTTTCTTTTTCTTTGTCCTATTTTACAAACGACAGTTTAATTCAAAAAACTTCTTAATACTACTCAGTTCCATAAATTTCCTAAATCATATTATTCTTCTCCAAAGTCAAGTAAAATAATGATCTGAATATCTGTTAAATTACTCTCTACATGATCTCACTGTTACAAAGACAGAAAATTCATGAGATTTATAGCATGACCTCAAGTCCAGCTGGAATTAAATCTTCTCATGTAACTTGCAATTTGCATAAATGCTATTCTGAAGCTTTTATCCCCTTTTCTTATGTAGTTCTTATTAGTTACCTGAATTCACTTCTTGTTCTTTGCTTTCATTGGTTAAAGGATTATCATGCAATTTCAAGTATATTTCAACTGCAGATCGAGCAGCCTTGAAATAGAAAGCATGTTTCCTAAGTACATCTTCTAATCGCAAAAGGTCAACATAGGCACGAAGAGTCATCTTTCTCATGCAGTATGTATGGAAGTCAAACTGATCGTCTGTTATCTCAAAAAAATGCTTAAAAACAAAACCAAAAAAATTATTACACATGGTCATGACTCCCATTCTGACATAAACTGGACTAAGTAAACCTCTGATGTCCTTGGCAGTTTTGAGGTTTTAAAATTTGATTACTAAAACCTGGAAAATTATTTTTATTTCTACACAGAAAAATACCTGGGATTTGAAAGCAGAATTTAAAACATTCACAATCTCTCTCGGAAGCCCATTCCAGCACCAAATCACCTTTACATGATAAATCTTCCCTTGTGTTTAACCTGTATTTGTTGAAATCTAAGCCTATTTCCCTTTAACTCTCTAAATATCTGAACAGAGAGAACAGCATCTCTTCATAATATCTGATACAATTTAAGGCAGTTATCAAGTTACACACCAGTGGTCTAATGTAAAGAATTTGCTATTTTTCCAAGCTTTTGTTTATATTTTTCTTCATTAAAAAAAAATCCCTTATATGTCAAGGGCTCTTATCTATTTTTCCCACATATGAATCAATGGAGATAGAATGCTCCTGTAGAATCTCTGCACCTTACCTTTCCTTACTCATTAGTTTCAATAACTGTTATGCCCCTTTGTTAGAGTCAAATAAATGAAGAAAATCAAAGGGTTTTTAGGCAGGAAAGAATAGCAGGAGAACCAGCTATATAATTTTTTAATAATTTTAG
>CM053600.1:133851646-133874646 GCA_028646575.1 Pseudocheirus occidentalis | reverse complement strand
ACAACATCACTAATGTGGAAATACGTAGAATTGTACATGATAATATCAAATTTTATGCTGTCTATATCAGATTTTATGCTGTCTTGGGAAGGGGGAAAGAGAGGAATGGAGAAAAAAATTTGGAACTCAAAATCTTATTAAAGTGAATGTTGAAAACTATCTTTACAAGTAATTGGGGGAAAAATACTATTGAGGAGAAAAAAGAAATTACCTCTCATTTACACTGTGCAGATCCTATACTAGAATGTGAGTTACTTAAGGGAATGGACTTCTTTGTTTTTCATTTTTTACCTTTCTTTGTACCATCAGCACTTGTAGTAAGGTATTAATAAAAGCTTGTTGACTCTGAGGAAAAGGACAAATTTTACTAATGGAGAAACTGAAATACAGAGAAAATAAATTACTTACCCAAGATTGTACAACAAGTAATTTTCTTTTTTGAATCTGGCTTTCTCTTTAAAAAAAATCTTTGGTGAAGATACTTCTCTCCTTCTTCTCTCCAAACTTTTAGCTACTCTTCTTGGCACAGACACTCCTGAGTTTGACCACAGACTTTGAAATGTAAATCTTTGCAGAAAGCAGATGTTAATTTCTTTCTTTCACATGGGAACTTAGTAATCATTACAATGTTCACCATCTCCCCAATTCTTTTCAAATAAACATTATGTAAAGCAAGTCCTTAATCCAATATTACCCATGTATCTCATATAACAAGATTTACTCATGCAATCCAAGTAAGGAGTGTAGACAAATTATGCAATGCTCAGAGGGCTGTAATTTTTCAAAAATAACCCTCAAATCTTCTAGAGTTGTCAGATTTTCCACCTAAACTTGGCATGGTGTCAGTCACAGTATGGTAGAAAGACTGGTGGGCCTGTAGTCAGGGAGAACTAGGTTCCAGACTTCATGATTACTCATCAAGTGAACATGGGCAGGTCATTTAATTCTGCATGATGTTTTCTGCAATATTGTAAGACATTTTTTCATCTGCAAAATGGAGGCCTCATAAGGTTGTGTAAGGAAACTGTTTTGTAAACCTTAAAGTGCTATAGGATTTGGGGCTATATTATTTCTCCTCTCTGTAGAGTTATTTAGAACAGAGATCTAGCTACTTGCCCTCATAAAGCAAAACTACAGATTGACTTTCAAAAAACAGTCCTTCCTCTGAAGGACTTTATAGTCTAAAGGGGGTGACAATATACAAATAACTTTGTACAAAAATGAGGGATTGTGAAAGAGAGACAGAGACAGAGAGACAAAGAGAAGAAAACACTAGCATTAAGAAGAAAGAAAAAAAGTATCTTGTAGAGGGTTTGTTTTTTAACTGGAACTTGTAGGAAGTCAGGGAAGCTAGGAAGTGGAGATGAGGAGGAAGTACATTTTAGGCGTGGAGACCCACAGTGAAAACACCCCAAATTAGAAGATGGAGTGTCTTTTTCAGGGCATGGCAAGGAGACCAGAGTCACTGGATTAAATGGAATGAGTGAGTCATTAGTCTGACTCCTTGGTAATGTTGCTGTTATTATTGGTCATAGAAAACTGTGAAACAAAAAGATCAAATAAAAACCAGCCTTCAGTCCAATGAGGGCCTCTTTTATTTCTACAGTGATGGAGGCAGAGTGATAGGAAAGTCAAAGGACACTAAGAACCACACTGTTTTCAGACCATCAATTAATTTGAACTTGTCTTTTTTCTCTAAATGTAAGAGCTTTGTCTAATGACCAAAAACTCTAGATGAAGTTTTAGATCATCTGACAAGGGATCAAGGGATGATAAGTCAACAGCCAGAATATTCACTGGAGCCCTTGCAATGTAAGGAAAAAAAGCAAGAAGTACATTGTGGGGGCCCTTTTTGGTGAAATTGTGGGAGGACATGAATAAGGATGACAAGATGAGCAGTCATAGATAGACTTTGGTCAACATCATTGAATAGAACTTCTAAATTGATACAATTACAGATCTATTTGAATTTGTAATATTTATTTAGAACTTTTAGTTCACTTTCCTCATAGCAACTCTGTGAGTTGGGTAGTGCATGTATTACTATCCCCATTTCACATATGAAGAAAGTGAGGCTTAGTTGAGTTAGGGTCACAAAGTGTCAGAGGAAGGAACCCTATATAAGGGACAAGATTAGAGCTCTGACTAGAAATCGCAGTGCCTCCGGTAAATGATAAGACGAATGGGTGAAGAAGGAAGCATTGTCCAGGAATGTCCCTTCTCCATGCTCCCATAAACTCCTCAGTCAGTGACACAGCACTTTTACCCTCTTTCAAAACCAACTTTCCTCCCAGTCAAATAAAGGAAGGAGGGAATCATTGAAATGATCATACAAATAAAGAGTACAAGAGAGGGCAAGCAGGTCATTTTTCCTCCTTCCTCAAACTTCACTCCACAATCCTCTCTTTAGGGGACCATTTTCTTCACCAATCCTATGGGGAGACAGTACTCTCTGGACTGAATCAGGGAGGAACTAGGTCCTTCTGAGGAGGCAGTGCACCCTGCCTCCAGATCTTAGTGTTTAAGTTGTAATCCCAGCTCCCTCACCCTAGTTACTGCCCTAGACACGATCACAGAACAAGTCACAGGATTTTAGAAGGTGAAGATTCTTTAGAGAACATTCAGTCTGTTCTTATTACCAAGTAAAGAAACCAAGCCCATAGTAGTTAAATGACTTGTTCTAGGTCATACAGATAGTAGTAGAACTAGAACATGGGCAAGATCCTACTAATCTTTCAACAATAGACCAATGTAATCAGACTCTTCGAAGCATTTCACTGTATTGTGAATAAACCCAAACCCATGTACTCTCTGGTTCTCAGGGCTCTCATCTCTAGATGCTGACTAACATTCTAATCCTACAGTAAGGTCCCCCTTTGATGCCCCCATCACGTCATGGAGGAAAGCCTAGGCTGTTGAAGACTATGTTGTGGGAACACAATCTCCAGCTGGTCCTATCAAGCTAGAAAAACTTCAAGCATGGGGCCAGCAATAAATTTTACATATGGACTATATGCCTTTGATCTGAATGACAGCCTCACTAAGTTAGGAAGACATCATCAGATTGGCCACAGGGTGATGGTTTTTCTGGCTTTGGAAATTCATGAAGACACTCTACTAAGTCATGGAATTGTCGCTGTCTATATGACTAAGGAATCAGGTATGTTCCCAGATGAATGAATTCTTTAAGTATCTTCCTGACACATGGAAAATCTCTCCACTTTGAGGTAAGACTATCCACATGCCCAGTTTCATAGAAGAGAGGTTTTGTTTACAAACAAGATATGGAGTATCCTTCCCCTTCAAAGATTTAGAAATATAGGGGATACTAGAGGTCATTAAAACCAAGCCCATCATTTCACAGATGGGGAAACTGAGGCCCAGAGATATTAAGTGACTTGTCAAGGATCATACAAATGGTAAATATCTGAGTTGGAATTTGAAGTCAGGTCTTGCTGGATTTGAATCCAAGTCCAGTGCCCTCTCTTCTAAACCATGATGCTAAGACAGATTTTATGATATAGAAACAGAGCAGTGTTACATCAAATGATCTCATGAAGAAGCAATACCACTCATTCCTTTAATGATGATGTCATCAATGTATGATTTCAGCACTGTGAGTTCCCTCCAGTAAAATAGATAATAATCTTTCCTCATCTTTTCTGGCTTGTTCAGCCAAGAAGAAAACCATCCCTAGGGACCAACCTCCTAGGCTTATCACAAAATAAAGCTTGCATTTGGATCAGAGAGGTGCTAGACCCATGATTTCATTGGTATGGAAGAGATAACTTGCTCTGCCAATATACTTGAACACCACTATAACTTGTAGTCTTAGAAAGTGACCCTTGGTACTCTGAGAGGTCAAATATCTATCCTAGGAACATACAACCAATATGTGTCAGAAGTAGGACTTGAACCCAGGTCTTTCTGGCTCCAGCCCAGCTCTCTAAACATTCCCATGCTATCTCTAAGGATGAGAGATATAGTATCTGTTCTGTGGCATATGCTCTCAGAACCATTTTAATTTTGTAGGCTCTTTCAAACCTCAAGCTCCTCTGGCAAAAGTCTTTGAGAAGCCACAAAAGCCATCTACTATGATATAGAAGGAGCTAGAAGGGGAAATGTAATTCTGTATCTTAATGATTTCCTCAAAGCCAAAATATTTCTTTCTGAAATTCCACCTTCCAGATGAGGACATTAGTAAACCAAAGGATGGCAACCAGGAAAGTGAAGGGCAGCATGTTCATGCCAATTGATTGGTTAAGCCCAACCTGGGGCCTATAAACTTGCTGTTTTAATATTTTGATAACTATATTTCATTATAATTGGTTTCCTTTGAAATCCTATGCATTTTATTTTATGCATTTAAGAACATTATTCTGAGAAGGGTGCCAATAGGCTTTACCAGACTGTCAAAGGGGTTCATGACACAATGGAGATTAATAACTCATGGGTTAAGAGAACTGTTTAGCCTAAAATAGAAAAGGGTTGGGATAGGGAGTCAGAATAGCTGCCATTAAATATCTGGGCTGGTGCACAGAAGAGAGATTAGATTTATTCTACTTTGCCCCAGAAAGCAAAACTGAAAGAAACGGGGGAAAAAGTTACAGAGGAAAAATCAGGTTTGGTGTGAGGAAAATCTTCCTAACAATTGGAGCTGTCCAAAAGTGGAAGGGAATGCCTCCAGATACGTGGGCTCCCCTTCACTAGTGGTCTTTAAACAAAGGTTAGAGGTCCACTTAGGATCATAGAGATAGACCCGGAAAGAATTTTAAAAACCATCGAATCCAATTTTCCCTTTTTACTGAGGCATAAAGAATTTTGAGTGACTTGCCCACAGTCATACACACAATAAGTATCTGAGACCAGATTTGAAATCAAGTCTTCCTAATTCCAATCCAGTACTCTATCCACTGTGCCACCTGTCAAGTAGACTAGGGAAGATTTATTTTCAAGTTTTGGTTGGACTACTAACCACTGAAGTGCTTTCCCAATATGGGATTTTGTAATTCTAGTTGAAGGAAGAACCTTCCCTATAGAATGTGTTTGACAGTGAGGGTTAAGGAAAAAAGCATTCGTTCAGTTTAAGGGTTGAGACATCAAAAGGTTACATCTTTCCTCAGTATCTTTCAGTGATCCTTGGCTTTCATCATGATCTGCTTTGCTGTAACAATGCAGATTACCAACCCTCTTTTAAACAATAGTGGCCAGGCACCTACCTAACTCAACCAGGCCAGGCTTTTTAGAGTCAGCCTGATGACTCCATTAGAAAGGTTGTTTTATACTTTCCCATCTGCTTTAAAGATTTCTGCTGACAGCGTATTAAGTTCAGAGAAAGGAAGATCATGTTTTATTATGCCATTTAATACTGCCATGAAAATATGTGTGCATCTGTTCAGAGTCTGGAAGAAATGGAGCCTCCAGGAAACCAAACTGTAGTTAACCAGCCCAACAATCAAAAAGACATTTGAGTGCCTAGTATGGGTGAGAAGAAAGAACAATGAAAATCAGTCAGCAAGCTTCAAATACATTAAACTTTTCTCCCCTTTTCTACTTTTTAGTCACTTTTCCCAGTAATTAATGTTGGCAGAAAGAATATGAATGTGTTTGTAAAACAGAAGTTTAATTCCTTTTTTATGAAAGTCTTATTGGTGCTCTTTTAAACATCACTGTCCCCTTCTATTGACTCTACCACCCCTCAGAACCCTCTTTTTCTAAGCCAATAAGTACAGCAGAGCAAAATAAGCAACATATTGAAATTGTATGCCTCATTCCTCATCCCTAGTTCATCACTTCAACTGCTTAGAGGTGTGAAGCATGTCATCATTATTCTGCACAAGTGTTCAAAAAATAGAAGGGAATAGAGTCTGTAAATTGTAAGCTAATGAGTTTGACTCCTGGCAATATTCTAGAATGTACTATTTTTAATTTTTTTGTTAATTACTCATTTTTTCCTTCTCCCACCTCCCCATATCAGAAAAAAATCAAAACCAAAAATCTTGTAATATCTATGCAAACAAAAATTCTCACATCATCATTGTCTAAAAATGTATGGCTCATTCCGTATCCTGAGTTCATCACCACCCTGCTGGGAGGTGCATAGCATGCCTCATCATTAGTCCTCTGGAGTCTTGATTGGTCAAATGCATTGGTCAGAGTTCTTAAATCTTTACTTCAGCTGAAGCATAAGAAATTTTGCTCTATCCTATTGTTTTAATTGCTTGAATCTTTATGTTTCAAGTTTCTTTTTTACATATAATATATTGTTAGATTCTGCTTTCTAATCTATTATGCTATCCACTTCCATTTTATACCATCCATACTTAAAATTATGATTATTAATTGTGTATTTCCCTCTGTCTTGACTCTTGTCTTCCCACTGGACTCTGATGACTCTGGAGGAGAGAGTGAACCCTGATGACTTTGTAAAGCTCTGCCTCACTTAAACCCAATTTATATACAAGTCATGCCATCACCCTCATGATGTCATTATTTTTCTTCCAATAGAGGGCAAACAACGACAACAATTTCCCTTCATCCTATTTTCTTACACTTTTACTTTTCTTTGTTGTCTGCCCCCTCTTTATGAAGGAAAAGAAGATGGTTCAAGAAGAGTGTGTTTAGCACAAGCACTCCAGGTTTAGCTTCCTCTCCCCTGCCTCTCTTCCTTTTCCCTCCTCCAGAGCCCAATCACATGTTCTTATCTTTCTTTTTCTTTCTTTCTTTCTTTCATTTAAACCAGACCCTCTATAAGATTCAACTTCCTTAGAGGTTTTTTTAAATTAAATTTTATATTATTTTCAGTTCCAAATTCTCTCTCTCTCTTTTTCTTTCTCTGTCTCTGTCTCTCTCTGTCTCTTTCTCTGTCTCTGTCTCTGTCTTTCTCCTCCTTACTTCCCCCTTGGAATTTGTTCTCCTTAGGATCAATTCCTCCCTTACCCTACCTCCCTTTTATTCTTTATTCTTCTTTTTCCCCTTTCCCTCCTCTTTCCCTGCTGAGTGAAATATATTTCTATACCCAACTGTATTTGGATATTCTTCCTTTGACCAGCTCAGATGAGAATAAAGTTCCACTGTTGCTTGCATCACTCATACCTTCCTCCTTGTTTGCATAGTCTTCATCTGTCCATCCCAATTATCAGAGAGAAGCTCTCCCACCTTTCTTTTCCCTTCCTCCTCTGGTGTATACCTTTTCCCTTCTCTTTCCATTTTGTTTCCAAGATCATCAAAGTATAACAGAACTACTTGCAGACTTTCTGTCTTCTTAGAGTCGTCCTCTGCTCCTGATGATGATAGATTATGAGGGAACATATGCATCATCTCTCCTTGTTTAGTCTTGTAGGAGTCTTTGCTCGTGATTGTGTTTCTCTTGACTCTTATGTTTTCAAAGTTTCTACACAGCTCTTCTTTACAGTAGCTACTAAGTGGCATAGTAGATAGAGTGCTGGGTCTGGAAGCAGGAAGACCTAAATTCAAATTCAGTTTTTAAAACGCACTGTGTGACCCTGGGCAAGTCACTTAACCTCTGTCTGCCTCAGTTTCCAATGTAAAATGGGACATTTTTGTTACACATATGCACGAGTCTCCTGGAAGCAGATCTCTGGCTTCTCCACACAGAAAGATGCCATCGGAGGCACTCTGTGCATCTTACAGACTCTGACATCTGATGGTATCTCTCCATGGGATGCCTTGGAGATATATTAGAGCGTACATAGATATTTAGGAACTGATTTGGTTTGTGAACCACATGGTGAGGAGGATGCTCTCTGACTGACTGCAGAAGTGTTCAAAAAGCAGCAAGGCCTCTGGAAGTAAACTTGCTGGGACTAGCACTATGTAGGAACTGAGGTAAGTGAGACCCTAAGCTGGTGCATGGGAGAGTGTCCCCTGAGGTACCGGGGAGGGGGATGAGGGGTTGGAGATTGTTTATACTTTTGCTCTTGTTATATTTTCAAAATAAATACTCTTTTGTAAAAAAACAATGTTCAATGGCTAAATGGAAGTGGGGTACTAATCATCAACCCCTAAGAGTAAGGGGAACACAACAGATGACAGACTGAGCCAATGGCAGCAGAGATGAGGCAACCTCCAAACCCTCAGGTTACCCCGACTTTGAAGAGCACTGAGAGAGTGAACCAGAGCATACTCCTATATCCTCCCCCATCACTCCTCTGACTTTCCAATAGGGCAAGGTGGATCTCCCTACCCCAGTGCCTGTATATTTCCCTCCTTCCTATTCCACCCCCCACTTGTTCTATTCTCTGCTTTGTCTCTTTCCCTTTACAAAAGTATGTGCTTCTAACAATCCTACCCCCCAACCTGCCCTCCCCTCCATCCTCCCCCCTCTCCTATAGGCCAAGATACCCAATTTAGTATTATACTTTTTCAATGTTGCCAACACCTGGGAGTATCACATAGCTATTAGGACAATATTCTTTTTATAGGCTGTGTGTTAACTTATTAAGAAAAGCCCAGGACACTGATTTTATTCTATAATCTTTCTTTTTTTAAAAAAAATGGCTTGAATTATATCACATTTACAAACATATTGGTTCCAGCTGTGTCAATACTCTTCCAGCACACCAGTTTTCAGAAAAGCCTACTGAAATTGTTCCCAGCTCCCGGCACCTATATTTATTATCACCATGCAGACTGACAAATAGGTGAGTTTTTTGTTTATAGGTGGAAATGCCCAGGATATGAACAGTAATGTAAACTACTGCATATGATATGACTTTGCTCCTTTTTGCCATCCATCCAATACATATTTTAGAGAAGTCCTTCTTTCGCTTCCATCAGAGTATCTTGCCTTGTTTGTCCCTCTAATAATCTGACCAGTGCTTTGCTCTCATCCTTATTAGTCATTTATTACAAACTATACTGTATATCAATTCAACAAATTAAACTTTCTTTGCCATCGCCTATGTTGAAATAAGTGAAATTCAACCCACAACCTTTCACAACAACTTTCAGTTGCTTCCTCTAAATTTTCATTGCTATTATTTCATTGTACTGTGATTGACCAATTACTTTTCTTCTTGCAAAATTGAATAGGGAATACAAGGTGATTGTGTGTCCTCTCAAGTTATGGCACAAACCACTACACCCCACTGCACTTTGGGTTCCCTCTACACTAAATCAGCCTCAGTTCTGTACCCTTTGGGTCCAGTTCTGAACCCTTTGGGTACTATGCAACAAGTGACAGATAGCACAGAGCTCTCTTAGATAGAAGAGTGTGTATCTATAATGGGTATCTATACATAAGTGTAGGTACATGTACAAATATTTTTGTACACATATGTGTATACACATATGCATTTATAGCATATAAATATTTGTTACCCACATGGATTTTGTAGAAGAATCTGATCTTACTTCATTTCCATTTTAAAGGAATCGAATCTTAATTGTTCATACACCCAGTTCTCTCCTACAGAGATGAAGTGCTTAGAAAGTCAAATAGAATTTTCCTTTTTTAAAAATGAATCACCAACTGAAAGATTGCTCCGAGTCATTAACAAGAGAAGTTAAAATCACATATATGTGTATATACCTGTAATATACACATATACAAAAATTATGTGATGTTCCTAAAGTCTTAGTGCATTTTTAAGGGCTGACTATAAGACAAGGGTGTCTTACAACCAGCTCCTAACAGCTCCCAAGGGCCTGTTGTTCAATTTCCAGTGTAAACAATTTCCATTGTGAACATTTACACTGCAAAATTCAGGCTTTAGACTTTAGAAAGCGATGGGGGAAATATTAATAATGCAGATTCAACTTAAAGATGAACCCTGGACACGCTTTTTGTTGTTAAGTTTTTCAGCACATGCGTGTGTATGGATGTGAGTTGTGTATGTAGGCATGCATGCACATGAAAATATGTGTTACACATGTGTGTCTATAAGGTACTGTCCCCTTGGTTGCTGAAAGGAACCCTGATCCAATCAGCTTCAGGAAAAAAAAAAAATAACCCGGGGTAAGAACGCGTGCGGAGAGGCACAGACTTATTCGGAGGACCTGATTGGAAACCGCGCCTCTTATCCAGGCACCCAGAGGACCTGTTTGAAAATAGAACGCAGAGACCTCGAGTCGTCATTCGGCAGCTTATTTGCATATGACTCTTTTCTGGGGTTCGAAGGCGATAACTGACAGTCACAAATCAAATCATCGCTTGGGGATTGCCGCGAGGTGAGAGGAGGATGGTCTCTCCTCCCAGACAGAAAAGTGGATTTTATTTTAGTTTAACTTAAGTGTGAGGTGGGTGGTTGCAGGTGAAGAAGGCCAGATTTGAACTCTAAGTTGTCAGAGATGGGACGGGATGAAGGCTGAAGGCAGGCAGAGAGAAAAAAAAAAAAGACAATGAAAAGAAAAAAAGGTCACGAGGTGCTGTGTGATTAGAGGGGAGGGCCTTGGCTGCGGCAATTCTGACTGGAGAAAAATCATTGACCGGCTGTCGGAGCTTATTGCCCTCTAGCGCCATCTACAGCCGGAGAAAGGGGACGCCTTTCACAAACCCTGGGGTCGCATTTTTCTGTCCTCACTAACTTAAGTACACTAACTTAGTACAGCTGGTAGCTGTACTAAATCCACTCTTTACTAAAAGAACGAAATAACTTTAATTTTTCGGATGCAGTGCCACTTACAGGTCTTTCATGCAGAACCTCGGTTGAATGTTCGTTTTGAAATATGGAACTTGGTTATTAATGGAACCCCAGGGTCAGGTTAAAAAAAAAAATTTCTGTTTCTTGAAAACAATTCAGACTTCTCTCCTTTTCAACTCTGGGCTCAGCTTATTGTCCAGCATTATATATACTATTCTATAGGGGGTCCATTCAGATGCGTGTTCGAATCTGGACAACAGACATTTTTTCATTTCTCTGAAGGGACCCCCTATAATATAGTGAGTGATTACAGATCTCTTCCAGAAGGCTCTGCAAGATCTTGGGGCTTGATGCAATTAATATTGTGTCATCTGCAAAAGGGAGTATCTCACCATCCACCGGGAATCCTCCTTCAGGCCACACCTGCCCTGGATCTCTTCCATCATAATGGGAAATACTATTAGTGAGCATTTTCTCTGGCTGTCCCCCATGCCTGAAATGCTGTCCCTGCTGTGTTCTGTCTACTGATCTCCCCAGCTGCCTTTAAAAAATCCCAACTAAAGCTCCATCTTTTCCTGGAAGTCTTCCCCCACCCTTCTTAATTCAAAAAGCTTTCCCTCTATTAAATATTTCCTATTTATCCTGTATATAGCCTGCTTTGTGTATAATTGTTTGCATGTTGTTTCCCTATTAGATTGTATGCCCCTTGAGGGCAGGGAGTATTTTTTGCCTCTTTATTTAGCATTGTGCCTGGCCCATGGTAGGTGCTTAATAAATATTTACTGATTGATTGATTGATTGATTATGCCTTATCTGATGTTTATTGTGAGAAGGTTATTAAATAGAATTGTTTCTTTTGTTTGGGAGCAACCAGGCAGCACAGTGGAGAGTGCTGGGGCTGGAGTCAAGAAGATTCCTCTTCCTCAGTTCAAATCTGACTTCAGACACTTACTAGCTGTGACACCCTGTGCAAGTCACTTGACTCTGCCTCAGTTTTCTTATCTGAAAAATGAGCTGAAGAGGGAAATGGAATACACTTGCGGTGTAAGAAATGAGCGGTCAGATTTCAGAAAAACCTAGGAAGATTTACATGAACTGATGCTGAGTGAAGTGAGTAGAACCAGGAGAACATTGTACACAGTAGTAACAGCAACATTGTGTGATGATCAGCTATGCAATGCAAGGCTCTAAGACAATTCCAAGACTCATGATGGAAAACGCTATCCACATCCAGAGAAGATTCTGAATGTAGATGGAGGGATACTGTTTTTACTTTTTTAGGTTTTTTTCTCCTTTTTGTTCTGTTTTTTTTTCTTTTACAACATGACTAATGTGGAAATATGTTGTACATTATTGCACACATATAACCTATATCAGATTGCTTGCTGTCTTGGGAAGCAGAGAAGGAGGCAGGGAGAAAAACTTGGAAAAATCTTTTAAAAATGAATATTGAGGGGCAGCTAGGTGGCACAGTGAATAGATCACCAGCCCTGATGCAAAATGAACTGAGAAGAATGAAGAGAAAAATTTATACAATAAGAGCAATACTGAAAAGATAATCACATTTGAAAAACTAAGCAATTCTGATCAACACAGTGGCAAACCATAATTCTTAAGGACTCATGATGAAACATACTATCTACCTCCAGATAGAAAACTATTTATTATTTAGCACAGTTCCTGGCACATAGTTGGCATTTAATAAATGTTTATTAATTAACTGAAAAAGTGAATGTTGAAAATTATCTTTACATATAATTGGAAAAAGTAAAATACTACTTAAAATTATTAAAAGAAAGTGAATCTGGAATGGGGGAAAACAATATTGCTGTTATTGTGAAAGAAAGAAGAAAGAAAGAAGGAAACAAGAAAGAAAGAAAGAAAGAAAGAAAGAAAAGAAAGAAAAAGAAAGGAAGGAAGAAAAAAGAGAGAGAAAGAAAGAAAGAGAAAGGAAGAAAGAAAGAAGAAAGAGAAAAAGTCAGAAAACAATGCTGATTGTTTCCATTACAATTTTTTTTTCCTCAACTTAACCTCAATACAGCAAGACCATCCTTCTCCTCGCTAATCAATTCCGTATTCCACTCTTTAGCACCTGTTCCAAACCTTCTTTCTCTTCAAGTATTCCACAGGACTTCTCCATTTCTCTCAATTAAGGATTTCATCTCACACCTCACCAAATAATCAAGGCCATTGACCAAGTATGTCCTCTTCTTTCCTCCACATTATCTCACATCACTCCAGCTTGTAGGGTGATCTCATAAGTTCAAGAACTCTGCAAGTCCCTGGTCCATCAGTTGGAGGTAAGTGACAGCCAAAGAAATCCCTTTATCAGAGAAGAAGACCACCGAGAAGAGACAAAAATCAAGCCCGGCTGATCAGCAGTCAAGGACTTTGAGATGAGGTGAAATTAACAGTGATTATAGTCATGACAATAGTCCCCAAACTGCTTTATGTTTCATATGAGCTTTAAGTATCAACCTCCTAAGGAAATATAACAGTACTAAAAAGTTAATAATGCTTTATCTTTCTGTCAATACATGCTTGTGTTTTATATTTAGCATTTTTGTGTCTGTGAGTGTGTAGGAAATAAATACCTCTCCCATATTGTACATTGAGTTTTCTGCTCCTTTTGGGGAGACACTGCCTAGGATCTAAGACTTAAACTTTAAAAAAAATTGTCCGCAAAATAGTGGAGTGGGTATGTAATGAGTCAAAGAGTGTGATAAAGATATCATCACCTTTCTCATTAGGAGTTAGGCTCCTCTAGAACTGAACCTAGTACAGGCACCATGTGTATGGGGCCAGGGTTGAAAAGGGCTTGTCTTAGGGAAGAGTTGGTAACACAGCCAGTATGTGCCAGAGTCTCATTGACTGCAAGATCATGTCTCTAATTACTAGCCATGGCACTAACCTTTGGACTGGCATCTTTTTATTTCATGTTAACATTTGTTGTTCATTTTAGTCTAATTTCTCTAATAGAACAACGGTAGGGATCACATACAGTGACTCTGTCTGACTTATCCCTCACTGGGATGACCCAGGGCTTTCCCTTCGCCTTCCTTTATCCCCCTGCCCCTGAGATCCCCAGAGATGACTCCTAGAAAGTGGAAACTATAACATACACACTTTGTATTCTGCATGATTCCTAACACAGCACCTTGTCTAGGAAAGACCCTCAATAAATTACCTAATGAAAGAATGAATGCATTCTAGATCAAAGAATAAAGTCTCTGAGGGAAACACAGATTCCAGAATAAGAGACAGCATTTTCCTGGCTTATCCTCTTTCCAAGGCACCCTATCTTCAACCTGCAGTTTCCCTTATGAGAACAGCTCCTATGCTAATACTCAGTGCAGTCACACTAACTTCATTATTCATTTCTACCCTTAACACACACATACACACACACACACACACACCAATTCATTTCATTCTCCTGCCAAAACACCTTTGTATCGGCAAACTTCTTAACTTCTACCAACCCTGGAGGACGTGAACCTCAAGATGAAAGGCTCCTTATCCCACTGCCAAATTCTCTAAGCCATGTAGTTTCCAACAGCACATTTCAATTGTTTCCAAATATCAGTAGGTGCCATTATTATTGGACATGTTTTTCTTTTTTCCTTTTGGATATTGGTAGGGGTTACCTCCTTCTCCAAATTGTAACTATCTGTCATGTCATTGTCTTGTTTTATTAATAATAGCTTAATATATATGTTGCATCTTAGTTTTTTTTAATGCTCTTAATATAGCTCATTTCTTCCTTGATTCAAGCCAGTAAAGTAGGTTGTACAACTATTATTCTCTCCATTTTACAGATGAGAAAAATGAGATATATAGAGAGAGGACAAGTGACTTGTGCAAAGTAGAATAAGAATTAAACTTGAAAACTTCTTGGGCTCATGCAATGTGCATGCTATGTGCTTCAGGTTATAACAATAAAACATAGTCGTTGAACTCAAGGATATTCTAGTCATTCATTTATTCCAAACCCCAGTAAGCAATGGAAACAGATCCAGAGAACAATAGAACCAAGGATGCTATGATTTTTTTTTCACCTGTGTCTAAACAAGACTACTCCATCATCTCACTGAAGTTTCAACTTCTTAGTTAACCTATCATACCCAATATTGTTAATAGGGTTGTCCATCTATTGTCTATCACCCTTTACATGTGACTTCCCCATTCTCTTTACTCAAATTACCTCCACTAAATTTGCCACCTAGGATCTCCTGAAGAGATCTTTATTCTTTACCAAGATGGCACTATAGAGGTTGATTCCATATATGCTTCATTACATTGTCCATCAGGTGACCATAACTTCCTACTCTTTGTCCTTTCTTTGTTTTCTAATTATTTAGAGTTTTGAATTCCATATTCTATCTTTCCCTCCCTCCTTGAAATGCTATGCAAACAGATGTATTTTATTCATGTGCAATTATGTAAAACATTTCTATATTATTCATTTTGTACAAGAAGACTTGAATAAAAGTCTGGTCACAAAGAGTCAGACACATTCATAGATTAGATGGAAAGTAATCTTGGAGCAAAAGGCTCTAAGGGTTGGGTTGGAGGTGGGAAGGGAGACTGCCCCCTTTAAGAAGTGATATTTGAAATAGGGAAAAGACATGGTTTTAGGAAGTAAAGTGTTATAAGGAACAACAAGAAGCCATGTGTTGCTGGATTGTTGTTTCCTCTTTCAAAGAAGACCAGTGACATCACAGGATGATAGCTTGATTTTGCGTGAACTGGATTTAAGTGAGGCATATTTGCACAAAGTCATCAGCCTCACTGTCTTCTAGAGTCTTTGAAGTCTAATGGCAAGACAAAAATCAGTGGACGACCTCAGTGGCTTTGATGTTTGCTCAAGCTCTGTGTGTTTCTCAGTGCTTGCTTCATCTGCCATCATGGTTACTAGAACAAATTGTCCTCACAGCCTATTCCACTCGGCGGGGAGGGGGGGGGGGGGAGGTGGTAAAATCTTCAACTGCTTGGGGGAGATATCCTCCAAAGTCACCAATTGGTGACTAAGTAACCTGTCAGTTACCCTCAACCTGGTTTAGGCTGTCTGCTGAGGGTTTTATTGGGGTATAGCTGTTGTACAAGCTACAAGTTCTCGAAGCCACAAGTGAGAGTTGGGTGACTGGTTAGACATCAAAAGTGGATGAACAATCCTGAAAAGGGCTCAACAAGTCCTCATACCAGAGGTGCTAGAAGTGTAAGAATATTAGAAAGATAGAAAGGGGCAAAGTTGTGAAACGTTATGATAAAGGCAAAGGCAAAAAAAGAAAGAAAAAAAGTTGATTTTAAATTTTATCTTGTAGATAAGAGGGAGTCCCTGGAGTTTATTGAATAGGGAGTGGTGACCTGGTATGAACTGTATTAAGGAAAGTCACTTTAGTAACTGACCAGAGGATGGATTGGAAGGGGTGAAATTTTAGACAAATAGACCAAACAGAAGACCATAGCAAAGTGATAAGAGTCTCCATCGGGCTGGTGGCTGTGTGAGAGGGGAAAAGGGAACAAAAAACATGTTGTAAAGATAGAAATGATAATATTTCACAATAAGTCACATAGTTGGGGTGAATATTTCACAATCAATCACATAGTTGGGGTGAATTAAAATGAAAAGTGGATAATACTGAGGTTTGTATGCTTGAGTAACTAGGAGTTTGGTGGGATTCTCAAAAGTTATAAGGAAGATTGGAAGAGGGGAGGATTTGGGGGAGAAGGAAGATAACGAATTCTGTTTCAGACATGTTGAATTTGAGATGTCTTTGGGATATCCAATTTAAGATTTCCAAGAGGCAGTTGGTCATATGAGATTGGAAATCAGGAGAGAGATTAGGACTGGATCAATAGATTTAGGAATCATCAGCATAGAGATGATAATTGAATATATGGTTGCTGATGAGATCACCAAGTGGGATAACATAGAACAGTGGTTCTCAAAGTGTGGTCTAGGGATCCCTGAGAGATCCTGAGACCCTTTCAGGGTGTCCATGAGGTCAAAACAAATTTTATAATACTACAATATTTTATTTTCTAATATGGTAAATATTGATATAACCACAAAAACAAAAACTCTTTAAGGTGGTCAATAATTTTAAGAATGTAAAGGGAAGTTTAAGAATCACTACTGTAGGGGGCAGCTAGGTGGCGCAGCAAATAGAGCATCAGCCCTGTAATCAGGAGGACCTGAGTTCAAATCCGGCCTCAGACACTTAACACAAAAACTAGCCGTGGGACCTTGGGCAAGTCACTTAACCCCAACTGCCCTCCAAAAACGCAAAAAAAAAAAAAAAAAAAGAATCACTACTGTAGAGGTATCAGACAAGTAAGAGACTAGAAAGAGCAATGTCATGAAAACCCAGAGGAGAGAGAGGAGAATTTTTTATCCTAGAGAAGAGAATGACCAATGGTATCAAAGGCTGCAGAGAGGTAAAAAAAAAAAAGATATGGATTAAAAAATGCCATTTGATTCAGCAGTTCTGGAGAGAGGAGTTTCAGTTGAATGATGAAGTTGGAAGCTAGATGGCACAGGGATTGATCTCTAGGAACAGGAGGCAACCAATGGAGATGGTCACCAGTACAAAAGGGAGGAGAGGTAACAGAATGAGAACTAGCAAGGGTATTTGAATCAGATGAGGGGTTTTTAAGGGTGGGAGAGACATGAGTGTGTTTGTGGGCAGCACAAAAGCAACCAGCAGATAGGGAGATACTGAAAACAGATAAAAAGAGAGTGAGGATGATGTGTTGGAGAAGACAAGATGGGATGGGATGGGATCAAGGATGAATAGAGAAGTTGTTTACCTTGGCAAAGATAAGGGCTTCATCTTCTGAGAGAGAAGTGTGAAGGAAGAAATAGTGGAGGGAGGTGACTGAGTCATATGAAATGAGGGAGAGAGAAGGGGAAGATCTCAGCAAATAACCTTGATTTTTTTCAGTGCAATATGAAGCATGTGTATTTATCAGTGAAATGACTCACAATTGAAATGAAGGTAAACTGAGGCAGAAAGCTCAAGCGTTATCAGTTTTTTAGTAGAGCATGAATCTACTAACAATGTGGGTGGATTGTTCTCAGATGAGAAGATAGAAGATGCCTTGGGAGGTTCAAGGAGGGATGAAAATATTTGGATTTGCCATGGTGGTGGGTGGGAAACCGAATTCATTAAGGATAAATAGATTGCCTTGCTATTGTGAGGGCCCAGTTAAGATTATAGAAAAATACATTTTTATTTTAGTGGACCTAATCAGCATGGTTTGTAACTTCCTCCAGTACTGTAAATCAGATAAAAAAAACAGTGAAGGGTGGGATGTTAAAAAGTTCCTTTAAATATCCCACGCTTCTCCTGGAAACAAGGGCTTAACTTTTTAAACACCAATATTTGACTAGTATTGGTGTTTGACAGGCAGCAAGACATGGAATAAAATAACTTCTGAATAATTAAAAATAGATATCACTCCAACAAAATTAAAATTATGCCACTACCCAAATTAATTTATAGATATAGTGCTATACATTTCAGACAATAAAAGAGCAATTTTAAAGAGCTAAACAAAATAATAACAAAATTCATTTGGAGCAATAAAAAATTTAGAACCTCAAGGGAAATAATGACAAATGTAGGAATTAAGGGGAATAGTATTTCCAGACCTATAATTATACTATAAAGCAGTGATTATCAAAAACAATTTTGGTGCTGGTTAGGTGTGAACTTTGTGAGACTATGTTGGAACTGAACTAAGTTTGAACTAATGTTCCCCAGAGACCAAAGTGGGATAGAGAAGAGTGTGGCCCTGAGGTGTTGGGGAGAAAGTATTGTACCTTTTTTAATGCTCTGTCTTCAAAGTAAATATCCCTTTGTGAGGAAGAGAGAGGGGGAGAGAAAGAGAAGGAGGGAAAGGAGAGTTTAAGGATGAGTAGCCGTGGGTGGGCATGTGATCTACATCTTTGGAGAGAACTCCTAAATCATTGAGATTTCAGATTCTTTTTGATTATTATTAGACTCTTTTCTAAGTGCCTAGCACAGTGTCAAGCACCTAGTAGGCATTTAAAAAAAGAGTTGTTTGACTGATATGGTATAATTTTCCCCCACCCAGGTCACCCTCTTTTAGATACACTCCAGTTTATCAATATCCTTTTTAAAATATGATGCCAAAAAATAATAAACTATGCTTCCAAGAACTGAACCCAGCATTCCAAATCTGAACTGAGCATGGCACAGTGTAGGAAAGACTATTGCTTCCCTTCTTCTGGATACTTCACTTCTGTGAATGCAACGTCAGCTTAGATTCTAAAGTTTCAAGCGGAGATTGGGGATCACCATAAAATTCTAAATTTGGTTACCATAAAAATATTGTTGAAAAGTCTGCAGATTGAAATGGGAGAGTGAAGCATATGGAAGAACAAATGTGTGTAAATAGGCAGCCTTCTCTGCAGATACATACAGGATAAACACTGTCCACATCCAACAGAACAGACACAGAACTCCCACAGCCAGACTCACACATGCACAGTCGCCAAGACAAACAGCATTTCAGCCGGACTAAACGGTGCTGCTATTTTAAAAAGTTCAAGTCACCTCCTTTTTGAACCCAGAACTCCTACCACTGAGATGCTTTGAGCCTTGGAAGAGAGGTGACTTGGATAAATGGAATAAACAAATACAGAGGTTTTTACCATGCGTAGTATTCTGCTGGTGAAAAGGCAGTTAGTGATGCTGGCAGGATGATGAGGTTTCCCAATAATGAGTTTCTTGGGACCTGGTGAAAAAGTCAGAGAACTCTTGTGGTGGTGCAGCTAGGTGAGAAAAGAGGAAAGGTTACCAGCTGAGCTCCCCCCTTAAATGGGGGTTTTGGAGTTTCTGGCTCCACTCTCCAATTAGAGGGACAGAGGGAGTGGTAGATGGTGATGAGGCAGGGTGCCAGGGTTGCAGAAAAAAAGGGAAGAATAGAAGAAAAAAAGGAAAGGCATTAACAGAAGGATTGGAAACCATGCCATGAAATGTCCTAATTTTTAAAACTGATAAGGATCTTGGATGTTATCTAATACAACCCTCACTTACTAGATGAAGAGCATGAGGCTCAAGGTGAAGTAATATGACATGCCCAAGGTCACACTCATGGTAATTAGCAGAAATAAGATTCAAATCCAAGTCATCTGAGTCAAAATCAATGCTTTTCCCACTACTCTGCTGCCTTTGTTTCTTCTCTCATTTGTTCTCTTGCTTGTTCTCTCATTGCCTCTAAGTCTCACTGTTCTCAAGAATAACTGACTTGGAGTCCCAAGAAGGTATCAAAGTGAGTATTTGCAGCTCCGCAAAACTCCCAATACCACCTCAAAACAATGAGAAATACACCAAGGTAATTAAAAGAAGAAATATTCCCATCCAGGTGAAGAAATCTTTGGAAATAACAGCAAAGGGATGCATAAAGGACCTACTCCCCTTCACAAAGCCCAGATTGAGCTCAACAGTTTGAGCTTCATATTCTGTGGTGACCTCTATCCTGTTACCTCTTTGTCAGTGACCAAGTATGACTCATACACAACCCTTACCTAACCAGCCCAACAATGGTTAACTGGGGCAGAGGAAGAGACCTAGCTATAGAAAGCGAGGTAGAGCAGAAAATATTTCCCAAGGGGAAGGATATAAAATCTATCTGTGTTCATGTCTTTCCGGAGTTTCCATGAGGTGAATTTCAGCCAGACTCCTCCTCTTTAAACTCAATGTAAGCAAATCATGGAAGAGGTTCAGTTTTCATGATTAGAACCCAAGAAAAAAGGCCAATGGGAGAGGAGAGAAAGGTCAAAGAACAAGGAACCCTGGAAGAAGTATCTGAAGTAGAGGAGAAAGGGTAGAAGGCAAGAAGGCACAGAAAGGAAGGGTAGGAGAAAAAGACCACCCTCAAACAAATAAACCAACTACCTATCAAACACCAATACCAGTCAAATACTGGTGTTAAAAAAAAGCTGAGTCCTTGTTTCCATGTTTCATAAGACAAGAGGAAAAAATGAACAAGCAATCTAAAAAAGAACATAGCACAATGCATGAATGTTTCAGAAAAGGAAAGTGATTTTGAATATACCCCCACAGTGGAAAAGAAATTAGGGCAATAAATTTTCCAAAACCCTCAGAAATAACAGAAGAGGAGGAGGGAACTCTGGAATAATTCAGATGAAAAATTAAAGCTTTAAAGAATAAAGAAGAATGGAAATTGGGGCAGAATTTAGGGTAGACATTGCAACTATTAAAGAAGAAATGAACAATACAATGAGATAGGCAAATACAAAGCTTTTTATTTTAAAGTTGGGCATGATTTCATTGGTATAGAGAACTCTTGGTGAGGACATTGTCTCTGGCAATATAAATTTGCAACCATTCTGCCAATTAGTCTTTTTAAAATTGTTTTTCTGGCAGGCGGGAAGGTAGGGCAGTTGGGGTTGAATGACTTGCCCAAGGTCACACAGCTACTTTTGAGGCCAGATTTGAACTCAGGTTCTCCTGACTCCAGGGCCAGTACTCTATTCACTTCGCCACTTAGCCACCTCTGCCAATTAGTCTTAAGAGAGTTGCCGCAGACACTGAGAGATTGTGTCTTGCCCAGTGTCATACAGCCAGTGTGTCTTGAATGCAGTGTAAGTCGTGAATCTGTGTCTTCTTGTGTCCCAGGCTTATGGGAGAAAATTTCCTTAAAACATGATAATCTGAAAAAGAGAATGACAGATTTGGAACTTTACCTCATAAATGGAAGAATAACTAAAGGTTTCTTGATTTCTGTAGTTTCTGAGAGGTAGGTGACATGATAATGTTTTATTGCATGTTTTTTCCTCTAAAGACCCCAAATCAACAAGACCCAAGACCACCTCTTCCTTTCTTTCCAATGGGAGCATGATTGGGGGAAAAGGTCCCTCTTACTCATGGGTCTAAGAAAACTGAACTTGAATCAGCAGGTTTTCTCTGCTGCCTTTGTGCTCAGTTTGATTCTACTCTAGGGAACTCCCTAGATTTCTTTAACTCTGGCACATGGATGATCTCTGTTGTTGTTGTATTGTTTTTCAGTCATGTTTGACTCTTCATGACTCTATTCGGGGCTTTCTTGGCAAGGATACTGAAGTGTTTTCCATTTCCTTCTCCAGTTCATTTTACAGATGAGAAAACTGAGGCAAAGAGGGTTATGTGATTTACCCAGGGTCACACGACTAGTATATGTCTGAGGTTGGATATGAACTAATGAAGTATTCATGATGCCAGGCTCTATCGACTGTGCCCCACGTAGCTGACATAGATCTCTTTTAGCCCCAGATATTCAAGGGTCTGGGGGAAAAAAACTGGAGCCAAATGGGAATGGGAATGAATGTAGCTTGATAATCAAGATTCATAGGGGTTTCTCACTTTCAAGAAATGTATAATGATTATACATTTATACAAGGATGAAAATTAAAATTTGGGGTAGGGAGAGATGGTAAGTACAGAAATTAATGTACAAAAGCAAATGGCACCAGTTAAAATAAACTATTTTCCTTTGATAGCCAATAGTAGCTTTTGGCTTCACCATAATGGTAGATATGAGCATATTCATTTTCAGTCTACTAAGCCTCAATTCTTTACTCTCTCTTCCACCTCCCACTCACTCCTCATATCTTTGCAACCTGATTTCCAACCATATCACTCTGCTGAAAAAGATGTTTCCAAAGTGATCAGTGTTCTGATTGCAGTGGCCTTTTTTCTCCTTGGCTTTTGACATTGCACTTTCATGGTTCTCCTGTCTCTCTGACTATTCCTTCTAGGATTCTTTTTGTGGGCTTCTAATCCCTTCTCGCTCTTTCAACAAGAGAGCGCAAGGTTCTATCTATGGCTCTCTTCTCTTTCCTCTATGCCAGGAGGGAACGGAGCCAAGATGGCGGCATAGAAGCAGCAAAGTTTCGCAGCTCCCACACAGCCACCCTAAATACCCATAAAATGACTCTAAATAAATTTTAGGGCTCCCAAATTCACAAAAATGCAGAAAACACATCTCTAGCTGAAGGTAGCTCCGCAGGAGGGGCTCATTGTGGCAGGCTGTGAGCTGAGGCCAGCCCAGGCTGAAACCAAAACCATGCCTAGGCCCCAGGGTAGTCGGGAGGAGCCAAGCCGCAGCTTGAGTCTACAGGAGAGCAGATCTGCAGCACCTGGAGCAATCTCCACATTTATCAAGCCAGGAAAAATAAGTCTTAGAGAAAGGTCCCAAGCTTTCAAGCTAAATTTGGGGGAGGAAAAGCAGTCCAGCCAAACTGCTCCCAGGGCAAGGAAGCAGTGGGAAGCAACAGGATCTGCTGCAACCAGCAACCATCTCCACTGGGCTGCTCCAGAGCTCCTGGCCTGCCAATTACAGGGGGGCCTAGACAAATGATCA
>CM053600.1:133823920-133851146 GCA_028646575.1 Pseudocheirus occidentalis | reverse complement strand
CAAAAAAAAAAAAAAAAAGAAATTTGATTGGGATTCTTTGAGGTTGGGATTCCAAGGTTGAGATTCTTTTTTTAAACTCTTGTTTATATACTTCATTACTTATTTATTTACATCTCTATATCTGTCTCTCTGTGCGTCTCTGTGTAACAGAACTAAGAAAAAACTTACCATTTAATAAGGAAACATCTATGCCTTATTATATTCTTGGATTTGAGATTTTTGCGTCATTTCATTTTCTCAGGAGACCATAATTACCTGCCATTTTCCAGGTTTTATGAGCCATGAAAAGCCTGTATTCCTTTCTAAAATTGTGCATCTCATCAGCCTAGAAGTAGGAAGTGTTGGTTATAATATGAAGAACGTTAATTTGCAGGAACCTCCTTTGTCAGACATTTTATTATGAATAAAGTTTGCTGGCATTGTGAGCTGTTGGCCATTGAACACTGTTGAATAGTTGCCATTTCTTTTGATAACAATTTGGCACCAAAAATAAAATGAACCACTTAGGATCTTTTATTAGGGGCATTTTTTTGGGGGGAGCCTTTGGAGGGGGGAAGGCAGGGCATTTGGGGTTAAGTGACTTGCCCAAGGTCACACAGCTAGTAAGTGTTAAGTGTTTGAGGCCAAATTTAAACTCAGGTCCTCCTGACTCCAGGGCCGGTGCTTTATTCACTGTGCCCCCTAGCTGCCACAAGGGATGTGTTTTTAAATGAATCTATGTTGGCTTGGCAGTTCTTTCCTTCATCATTTAAAAAATGTGACCTTACAGTTTTTAGCTTTTCTATTAGGTAAGAAAAATAGAAACTCATTGCCCAACTGGGCTAATTTTTATTGCAATGTAGCTAGAGTTTTCTTGGCTTTTGGATACTGGATAGAAATTTCTTTTTGGAAGCATCTGAGTTTTATTGTTAAATACTATTTTTGTAATTGATGGCTGGCATTTGACCATTTTTTTTAACAAGACCCATTCTCCCTCCTCTTTCTCTTGTCTTTTTTTTCCTTTGAGTATTTCTAGGACACCCAGATTTGTTTTGTACTAATATCAAGTTTACTTGATATATAGAGTTCTTAGCTTAGAGCTTTAAAATTTGTTAAAGTACCTTTTCTTTTGGCAAAGAAACACGTTCTTATTAATTTTAAGACCATTTTTAATCATCTGGATTCCTCACTGAAATTTGAAGTTCCAAATTGGTATAGTCTAGGATAGGATCATTATATTTGGCTTAACTGTCTAACAAACCTACTTTAAGAGGAACATTTGAAGCAGCCTTTAAAAAAAATTTTTTTTTGAGGGGGCAAAGCAAGGTAATTGGGATTAAGTGACTTGCCCAAGGTCACACAGCTAGTAAGTGTTAAGTGTCTGAGACTTGATTTGAATTCAGGTCCTCCTGACTCCAGGATTGGTGCTCTGTTCACTGAAAGTAGCTTTTGAAAAAAAGAAAAATATCAGATGTGAGAGGTGGAAAACTGTAGTGGCTTACATCTTAAAAGACAGCTTGGTGGTGAGGCTCTGGTGTAATTACAAATATTCTAGAGAATATACCAGATTGGTTTTGGTAAAGTAATTTAGTGGATAGAGCACCAAATCTGGAGTAAGAAGGATTGGAATTCAAATCTGGTCTCAGACACACACCAGTTCTGTGATCCTGGCAAAGTCACCTCTTCTAAGCTCTTTGACTCAGTTTCCTCATGTTTAAAATGGAAATAATAATAGCACTTACCTTGTAGGGCGGTCGTGAGGATCACATGAGATAGTTATTGTAAAATGCTTAGCATTGTGCCTGGTATATAGTAAAATGTTAGCTATTATCATTATTATTATTATTATGTCTCTTAGATTTATTATATATTATACCTGTGTGTAAATGAAGTTTCTTTATACTTTTATCCTTTTTCCAGCACAGAACCACCCACAATTCATTTCAAAACATTTATTATATTAAGGGAAGGCACTGTTAAGCATTGGGTATTTCAAAGACAAAAACTTACACTTAGCACATCCTACTTCTCTGTTAAAACATGTACACAAACAAAATATTTTTAGAGTAATGCAAAGTAATTTCAAGAGAGCTAATAACTAGGAAATTGGGGGAGATCAGGAAAAGACTTCTGTAGGAGCTATACTTGGAAGGAAGCTATGCCTTCAGCTAAGCAGAGGTCAGAAGGAAATGCTTTCTGGAGATGGGGACCACTTGTACAAAGGCATGGAGGAGGTAGATGGAAGATTGTGTACAGTCAATGGCCTGTTTCACTGTAGGATAATTTATGGGAGCCGAAGAAAGAAACGCTACCCTCTTCTTAAAACCTCAACAAGGAAAAATGAATGAAAATCATAGTAGAAATGCCTTATGGATGTGAAGGAAGTTTTGAAGATTTTTCTTTAGGTATAAAGAGATTCAAGATAGGATGTATTTAAGAAATTTGTACCACAAAGGTCTTAGGAATCCTTTCCCACCACGTGGTATGAGTAATCTTAAGGGGAATTTCAAAATGGAATCCTAAGTAACTATTACTTTGTGGGACACAATTTTATGTGGATATCTGTTTTTAAAAAAAATTATTTGTCATCTTTCAGTAGTTGTTTTAGAGACAATAATTCCTCAATGAAATTTCCCAGTCTCTTGAGCAAAATGAATAAAATTAAATCCTAAAACTTAGAGTATGCAATATTCAAGTGAACTATTGGTACAGAATACTGTGTTTTGTGAAACAAGGATTGCTAAAAAAAGATATAATGAATTCAGTGGACTTTATTACCCCCCCAAAATTATAAAGGAACCTAAGTATTAGATGAAAAAAGACTTAAAGAAATAGTTTGTCTTTCCAAAGTTATTATTAAAGTTTCTAAAAAGTTATTCATTGTGGCATGCTTTTAAGTATTAATTCTTTAACAAGTAAAGCACTGTAAATAACTTTCAAATGAAATGCTTTACTTTAGAGGTGAGGTCTGTTCTCTTTCATTCTCATAATAAGGCCTTATTTAATAAGTTTATGCCTTGAGTAAATATAGATACCTTCTAAAGTATTGATATGTGCAAACACACTTGAAACAACTGGAAGAGTGGCTGCTGCTGAGGTTTAGATTAAGTGGCAAAACAGGTATGTTTTTAGGTGATGGGACTGGGTAGTGGTAAATGCTTCCTCATTGACTATAATTGTATAATCTAAAGAAGAGAGGTTATTCGACTCCTTTCTCCAGATTGATTCTAGCTCATATCTTCATGCTCCATTTAATATTATAGTGACATTTTCATCTGGGTCATATGAATAATTTTTATGGAGAAAAAGCCAACTGAACATAATCAATTAGTGGATGCTGAATTTACGGATTTATGGAAGCAAACTCATAGCATCTTTCATTTTAATTTATCAAATCTCATTACAAGTCTCTTCCTATCTTTATATTGTTGAGAATTAGTTTTACTTATGTAAGGTGAACAGAACACTTGTTTTTATTAGCTATGTCATTTATAATATATACTTATATATATATTATGCATATAATATATATCATTTATAAAAATAAAGATTAAACAATTAAACAGAGAATCTTCAAAGTGTCCCAAAAAAGCGTCCCCAAAATACTTAGTCATCTTTTGATACAGAGTCTTTGCCATTGCTCTTTCTCTCTTAACTGCATTTGGATATTTACCTTCTTATTAGCAAAATGTAGTCAGGTGAATAAAAAGAGATATAGGGAAAAATGTATGATTTAAGTGGTTAGTAAGTATGGTAAAATTTAGTTGCAGAAGATGTTAAAATAGCATTTTGATTTTTGTTCCTTGTTATTGTGAATAGTTTATTTAGGAATTCTAAGTAAAATCTCATCAACCAAATTTGATTTTTTGAGGAAAGAGTGCTGAAAAAAACAACAAAGGAGAACTAGTCCTGAAGAAGGATGAATGAAGGAAAGCATTTATGGAAAGCAGAACCTTTAAGAAACTTAATCTCTTGTCTTTTCCATTTTGATTAGAGAAATAGGAATTCCTGATTTTACTACTACCCAGTTTTGTTGTTGTTTTTGTACCGTTTTGTCATTTATTTTAAGGAATTATTTAGTATGAGAATGTAGTTGAGCATGATAGCATTTGAGTTTTCAAGGAGGCAAGGTGAAAATTTAAAATCAGAGTGAAATTTTAGATAAACTATGTGCTTTCTGTGATTTACCAGACATATTTTGGATGTGAAAATTTGTTCCAAGCCCTACAATATTTAAGGTACTGTGCTAGGCCTTGGGTGCAGTGACAAAAATAAAATTCTTCTTCCCCTTTAGGAACTTACCTTCTACTGACAGTGGGGAAGCATGATATATGTACATGAATACATATAATTCAGGTTAATTTGAGAGGTAGAAGAGCACTAACTACTGGGGAAATTGAGGGAGGCTTTGTGTTAACTAAAGATTAGTATTGTTGGTTATATAAAAGCAATTTATTAACATTTGATGAAGTTTAAAAATATTTTATATTCTGATGTATATCAAAATTCATCAACTCCCCAAACTGGTTACTTTTTCCTTTCAGTTATTTGTGAAATTTAATACATCTTCATTTTGAGGTTAAAGCTCTTCTTTCATAGGTAATGTTGCTTAAGGATTACCTCATTTCACAGATGTGAATAATGAGCCCTAGAAAAGTGAATGGACTTTGATAAGAACATGCAGGAGTTACTAAGTAGCAGAGATGGAATTTGCATCTTTACCCTTTGATGCCAAAGCCAATGTCATTTCCACTAGACCATATTTTTTTTCCTTAGTTTTTCTTCATATAGCCATTAGGGTTCTATATTTAATTGATTTGTACAGTTTCTGTTTAAAGTGAATTATGCATTTTTATTTTGGATAGTAGTACTAAAAGCTGTTTAGCATAAAAGGAGACTTTTTAAAAATAATTATAGCCTTTCCTTATACTTCTGGGATGTAATTTTGATAATAGTTAATACTGAGTTATATGTTTTTTGCATTCTCTTCAGTGATGTGGTATTATTTTCCCTTGTTTACAGGGTTCCTGAATTATGGATCATAGGGCATAATTTATATACTTAGTATTGTATTTATGCTTAGAGAGTGTTGTAGGTGAATTATGAGCCTTTCTTACATGAAAAAACTTTTTTATAGAGCTCATCTTTTGAAGTGTTGCTTGAAGATAAGTTGTTGATGTTTTGATGCAGTAAAAAAATTAAGGATTGCTGATACTATTGATAAGTGAAACTGCCATTCATTTTATAGTAACAGAAATGATTTAGAAATACTATTTTCTTTTTCTTTTTATTGTTGCAACTTTTGAGAGTTATTAAAATCTAAACACTGATCATTTTAAGAGTTGTTCACAACAATTAAAGTTTAATAAAATATACTTTTGTTTCTAGGTGAAAAATTTAGAGAACTAATGGATAAGTTCCTGAGGGTTAACTTCAGTAAAGGCTGCCCACCCTTGTTTACCACTTTGAAATCTTTATATTACAATACAGAAAAGGTAAAATTTGGTATTTATTCAGTTATAAATTATATATATGTATATATATTATATGTTATATTCAGTTATAGTCTTTGTACTAACTTAATTAAAATTATTATAGAAACAATTTCCCATTAACTTATATATATTTGTAGTTTAACAATTTCTTCTTGTAATGTGTTAATTCATCTATTTTTTATCTTGTCAACACATAGCCTGAAGATGTACACTTGGATGGTATATTTAAAAAGCAAAATAATTGTCACTCATGTAAAGTAAAGGGATTTCTGAGCATATGTAAGATTTAAAAAGTTAAATCCTCTCTTGTACGTGCTTACTAATTCTAGTGAGTTTATAGTTTGAGATGTTAATATGATTTTCACCAAAAGATATGACCATGAATTTACCCATTATTTTATTGTGTTTTGAGTTCCCAGCTTTTAGTACATTTATATTTGTTATCAGCGCTCCTGGAATTATAGTAGGGGCATGTGAGAGGAGAAGGGAGAGAACGAGAGAGAAAGAAAATGTGTATGTATGTGTGGGTGTGTGTGGCCAAGTTGCCAACAAAGTCTTAGAATAGTGATAGGCTTTATCAGTGCTGACTTACATTGGTAGAAGGACTTTTCGTATACCAATTAAATGGTTCAGATAAAAAAATCCTAAGAAATAGGCTAGGTTTATTAAAAGTTAAGTTATTTTTTAGCTTGAACTTAATGTCAAAGTTATATCACGGAATGATTCGCTTTTCTTTTTGATGTGTATTAAAAGGTAAATTGCATCTAAATTTTATATTAAAATGGTAGAAAACTTATGTTCACATTCCATTTTTCTGCCTTCTATTTATTACCTTCCTTAAACTTGAATTCTTTCTGAAATGACAGCCTTTTAAAGAATCATTTAGTTCATGAGGCAAGTGTTATAATAGATCCATCAGGAAGAGTTAACTAACTTTTTCATCTTTTAATCTGGTTCTTCTATTATAAGTATTTATAAGTTTGTAATTATTAATATTTTGGAATTTGACTTGCTTTTAGATGTGTTGATAAGTATAACTTATTGGTTTCTCCTTTGAACCTTAAAAAATTGATCCTACCACAGTGAATTATACAGGAAAAGTAAATAAAAATTTTTTTGTCTTTAATAATGAAGCCTCTTAATTATGGCAGTTTTTGTTTGAGTTCTTCAGACAAGATGACAAAATTAAATTTACTATTAAATTGACTAGTAAAAGTGGCATATGTATATGTATGTATGTATGTATAATATTTTTCCTGTTAAAACCATCATGGTATATATTTGGTTTGGTCCTAATGTTTCACTGAGTTCAGTGAATAATTGTTATACATAAGTTGCTAAATTTCTACCAATAATTCTTTCTCCAGGCTATTATATATTTGATTAAAATAATCCCACTAATTTTAGAAATTTTTAGAAATAATGGAGAATTATGTATAGCCATTTTGTACATTAGTAAAATAATATATTTTACCAACAGAGAGTAGAGTGGTAATTCTAGACTTTACTTATTTCAGACCTTTATATGGGAGCTACTTATAACTTTTTGGCATAGTAGTTAGAGTCCTGCGCTTGAAGACAGGAGAAATGGACCTAAAACCTACTTTAGAAGCTTCTTAGCTATGTGGTTGTAGGCAAGCCACAATTTTCTTCAACTATAAAAAAGAGATAATAATTCTTGGTATGACTGGCTTTTCAGGATTGGTGTGAGAAAAGAGCTTTGCAAACAATAAAGGTATATAAATGTGAGTTGTTAATAATAACTCCCCCTACACACACACACACACACACACACACACACTTTTACATTTGACTAAAGATGCCTAGATCAGTAGTGTGTAAGCACACTATGGCCAGAGAATTTTTTAGTAAAAAGTAAGGCGCTGTATCATTCATGAGAAGTTAGTGTGAATTATAGAAAGTGAATTGTAACCTGCAGAAACTCAGTGCATTAGTGGGTCAGAAATTTATTGCTATGAAAAGAGGAAAAAATTGTTGAGAAAAAATTTGAAATAAAGTAAATGAAAGATTTAGTGATTTTTTTTTTTTGCCTTTTAGGAAGAATTGATACATATTGATCATATGTATTCACATTATAATGTGTAATTGACTTTTAGTTCATTATGGGATTTTAAAAGAGGGATTAATCCTCAAACCAGAATTTGAAAACAGAATTGGGAAGTATAATTCAATGTTTCATCAAGGTCTGATAGTATAAAGATGGAAATAAGTCAGTTGAGGTGGTGATAAAATGAGGTTTTTTAATGATATTAAGTTTGAAATGAGTTACAAATATGTTTGGAACATGTTCAGAATTTAAGTCATTTTGGTGCTAATCTGTGAATAAAGAAGTGAGTTGATTTTGAGCACATGTCATTCTTCTCATACAGAATGAATCCAGTAGTATTTTTGAGTAGTGAGAAAGATTTAGGTAAGTTTGTCAGATTTTAGTGTGAAATGAGAGCAGAATTATATACATGTAGCTAGATACTATTGTGATGTGATAGAAATTAATTTTTCTGTCTTCATATAAGTATTTTTACTTATTTTTTTTTAGGATTTTAAAATAAATGTTTGTCAGTGAGCTCTTAGGAAATCTAAACTTTGAAAAAATAAAGCCCTGAGATTTAGATATCTTTTTGATCTGATTCAAGAATAAAATAGTGATTTATCTGTAGTAATAGGACTGAGTAATAGTGAAGAAAATATAAAAAGCACCATTTTGGTTTAAAAGAAATCAGTTCAACAGGTGCTTATTAAATGCCCACTATGTGCCAAGGTTTTATAAAGACAAAAACCATATTTATTGCCTTCAAGGAGCTTACATACTGGTAGGGTAAATGTAAAGCTAAGTAAATGGAAAGTAATTTTTGGATCAAGAGAGTATTGTCAACTGGGGATATCAGTAAAGGCTTTACCTAGGAAGTGGAACCCGAATTAATCATTTTTTAAAATCCAATTTTATTTTATTTTCAGTTTTGAATTGAGACAATAAGAAAAACAAAACCTGGTTAAAATATGTATAAATTTGTATTGAACAAAACAAATTCTTGCATTATCCATGTCCAGAAAAACTGCCATAATCATCTCTTTGAGTCTGTCACCTCTCTTATCTGGAAGCGAATAGCATGTTTGATCATTAGCCTTCATGAATGGTGATTTGTCATTGTACGGACCAGATTTCCTTAATCTTCTAAATGTGTTTGTCTTTATAGCATTGTAGTTGTGTGTATTTTCTCCTTTGCTTCCGCTCACTTCACTTTGCATCTATTTGTACAAGTCTTCCCAGATTTTCCTGAAATTATCTCCATCATTTCTCAATATAGTCTTCCATCAGATTCATATATCATAACTTGTTTATCTGTTCCCCAGTTGATGAGTATCCCCTTACTTTCCAGTTCTTTGCCTCCGTGAAATGTGCTGTTATACATGTATGTTCTTTTCCCTTTCTTTCATCTCTTTGGGGTGTAACTTAGATATTACTGGGTATTCACAATTTAATAGATGTTTGGGTGTAGTTCCAAGTTGCTTTCCAGAATGACTGGACAAGTTTATAAGTCAGCCAGTAGTACATTAATGTGTCTGTTTTTCCCACAGCCCCATCATGATTTGCCATTCCATTTTTTGTTAACTTTGATAGTCTGAGGTATATACCTCGGAGCTGTTTACATTTCTATTTATCTTTTAGTACATTAGAACATTTTTTCATATGCTACTTGATTTCTTTCTTTCAAACTGTTTCTTCATATTCTTTGTCCATTTATCAATTGGTGAATGACTCTTATTCTTATAAATATGACTCGTTCCTTATATCTTAAAAATGAGAACTTTATCAGACTGAGTTGAATCTTGAAGGAAGTTGGAGGGTTCTAGGAAGCAGAGGTGAAGAAAGAATGTATTGTAGGAATGTAAATAGAACTTGTGTAAAGGCATATGCCAGGAGATGGCATGTCAAGTTTAGGGAACAATTAATAGGAAAGTTTGTGTTATTGTAATTCCTCCACCAAAAATTTGTCTTCAGTAAAAATTTTATCCCTATTTTAATATTTGCATTCTCTGATGATGCAATATGGCTTCTTATGGTAAAGCAGTTTGAGAATATGTTAGGATGCTATCTATGTATGTACGTGCCATCTTCTTTGGAAAAATATTTGTTTTTATTTATTGAGCTTCTTGTATGATTCTTAGAATTTTGAACATATTAATGGTATATGTTAAAATATTAAGATGTGATCTCAAAAAATAAAAGGGAAAACTTTGATCCCATGTGTTGCTGCCACTATCCTATAATATTTAGCTTAATAATTATGTAAAAGTAAATAAAAATACCATAGTTTATTAAGTTTGTGACATTTTTAAAATAATTATAGCATAATTGAGAACATTTAGCTGCCTAAAATATACTTAAAGGGATGGTTTTGTTGTTTTGTTAAAATAATGATAAGTTATACATAGTGTATTTGGAAAAATGCAAGCATACTTGTCACCAATAATCTCATTCAGAACTTAGCTAGTCTCAGCAATACAGTGATCCAAGACAACTCCAAAGAACTCATGGTGAAAAATGCTATCCACATCCAGAGAAAGAACTGATAAGAGTTTGAATGCAGATCAAAGCATAATATTTTTCACTTTTTTTGTTTTGTTTTGTTTTTCCTCTGGGTCTATGCTTTCTTTTGCAACATGACTATTGTGGAAATATGTTTTGCATAATTGCACATATATAACCTATATCAAACTGTTTATCATTTTAGGAAGAGGGGAGGGAAAGAGGGAGAAAATTAGGAGTTCAAAAAAATTTCAAAATGAATGTTAAAAATGGTCTTTACATGTAGTTGGGGAAAAATAAAATATTTTTTGCTTTTTGGAGGGCAGTTGGGGTTAAGTGACCTGCCCAAAGTCACACAGCTAGTGTGTCAAGTGTCTGAGGCCACATTTGAACTCAGGACATCCTGACTCCAGGGCCAGTGGTCTACTCACTGCGCCACCTACCCGCCCCCAAATAAAGTATTTTTTAAAAATGTCATTCAGATTTAGAACTGTTAATTTTCTAGACCTGAATCTGTGTCTTAGTGTGTTTTTTTTCCCCCACTCCTGTTTTCTTTTGCCTTAAACATTTTTAGCCCTTTTTAATGGACTACTAATTTTTAAATTTTTTTATAGTAAAAACTATTTAATATAAATACCTCAGTTTTAGTGATTTCAGCAGTTATTGTTTATCTTTTTTTTTTTGAGGGGAGGAAGGCAAGGCAATTGGGGTTTAAGTGATTTGCCCAAGGTCACACAACTAGTAAATGTCAAGTGTCTGAGGCTGAATTTGAATTCAGGTCCTCCTGATTCTAGGTCTGGTTCTGTATTCATTTTACCACCTAGCTGCCCCAATTATTAATTATCTTAACACTTTTTGAATTGTAACACTAGCATGAGAGGATGCATGGTGTAATGCAGAGGTGTCAAACTCAGCTGCATATGACCTGAACTAGATTAAAATGTAATTGGGAAATGTTTAACAAAATAATAAAAATACATAGATAATGTTAATTTATAGTTTTCTAAGTTTCTAATATGAGCCTCCAGGGACCCCTTCCTATTTGATTTCAACACCATTTTATAGCATAGTTTTTAGAAAGTTGGACTAGCTTCTTAATACATTGGTTCTCTTTGTTTGTATAGGACTTGCCATGTTTTTCTTAAACTACCCCCTTCATCAGTTCTTATACCACAACTTGTTCAGCCATTCCCCAATTGATGAGAATTTCCTTGATTTCCAATTCTTTGCAACCCCAAAAAGAACCATTATAAGTATTTTTGCAGGTACAAGTCCTTTTTCTGTTTAGTATTCTAAAAAGTTACTGTACTTAGTAATACAGAGATATTTTAATATGTTTTAGATTTGTCATATTTTTAAAATGTTCATATCTTATTGAATCATACTTTATTTTGGGGTATTTTTTGCAGGGAGCAAGGGACAAAAATAATTAAAGTTGAACATAGCACTTCCAGCACATTTAGTAGTGTTTCAATTGGAGCTCAAGAAATAACTAGCATATTGATGACCTTCTTAAAGCTGAATTTATTATTATCTTTTGTCATATGACAGAGTCCCTCCATAGGAGAAAAAAGAATCTTTCTATCTACCATATTTCCAATAATTTCATTTTTCCCTTAATTTTTTTTCAATAGCATTTTTTTTTACAATTATATGTAAAGACAATTTTTAGCGTTCATTTTTACAAGATTTTGAGTTTCAAATTTTTCTTCTTTCTCTCCTTTCATTTTTCTGAAATGGTAAGCAATTTGATATAGGTTTTATATATATACAATCATGTAAAAACATTTCTGTATTAGTTACAGTTATGAAAGGGGAAAAGGGAAAGGGAAAAAACACAATAAAATTAATTAAGTGAAAATAGTACGCTTCAGTCTGCTTTCAGAGTCCATCAGTTCTTTCTCTGGATGTGAATTGCATTTTCAATCATGAGTCCCTTGTAATTTTCTTGGTTTATTGTACTGTTGAGAAGGGGTAAGTCATTCAGAGTTGATCATCATACAGTGTTACCGTTAATTTGTACAGTGTTTTCTTGGTTCTGCTCATTTCACTTTGTATCAGTTCATGTAAGTCTTTCCAGGTTTTTCTGAAGTCCAAGTTTTTCTGTTCATCCTTTCTTATGGCACAATAGTATTCCATTACATTCATATACCACAACTTGTTCAGCCATTTCCCAATTGATGGGCATCCCTCAATTTCCACTTCCTTGACACCACATAAAGAGCTACTATAAATACTTTTGTACATGTTGGTCCTTTCACCTATTTTATGATCTCTTTGGTATATAGACCTAGTAGTGATATTGCTGGATCAAAATGTGCAGTTTAATATTTCCAACAATTTCTTGAGATATAGACCATCTTATATTGGCTAGCCCTGCTGATATCAGTTCTACCAGGCTAATGACTTAAAGGCTAACTCTTTAATGTTTGAGATAAATTAGATCATCAAATGTATAAGCAATAATTTTCATCTAGTGTATTAATAATATATCTTACCAATTTTGTCATAGTCATATGGAAATTTATTATCACAGTTTGCAAATATTGATATAAATTTTTGGATACCTTGATACACACTTTTGAATGTTATAAATGGTAGAATTTTTAGGTATTAAAAATATATAACCTGTTTTGTTCACTGATTCTTTCCTAGTGAGTATTTTGCTATTTGTAATTTTGAGAGTCATGTGATACAGAATTCCCAGAATTTGAAGGCTTTGAGATTTTATGCCTGATTGTAATCATTTGTCCTAGAAGTCTTGATGCTTGCAACCTTTCTTTTGATTTTAATTTGTTCTTCCATTTATCATTTTTAATATAAGTTTGAAGTATAATCATTTTTTTTGAGGGGGGGGAACATTTTAAAAATGGAGATAAATACCAAGAGAAAATTTTGGGCAATGCAAGCATGTTAGTTTTATGAAAATTGCCACTTATGAAATTGAAATAAGCTGATTTAATAAGTCTTTTTTTAATTTTGTGAAATCATTTTATATAATTATCCATAATCATTTTAAGACATCAAAGAGAATTATATTTCAGTCCTCTTAGTCTTTAAGATACCATCCCCTAGCTTATTTTTTAACTTAGTAGAGGTTGGATCATCTTCTTTTCTGGAAAGGACCACCCTTAAATCATCAAAAAATAGATTCCAAAATACTATTCCTAGTATTATATAACTTTATTTTTGAGGTCTTAATAAAACTTATTCAGTGTTAACCCTTTGGCAATAACTTAACAACTACTTATTGTTTGTTGTAGTAAAATAAAATAGTCTTGTTAGCATGTTCTGCCAATGAGACCTAATTTGTAGGCTTAACCCCTTTATGAATTTTGCATAAGATCATAGTTGTGAAAACCCATTTTAATAATTTAAAGTACTGTATATTTACAGAGTTAAACATCCCTAAAGTATTAGAAAAGGTTTTTTTAGGTTGGTTGACTTCCTAACCCTCCAGAGTCATCTTGAAACTCTTTCATTGAAAAGCTGGATGATGAATGAGAAAATAGATACATAAATTAATTCTGTCGTTACTCATGCTAAAAAGAAAGATATCAAAAGACAGGTTCTGCCAGTGGGTGAGTTGCTACTGCTGTTTTTCTGTGTGCAAAGTACAGCACATGAAACACCATTTTTGTCATTTATATTCTTCTTCAGTAACTAGTTAGTATGTGCATGTTGAGCACAAATCTCCTAAATTTGTAGTAGATTGCTTATTACAATGTTGGTGGTACGTTTTTAGGGTTTTTTTTTTCAATTTCAGAAGATATTTGCATTGAAAACATATTTAAATGAAAATTTGTGTAAAAATACTGGTTAGCTTATCAACAGCAATAATAGTTTTGAAAACTAATAAAACTGAAGTCTAAAACTTTCTAAAGATTTTTTGGTGTGGGGGCAGCTAGGTGGCACAGTGAATAGAGCACAGGCCCTGGAGTCAGGAGGACCTGAGTTCAAATCCGGCCTCAGACACTTAACACAAAAACTAACCGTGCAACCTTGGGCAAGTCACTTAACCCCAACTGCCTTCCCCAAAAAAGGCAAAAAAAAAATTTTTTTTTTGGTGTACCCATAAAATCTCCCATAGTTTAAAAAAAAATTGAATTCTACCTGGTAGAGAAAAAGTCTGAATTTATATCTGAAATATATTAAAATTCACTCCAATCTTACCATAGATCTGGTCTTTACAGAGTACACCAACCATACTGGTTACTCTGTTTCTGTTACTGAAGCCTCAGATCCCATTAGGTTTTTGCTTTTCCGTGTTGTTTACTTGTAGTCTACTTCCCACCCTGTTCTAGACCCTTCCCCAAATCCTATACTTTCCCAGTCTGACATTTATCCCACTTGACATTTATCCCTCCCTTACTTCATTTTGGAAGATTAGGCCTGTTGTTTCACCTTGTGAATCCTGAATTACCTATTAAACATTAATTAATTGAAATGATTTCTATCACAGCAGTCACTTTAAGTACGTAGTTCCAAATGTGATGTTAAAATTTTTTAGAATCAGTTGTGATGTTTCATATTTAGAATATAAATTTTTTGCTAATTTTCAGTGTCTAATTTTGTATAACTGCTAAGGGTTAGTTATAGGGCTGCAAATTAAGTCTAAAAATAAATTTGGCAATAGGCAAGGAAATTTTACATTGAGAATCAGTAATGGGCATTATTATAAAAGAGGCAGTAAAATATGGTGGAGAGGGAAGGACTTGCTTTGGAGTCAGGATGATTTAGGTACACCTCTGCTACATATTGGCTAAGTGAAAAATTCTGAACTTGAACACAGTAATATGAGCATTTCCATGTACATTGTGGAACAGGAGAGAATTGTACATGAAACTGTGGATCTCATCTAGAACTTGCTTTTCTTTTTATGTATATATTTCATTCTGTAACTTTCAAAACTCCTACTTGATTGTGATTCTTTTTTGAGTGATAGTGCCCCTTCCCTCCCTCCAGTCTGTGTCTTAATTTGAAAAGAATGAAAGAAAAACAAAACACCTTAACAAACGTGTATAATCAAGCAAAACCAATTTTGCAGTGGCTACCTTTGCTAAAAAATTGTTATGTCTTACTCTGTTTTTAGCCCATTACTTCTCTGTCAGGAGACAGATATCATGCTCCATGCTTCATTGATCAGAATTTTTAAGTCTTTCTAAGTCAGTTGTCTTTACGATGTTGTTATTGTATAAATGTGTTCTCCTGGTTCTGTTCACTTTGCATCATTTCATCCAAACCCTTCCAGTTTTTTCTGACATAGCCCCTTTCCTTATTTCTTATGATGTAATATATTCCATTACATTCATGTGCTGTAATTTGTTTAGCCTTATGGGCATCCCCTTAGTTTCTGGTTCTTCACTACTTAAAAAAAATGAGCTGCTATATAAATATTTTTGTATGTATGGGACTTTCTTCTTTTTTGATCTCTTTGGGATATAGGTATAGGAATAGTACTGGGTGGGTTAAAGGATATGCACATTGTATTGACTTTTTGTATATGGATCCAAATTGCTTTCCTGAATAAAAAGACCAGTTCACACCACAAACAGTTCTTTAATGGATCTATTTTCTTGCAATCCTTTCAACATTTGTCCTTTTCCTTTTTATCATCTTTGCCTATATAAAGGTATGAGGTGAAACCTTAGAGTTATTTTGTGTTTATAAATTACTAGTGATTTGAAGCACATTTTCACATGGCAAGTGCAAATATTCCATAGATTATACAATTAATTCACTTCTTAAAAATGGACTCTAATGTGTAATTTCCCTAAATGATAAGTTTTCTAGTTGGTTTTTATTGTATAGTTGGATATGTGACTCAACATTTAGCATGAAGTCATGCCTAAAGTACTGGAAATAGTTTTGAATCATGCATTAAAGGAAGAGTGATTTTCTAACAAAACATAAATACCTTGTATTAGTACAAATACTAAAACTTAAAATATTGTTAACATAAATTGTCCATGTATGGCAAAATTCATGATGGATTCTTTAACTTAAATTTTTAGTTCTATATTGACTGGAAAATATTCCCTTTTAATACTTAACTTTTGTCTGTTTCTTTTAAATAAATTTACTTGTACTTTACCTTAATTTTAAATTTAACTTTCTTGGTTAATGTCTATTTAATGGCATTGATTTTATCCTTTCCGAGTTTCTTAATGGGGAAAACAAGCTCATCTCTTCTAAATCAGAAGATCAAATATAAAAATAATTTCCATAATTTATGCTAACTAGAATTTCTGCATAATATATTTTAGTGGAATATTTTCCTTTAATTCTTTTTTAAAAATAAAAACACCGAATTAAAGGTAATTCTTAATGCTCCCATGTATTCATTAAAGTCTAATTGAAAACATGATATTTAGGGTAGGCTTTAATCTTGATCTTCTTTATAGTGTCTACTTAATACTATGTGCTTCTTTTGGAATATCAATTTTGTGCAGTAAAATCAGTTAGACTCCATACATAGCACCTGCTTTGCACATTTTTCCCTTGCCTTTCCTGCACATTCTTTATATCTCCATGTTTAATGTTTACTAACCTGATTGAGAAAGAAATTAGTGAATGATTGCCAAGGATAATGTCTTCGGGTTCTTTTGTAAGGCCAAAGTTTTAGTATTTACAGTGCATGGTATCTAGTTAACTTGTTCAGTACTTTCTATTCCTAAAGCTACAAATTTTAATTTTTTTCTTTAGTGTTCATCCAAGTTGAATTTTTTTGTAATTCCAAGAAAATGTGCAGTAGTTTTGAACTTCATTTTTCACTTGTCATTGAAAGTCCTCATTAGTTTACCTGTACTTCCTCTCACTTATGAGCGTGAGACTCTTGAGAGAAGTCAACATCAAGGTTTGCGTCGGTTGTGTTACAGGTGCGTTGATTACGTTGAAGCTCGACATCAGCGCACATGTGCTCTGTCTGTAACTTAAAACAACACAGAAGCTCTGAGAATACATTGTCTGGCTGGATGAAGCGTCAGATGTCTTGAAAGAGATGTGTAAGGCTGTCTGCACAGGAAGGTAGGCTGTTTCCTCTGAAGACCTTTGTTTGTCATATTTTAGGAAGGATGAATTTCATTCTATCCTTGATTGAAATATTTCAAGATTGTTAGTTATTATTGAACATTTATGTCTGAATGCCCTTTAGACACCATGAACTAATTATAGAAGGCACTGAAAAAGTTACAGAAGTTTAACATCTTTCTACTCTTTCACCTTTTCTTTTCACTGCAGAAATATGCAAACACTGTGAGTCATCTCAGAATATTTTAATGGGAAGAATTAAACCACTCAACCATTATAACAGAGGAAGTAGTCATAGGCTAGCACATGAGGAGGGAAAGACCTGTTTTCTAATCATGTATCCCTATTGTGTTGTATTTTGTGTAACTTGGGAACAGTTCCAATAATTTGAGATATTAATTTGTCTGCCTTCCTAGTAGATAGAATGCTGGGTCTAGAGTTAGGAAGACCTGGGCTCATATCCTGTTATTGATACTTATGTTGGATGCTCTTGGGCAAATCATTTAATCATTTCACCTCATCTGTGAAATGAGAGGGCTGGACTGGATGGTCTTTTAGGTCCCTCTCAGCTCTAAATCTGTGAAATCAATCCTATGAACTTCACGAGGGAAATTATGAGACTGAAACTTGAAAGAATTATAAAGGTTAAATAAATATAGTATCATCATAATAGCTAAATGCATAAATAGAATGGAATAATATAATGAAAATTGATGCTTCTCATTAAAAATACTTAAATTTCATATTCTTAAAAAAGCTAGGGAAGTTTTAGAAGGTAATAGAGGAGAAATATTTCTCTAGAAAAACTGGAATTTTACTTATTTTCAAAATAAATTAATTTTATTTTGTGACAATAAAAGAAACATTTTTCTCTTATGCAATCTTATACATATTATTCAGACTAGTATTAAATTATATATAAGAGAGTGGTCTGAGGACATTGGGTCTCTAGTCAGTATAAGAATGGCTCAGGAATCTGTACGTATTAGAAAAATATTAAAAAAATTTTAAATACAGTGACTCATTGCAGTGCACAAAGACTCTGGCACATCTAAATGAAACAGTCCCTGCCTTTAGGTGGTTTACTGAGTGAACCAAGTGACCTTATACAGTACTGCCGTAAGACTTAATGAGAAAGTTTTTAAGGCCGTTGTGTATTTTTCTGAAATGAATATATTTGTGATCTTCTTCTTTACAAACGAGCTTTTTATCTAAAATTGGAAGAAAGGAGAATAATATTTGATTGAACTTTGGTCGTGCTAGTGCTCATGCTATTTTTGTCCACATTGTACTTGTTAGGTTTACAAAATAATACCACTGTTTTGTATAGTCATGAAGAAATAATCTCTAGTTTTTGGTAGAATTGTTCATCTTTTCCTGAAGAATTATTACGCATTGTTTCTATTGCAGAGAACCTCTGTAGGAAGAAAAAAGTCTTTTGATGAGACCAGATACTTTGAGAAACAATGTATAAGTACTTATTTTGGTTAGCAAAAATAAACTTTCTTCAGTTGCAAAGTTAAAAAAAACCCAAAATACAACTATTCTGCAATTTTAATTTTGAGGGAATTTTAGTTTGACACTCAGGTGTTTTGAAATACTAAGAAAATGAATTTTGTGATTTAAAGAATGAGCTGTAAGTTCAGAGGCTTTAATCCAGGTTCTGTGTTTTGTCTCTGTGATGTTGAATAACTCAGGTGGGTCATTTTTCTTGCTTTATTGTAAATATTCAATAAATGGTTGCTGAATGCAGTGAATGGCATAAACCAACCTACTTGATGGGACTATGAAGAATTAATAATATTTGTGTTGTTTTTTGAAGAAATATACAGTAACTTATATGTTGTTAGAAATGCTAAGTAAACTGTTATGTCTATGCTTAAATTTATATAAATATTTTAATTTCTTTTTTATATGTAGAAGGAAGTATAATTTATTCACATTTGAGTTAGGGAAGATCCAGCAAGCAAGTCAAATAATTCCTCAGATCTGCCCCCTCCTCTCCCAGTAGTGCTACCTCTAAGATTAGAGGTTTGCTTTGTTTTATACGTAATTGATAAGCAGATTTAGCATATCTAATTATCTCATTCCAAATACATTTTTATCAGTGCCTTTTGTTTTTATATATTTTGTTAAATGATTCTTTATACAGTCTTTCATGTTGTCTTGAAATTAGGGATTTTTAAAAATTGTTTTTTAATTTCAGTTTAATGCATTTTTATTAAATAAAACAAAAGTAAAATTTTAAGAAAGGATGGAAAAATTAATATCAGAAATTTTAGTTTGTAGTTAACCTGTAATGCTGACCTCAGTGAATATGAAATTTTTTACAAATTAATTTTGGAAAAATAATATAGAATAAAGCATTTCTTTAATATAGCACAAGAAAAAAGATGATTGCACATGAAACTTCAGATCCAGATGGATCTGTAACATTTTTATATGTACTGCTGCTCTATGTTTTTGTAGGGGGAAAACATATTCTAGAGTTACAGACCTGTCATCAGGCTTTTGGAATTGCCCAGTAGATGGCAGTATTGTTTCATGAAGGAAGACAGAACAAAAAGAATGTAATGTTAGTAGAGCTATCAACCCCACCCTATTGTTTTATAGATGAGTAAACTAAAACCAAATGAAATACATCCTCAAATCTCTATTCTGATAAATAAAGATTTTGTGAGTTTAAAATAATCATTAGGAATCATAGGGAAGGAAATTTTTAAAAAAGCATTAGACTTTTATTCTTAATCTCCAGATTTTCTTTTTAAAAACCAAAAAAAGCCCATATTTATTTTAAGCTAACCATCTTATTCAGTTAGTTGGTTAGAAGCAGACCCCTGTTCATTTTCACTTTTTGCCTTTAAAAGTTATGTTTTCATAAAAGTCAGTTGTACTGTTCTCCTTTTCTGCAGATTTTTGAGTTTTAATCGAAACCAATACCTTGAGAGCTGGGTCCTTTTGTACCTTGCCTTTGCCTGTTTACACCACATCAAATGGCAAAAATATTTTAAGCATTGATTGTAGAATAAAATTTAGACTGTTAGCTGTGCCAGGCAATCAGAGTAACAAAAATATTTGTGAGGTTGATAAGATGGGTAGTGGTTGGGGAATTACTACTCTTCTGTTTTGGTGTCATTCTGAAGATTGCCAGCTTATCTTTAGAAAAATATCTTGTGCATTTGGGAAGAGTGAAGAAGAGGGGTCAGAGCTCTAAGAAAGCACTTTATATTATTGCTGTCTTTTGAAACGATTTGGCCAACACTGGGTGTAAAATTGCAACCTTTTAGTTGAATTCAAACTCATTAAATTGATATTCAGATGTGCTTAGAATGAAATCTGCTGAAAATGAACCTCTAATGTATGTTGTAGGTTCCCAGGAAAACCTAGGGATTATTAGACTGTGCTTCAGTTGAAGGGTGCAAAAATCTACTTAGGTTTTTTATGTTTCTTTTTTAGGTCAGGAAATATCTTTATTTAACACTAGAACAATAATGAATTTCTTTGTATTAGAACATGAGAAAAAGTCTTCTTGTGGGACAGATAGAGGAGCTTTATTTTTCCTGAGAAGCAAAATAGTTGAGTAGAAAAGCATTGAATCTTGTTTCCATCTAACACATAATTGAGGAAAAATCATTGAACCTACTTGAGCCTAAATTTCCTTTTCTATATAGAAAGAATACATAAATAGGTACTTTGGAGAGCTCCTTCCAAACAGTATAAAAAACCACATAACCATGAACCAATATACAGTTACTTCAGGGTTGTTGTGAGGAGAACAAATAAACATGAATCAGAAACCTTTAAGAAGCTACGTAAAGGTAGCTTTATTACTACTGGAATTACTACAGAGTTGTTATAGGAAAGATGAATTAACACATCTTAAACCTTAAAAAGCTACATAAAAGTGAAATGATAGGGAATTATATCAATGCCTAAAGGATTTATGGTTTCCTTGGTATAGGTTTCCCCTCATTAATTTAAATGGCAACTCTTCCATAACTATTTGAGATTGTCTTTCAGACTTAACTATGAGGGAAAATATATAATACCAGTAATAAACCTTTTGTTTAAATACAAAGACCACACACACACACACACACACACACACACACACACCTGCCAAAGCTCATGCTTTCCTCACATAGATTTTTAGAACCCAGTGTTGCCTTTTTGCCATATTGAACCATTGATTGGAGTTGTATTTAGTGGAGGAATAGGGAATTAGTACTTGTGTTTATTAAAACACGAAAAATAAGAGTTTTCATTGCGTTTTTTCTGATTCTCCCGCCTTTCAGTCTTTCATTTTTTTGTTGTCTAAACATCTCTAGTTTCTTCAAATGATCCTTACGTGTTATGTCTCCTTTTCTGAAGTTCCAATGTCCTTCCTAAAATGTGACGCTCAAAAATGAACATAAAACTATAGCAGACTAATAACATTATACATTTTTTGTTCTGAGTACTGTGTACTGTGTACCCCCCAACTCCTGTGGTATTGTTTACCTGAACTTACATACATCTCTTGTGGCAAAGGACTTGATATCTCCTTGGATATTCCCTTAAATTTTCTAACTTTCCTTTTCCTCTGCCTCCTAAAATCCAGTGACCTACTCCTTTACCATAGCCACATAGGTGTGTTCACATGAATGTTATATTTCCCTAATTAAAAGCTGACATTCCCGTCTGATCATACCATCATTCCACCTCTTTCTGTGCTTCAGCCCTCTTAAACTTGTTTTTTGCTGTCATCAAGATCTCCTTTATTCCCTCCTGTCTATTTCAGCAGGTTATTCCTTGGACATTCCTGTCACTCTTGAATCTTTAGTCCCTCTCTATAGACTGGTGCCTTCCTTTCTTCCTTCAAACCAAGCCTAAGCCTTCCTTCATCTTTGAAAACCTTTGTCTAAACCTCACCATCCTTTCAGACTTTTGTCCTAGAACTTTCTTGCCTTTCTGAGCCCAACTCCTGTCTATACTCACTGTCTGTACTTTATCTGATTCCTCGGCTCCTTGTATCTGGCTTCTGAAATCATTACTCAGCTGAAATTGTTCTCTGCAGTTAACCAACAGTCTCCTAATAGCCAAATTTCGTGTAATCTTTTCTCAGTCTTAATCCTTCTATAACTATTTGTTGCATTTGACAGTATGGATAACCCTTTTAAAAACAATTTATTTATTTTCAGTTTTCAACATTAACTTCTATAAGTTTTAAATTTTCTCCCCCTCCCACTTCCCTCCATCCCAAGATGGTTTGCAATCTGATATGGTCTCTAACACATACATTCCTATTAAACACATTTTCATGTTAGTTATGTTGTGTAGAAGAATTACAATGAATGGGAAAAACCATGAGAAAGAAAATAAAGCAAAAAAGAAAAGTCTCCTTCATTCTGCATTCCAACTCTGTAGTTCTTTCTCTGGATATGGTTGACATTTTCCATCATGTGTCCTTTGGAATTGTTTTAGGCCCTTGCATTGCTGAGAAGGGCTAATGGGTAATTCTTTTCTCCTGCATACACTCTCATACCTGGAATTTTGTGACACCATTATCCCTTGTCCTCACCTCTGCAACTGTGGATGTTCCACAAGGATATGTCCTGGACCCTCTTTTCTTCTTCCTCTGTATTCTCTTGGTGACTCATAAGCTCCCATGTGCTTTACTATGGTCTCTATGCAGATAAGTTTTAGATCTACATGCCTAGCCCCAGGCTGTCCCGGTAAGCTTCAGTCTTATACCACTAGTTGCTTGCTTCAACTTAACATGTCCAGAATTGAACTTACTATTTTTACCTCTAAACTCTCCCTTCCAAACATCTGTTTTTCTGTCAAAGTCTCCCAGGTTTGTAACTTTGGAATTATCCTAGGCTTTCACTCTCCTTTGCCCCACTTAACTAGTCAGTTGCCAAATCTTGCTTTTACCTTCACAACATCTTTTGTATGTGACTCATTGTCTCTCTTCACACACCATCTTTCCTCCTTCATTGCTTCTCAGTAGCATCCTGATAAGTCTCCCTGCCTCAAGAATTGCACACTGCCACCCAAATAATTTTCTTAGATGCAGATAAAACCGGGTGACTCCCCTACTCAGGCAATTCTACTAGCTTCTTATTGCCTCTAGGTTAAAGCATAAACTCCTCTATTTATCTTTTAAAAGCAACATATTCTGGCCCTAAACTATTTCATTGGACATTACTTCCCCTCTCACACTCTTGTGATCCAGCCAAACTGACCTCAGAGTTCCACTCATGGCACTCCATTTCCTATCTTCTTGTCTTTATTTTGGCTCTCTCACATTCCTGGAATGGATTTCTTATTTCCACCTCATAGAATCCCTTTTTTTCCTTTATTATGAAGCCTTGGCCCTGTCTTTTGCTTGAAGACTTTCCTTACCCTTGGTTCCTAGTGTTATACCTTGCAAACTACCTTGTATTGAGCTATTTTATATTAATGCTTATTAACTTTATATTCATGATGGCATATATATTCTACATACTTCTTTTCTCCCCCATTAGAACATAAGCTTATTGTGAGTAAGACCTTGTTTTATTTTTTGTACATATATCCCTAACATCTAGCACAGTACCTGGCAGTGTTAAGTTCTTAAGGAGTACTTGTTTGATTGATACACTTGTTAATGAGGCATTTCTTCCTTTAGCCTGTACTTGGGCAGTTGGTTTTTTGAATCTAAATATAAAGAATTTCAAATCCATGTCTTTTTCAAGATTTGTTTCTCTAGCAAACTGAGAGTCAGGTTGATTCTGGATTACCTGTGACAATAGGATACAAGGATAGCATAAATTATTATGAAATCTGAAGATAATTAGTCATTATAGTAATTTATGATGCCAACTTTTTAAAAAAATTAGCATTGCAAACAGCAACAAGCAAAATGTTATTTTTTTCCTCTCCTCCATTCGTTCTTTGGAAGTATTAGTGCAATGATCCTCACCAGTAGAATAGTTGAAATGAGTGTATTTTCTTTGATTTATTCTTACACCCTGGTCATAAATGTTTAAAATATTAGCAGTGACAATGATTAACTTTATGCTATCATATGATTAAAAATTGGAAGTTCTAATACCTAAATTATATTTTTTGGGCTTTGTACGGAAGTCCTGCTTGTTTCCTTGAAAATACTTCCATAATCTTGAAGAACTCTGGAGATTTTTGTAGATTTATCAGGAGCTCTTTTTTGGACAACATGTTTAGAAAAATGTTGTTGGTGTAGATTTAAGGACATATTAAAAATCACTGAAAATACTTTCATCAGTTTTTCATTTCTTGTCTTTTTAGGTATTCTGTCTCTTTCAGTACATACGTTTTCTCCTTTGGATTCTATTCCATTATGTTTTTACTTGATGCATCCCCTGAAGCAGTGGCAAAAGTGTATTATAGTAGCCTCATCTTATTACCTTTGCCTAGATTGTACCATCCAAGGTCATGAAGAAGTTTACCTTATGGAATAATGGGCTTTTTTGCTATCATTTCCCTTTTCTTTGTTGTCTGACTCTTATCCTTCTCCTCTACTTCTCTTAATGTTTTTGTTTTCTTTTAGAATAAATTTCTCTGAGAGTACATTTTGGGGCATGTTCTATATGTATCCACTATAGGGCATAACGTTGCCTATCAGTATTAGACTGTTAGAATGCTAGACTTTGAGTCAACAGAAGTGGAGCTTTCAACTTCTGCCTTGGATAGTGCTAGTTTTTTGAATAGGAGCAAATCAGTTAACTTCTTTGGACCTCAGTTTCTTATCTGTAAAATGAAGATAATAATATTTGTAGCACCTGCAGTTACACAAAGTTGTTGTGAAGTTCAAATTAGTTAATGTATTTAAATTCTTTATAAACCGTAAGTGCCATATACATGCCTACTATTAATTGTTGTTGGTTGGCTGTTTGTTTTGTGGTATTTTTCCAAAAAGTACTGTACAAAGAAGGCTGGAGAATATAGCTATGAAGTGGATTTGTTGGTCAACTAATCAATGAGGTCATTCTTAGACAGATTTAAATAAAGAGGATTTTGTGTAGAAAAGGACTGAATTGTTCGGCTGTAACTGTCCAATGATAATATATGATAAATACATAAGGTCACTTCTGCAGAACCAATAAAGGATGGAGAAAGAATAATAATATGTGATATAATAATAATGTGATAGCATTTGATGTAGATTAGATCATGTGATCATTAATTAAACTCATTTTTGTAGATGATGGAACTGGGGACTTAGAAAAGTTGCCTTTAGCCAGATAGGTAATAAATTTCAGTGGCAGAATCTGAAAACCAAAGCTCTCCTGACTCCACATCCAGTAGTCCTTCTGCCACATCGAGCTACCTTTCTTGAAGTTGTGTCTGAAATATAAGAGAGCTGGGGAACCCTTACCTTGTAGTAGAGTACCAGTATTATGGGACCAGACAACGAGCAAAGTGAGATTGGCTTAGACTTGGTATATATGTCTAAATTGTGCAATTTGGTCACTAAAAACAGAAATTTCCTCTTTTGTTGAAAATAAGGTAATTTATTCTGAGGTTTTATTTTTAGAGAATTTATTGATAACTTTTGATTTTGTTACATTCTAATATAAATATATCTCCCCTATACCTATTTAATTTTCTCTTTAAAAAAAAGTTTACCAAAATCAGCCAATGCACTAGCATCTGACAGTATATGTGGTATTCTGTAGTTATAATGCCCCTTCTCTACAAGGAAGGGAGGGTGTGGCATTCCTCAGCCCTGCTTAGTGGGAAAGTTGGGTTATTATAGTTACTTACACAATGTTCAGATTATTAAAAAAAAAATCTTAACATTTACACTGTTGTAGTAATTAATGTTTATTGTTTTCTTATTTCTGCTTGCTTCTTTCTGCATCATTTCAAATAAGTCTTCCCATGTTTCACTGAATAACTTTTTTTTTTTATGGCGGAATAATGTTAAGATATAGCTGGATGTCGTGGAAGAGAGAGTGCTGGTCTTGTCTGCATTTAAATTCTGTCCTCAGATAATTAATAGTTTGTGACCCTGAAGAAGTCACTTAGAAGCTCTGAACTTCAGTTTCTTCACCTGTAAAATGGGAGTGTTAATAATAATGTCATGAACCTCCCAGGATTGTTGTGGGATCCAATGAGAATATATGTAAAGAGCTTTGCTGATCTCAAAGTATTTGATATTATTTTCCCATTATATTCCTGTTTCATAGTTTTGCCATTCCATAATTAGTAGGCACCTACTTACTTTTTCTGTTCTTTACCACCACAAAAAATGCTGCAGTGAATATTTTGATATAGAATCTTACATTTTTTGCCTTTGACATGCTTAATATATATGAAATGGAATTTCACAATCAGAGGATATGAGTATTTGAGTTCTGAAGTTTTATTAAAGTGTAGATTAACTTTTTTTTTCTTTTTGGAGGGGGGAAGGCAGGGCAATTGGGGTTAAGTGACTTGCCTGAGGTGACATGGCTAATAAGTGTTAAGTGTCTGAGGCTGGATTTGAGTTTAGGTCCTCCTGACTCCAGGACTGGTGCCACCTAGCCACCTCTGGATTAACTTTTCAATAAGAATTGTCAATAAGAGGATTTATTTTTTTTTTTTTTGCCTTTTATTTAAAAAAAATTTTTTTTAACGAACTTTTGTTTATTTTTAATTTACATAATTGATTTCCACAAGATTTTGAGTTGCAAATTTTCTCCCGGTCTTTCCCCTACCCAGCCCCCCAAAACAGGTATCCCACTGTATAACCCCATCCCCAATCTGCTGTCTCCTATACCCTCCCCCATTTCCCCTCTGACTTTCTGGTAGAGCAGGATGGCTCTCCCTACCCTAGTGCCTGTATATCTTATTTCCCAATAAGGTGATTTTTAAGGACAAGACTTAAAATAGCATATGACTTGAACTGTATATTCAGAGTCTGTACTTTTTTGTAAAATTTGCAGCCAAAACCTATACACCTAATTGATCTAATTACTTTGTTGTATATGTCAACAGTGACAACACTGTTCATTTTCTTTTCAATATCAGCACTTTGAAATGATCACTTTTGGTTTGGTTTTCTGTTTTAATTATGCTCTAGTATTGCAGTTCATGGAATGTAAATGTAAGTTCCTCGAGAGCAGGTGTTTTAAATTTTGTCTTTGTTTCTCCAGCATAGCATCTGATAAATATTAGTTGCTTAATA
>CM053600.1:133805122-133823420 GCA_028646575.1 Pseudocheirus occidentalis | reverse complement strand
CAAGTCAACAGGGGAGTTCACATCTTTTCACCAATGGACAGAATTCTATACTTAGCCCTAAGTTACTAGGTGCTACTTAGCCCTAAGTATCTGATCTACTTAGCCCTAAGTATCCTATCCACTTAGCCCTAAATATCCAACAAATTGATTACCATTACATCTGTCAGGTCCAAAGATCATTATCCTTGACAGAAGAAATGGGGTGGGGGGGGGAATCAGACTAATTAGTTCTCTTTTCTTTCCATAAGCACCCATCTTGTCCCTTTTGCCATCCTCTGCTTCCAAATGTAGCTCTTTTTTAAGTCTTTTTCCTTTAATCGTTAGCATTTTTCACCAGCCTAAGCTCATTCTGAATTTGGTCACTCCTGACCCAGTCATCTTTGACACAATGCTTCTGTGTTAATCCTCTGTCATCTGCTCTTGCTTTCATTTGTGTAATATCTTTTTTTTTAAATCTAAGTCAGCCCCATGCGTTTCTTCTGCATCTACATTGATCTCTTCCAGTTCCCTCCTAATCAGACTCACTTCTATCTGTATTTTAGAATTTCATTCTATAAGAGCTTCTACCTTGCTTATGCTGACTTCCCTTATAACATTTTAAGCCATGGGATCCTAGTATCTTTTCTTTAAAAAAAAAAACAAAAAGCATTCTCCTAACAAGCATTTGTGTTCTCGTCCTCACATCTCCTCCCCACCCCCTGAAAAAGAAATATAAAAACAAATATAACTAGAACTCTAAATTTTCAACTTTGACCAACATTATTCGTTGCATCACCACAGGAGGGTGTCAGTGAGCTTAGAATATGAATACTTTGGCTAGATAAATACCTCTTCAATACATCTGTAAATTACAGTCAGCAAGGCTAGGCAAGTTAACCTTCAGATTGTGAGTCAATGTCCCTTTCTACATTAATGCGAAGTTCTTTGAGAAAGTTCTAGAATACTTGTTTTCTATGTCCCCACAAAGAATTTTTGTTTTTTGGTCATTTCAGTTGTGTTCCACTCTTCATGACCCTATTTGGGGTTTTCTTGGCTGATATCCTGTAGTGGTTTTGCCATTTCTTTCTCCAGCTCATTTTACTGATGAGGAAACTGAGGCAAACAGGGTTAAGAGACTTGCCCATGGTCACACAGCTAACAAGTGTCTGAGGCCAGGTTTGAACTTGTGTCTTCCTGACTCCGCATGTGGCATTCTACCCACTCTGTGTGTGTGTGTGTGTGTGTGTGGGTGTGGGTGTGTATACACACACAGCAACACCTCCATACAAAGAAAAATAGACTGAAAGAGATATTTTTGAAATAATATAAAGAAGCCATTGTATTTGAGGGTCACAGGAATGAGAGAAATGGACTAAATGATCTCAGTGCCCTTCCAACTCTTTAATTTATGATGTTAAGACCAATTTTTTTTTGCTTTTTTGGGGGGAGGGCAATTGGGGTTAAGTGACTTGCCCAAGGTCACACAGCTAGTAAGTATTAAGTGTCTGAGGTTGGATTTAAACTCAGGTCTTCCTGACTCCAAGGCCAGTGCTCTATTTACTGCACCACCAAGCCACCCCTTAAGACCAAGTTTAACATCAGGTTGATAAAAGGCACTAATGAGCTCTGTAGTGGTGTTTTGGAGTCCCCATCCTCAAGATTTTGAAGAAGAAAATATTTATTTTTCTCTGTCTAGAATGATTAACTGAACCAAATGGTCTCTAGGTCTCTTCTAACTCTCCTGTCCTAAAATTCATTGGTTCTTTCATGTCCTTTCCTGATTCCCCTGCTTTGCAAGTGATTATCCCGCTGCCACCATTTCTTGTGTGTGATCTGCATATACTTTATATTTACTTATAGGTGTGCATATTGCTTCCCCCAATAGAATATAAGTCTATTTAGGGCAAGAGCTGTCTCTTTTTTTCTGTATTTGCCATACCTAACACAGTCAGGCACATAGTAGGTGCTAATATACAGTTACAAGAATGAATGTCTGATAATCTCAAAGAAATACACTTGGTGGAAGGGCTAAAAAAGATCATATTTTGTAATCATTCCGATATTACTAGTTCTAACCTTTCTATATCTGTTTGTTACTCAGTAGATTCGAATTTTTTTGGTTACTTCAAGAGAGTAATTGGACATTTTGCTGTTGAGTAGTGAAATAAGTATCTTTTTTACTCATAGAAGCTCTGCTTCATGATCCCTAACATCATGAATATTTTTCTGTATCTCTTTTGGGTTCTATTCTATCTCCTAAATTATTTTGAGGAAAAGCTAGTAGAAATGGTGGTAAAGCGGTTCACCATTCAATTTCTAAGTCGTGATGATATTATAATAGTTTTTCCATCATAATTCCCATTTTTGAAAGTTTAGAACTCATGTAACTTTTCTAAGGAACACTTAATCCAGCATTATCCCTTTGTTAATTTGACATTTTCTAAGAGAAACAGAATATAAAACCTGAGGTACTTAAAGAAATGCAAATAGAAAATCTTCAGAGAATGAGTAGAGAAACATGAGCAGTCTGTTCTGAAAGTGGATTTAACTTCAGAAACTAGCAAGGAGCCATGTTTCATGTGTATACCTGGGTTTTGCTTTTCAGATTCTTTAGTTGGATAATTCAGTTTCCCATATTAATGGCATTGACCAAAGTGTTCATGGGTTGAAACTACATTTTTATGGTCTTAAAATATTTTTTTAGGTCACGATTCCTATGTTGTTGCACTTGAATCTTATACCTCAGTTTTATTAACTTGTAGTATTACTTATGTTTTGCCTTTCAGTTATAAGCCTGCCCTTTTCGAAAGCCAACATAATTTTTAGGCTAAATGAGACAAAAAAAGTTTAAGAATATAAAATTTTTAAATAATCCTATGAGACAAGTACCTAATATAGATAATGGGACTTATTATAGTATTTATAATAGAGATATCGTCTGCTGTCCAAGATTGAAATTCTGTATGTGTAATTAGGAAAAATCCTGAAACTTCATCAACTGTAAGGTATTGGTTCACACTAGACGTTAGAGCCAGGATTATAGATGTTCTTGTCAATATTTTTTAAATTATCAGTTTGAACTCAATTTCACCTCAACTGATATTTTGTCATAGTGAATTTTACATTGGAAACAAGATGTCTTGGTAGTATGAAAGCTCAGTGGGAGCAGTATAAAGCTGAAATAATTAATTTAGTGAATTTGAAGTGTTCTCAAGAGTCTTAAAGGACAAAAGGAAAGATTTAAAGTTCCATTGGTATTGCCTAAAAGAATCTCGATAGACCTGATCTTCTGTATTTTTGCTGTAGTAAACTGAGTGATATTGTGGGATCTGAACTAGAAAAGGGCCAAATGCTAGTCATGTTTCTCCTTTTTCTTTCTATATACATCATTTTCACCATGATTTTTTTTCTTTTAATTTTATTTTTTGTTCAGTTGTTTTTCAGTTGTGTCCTACTTTTCATGATCCCATTTGTAGTTTTCTTGGGAAAGGTACCAGAGTGGTTTCCCATTTCCTTCTCCAGTTCATTTTATTGATGAAGAAACTGAGACCCACAGGATTATGTGACCTGCCCAAGGCCACACAGCAAGTATCTGAGGTCAGATTTAAACTCAGGAAGAAGAGTCTTCCCCACTCCAGGTTCTGCACTCTGTCCATCACACCACCCAGCTCTACACTTTAATTATATACTAGATAGAAAGGAGGGTAAAGAGAGATGGTTTCTCTTCACTCCCAACACTTCTGTTTATCAAGATGGCATGAGACAGAAGTTGTTTGAACATGAGGACCTTTCCTGCCCTAAGGAAAGGTCTTTATTTTCCTTGGCTACATATCTTTTAGGAGGCAAGAGTTAGAGTCAAGGGCTAAAAGCTCTGGTAGAAATACTTAGATTTCTGCAACAGCAATGACAGTATAGTTGCAGTCTTTTCTTCTCCAGCCTTCTGTTTGGTTTCTACCCTAGCTCTAACAGTTCAGTTGAAAAAACAAGGTAACTCTCAATTATCCAAACAGTTATGGTACAATGAAGTTCTGTCCAACTTAAAAATTCTCTGATTATGTGAAAGTGCTTTAAATGTAACTTCTGTAAAATGCATCCTATTTTCCCTGTTACATCATCAAATTGGAGGTATTTTCCCCTGGGAAGGGAGGAGCAGGGAGGAGTGGCCCTAAAAGTAGCAAAAATAACATGGGAAACATTTTGCCATTATACAATAAAACAAAAAAAATTAAATAATGGTATTGAAAAATTAGGAGTACGTAGAATGTCAATAACACTACCCTGTTTAAAAAAATAATAATAATAATAATTAACGACTAGGTGGTGTAGTGAATAGAGCACCAGCCTTGGAGTCAGGAGGACCTGAGTTCAAATCTAGCTGTGTGATCCTGGGCAAGTCACTTAACCCCAATTTCCCTGCCTTTCCCCCTCTGAAAAGCAAAAACAAACTCCTCCCCCCCCAATCACAAAATAAAAAATATCAAAAGTAGAAATATATTACAATACCAGAAATACTGACCACATAATCTTCTGCCTCAGCCGACCTCAATGATTGTTCCCAATGGAAAGGTGGTGATTTTTAGCAGTTCATGTATTTTTTATCAGTGTAAAGCTTTCATGACATTTGAACTTCATATCCAAGTCTCTTACCTTTTTTTTGTGCCTATTCCATCTCTTAAAACTTACTGACATTTCCCTTCCCACCTTTGCCTGGTTAATACCTGTTCATTTTGCTTTCAGAGTATAAACATGTCTCCTTCCTTTGTTGTGGAACTTCCCTACTTAATAAAATCCTATCTAGAATTATAGGATCATAGGGTTAGAGCTGAGAGTCCTTATCTTGTTCCAGTTTGCTTATTTTACAAAGGACTGAGCCCCAGAGAGGCTAAATGACCTGTCTGTGTTCACATATGGCCTTGGGCTAATCACTGTAACCTTCATGGGACTCAGTTTCCACATATGTAAAACAAGGGGAGTGGACTGGAGGGCTTCTCAAGTTTCTTCTGGCTCTAGGGCTGTCATCCTAAGTAGCAGGTCTGAGTCTGGAACTTCTGCCTTCAGACTCCTTAATCTCCTTTTCTTTCTAAGATACTAAAGCCTCTTTCTTTGATTTTCCTCATCAATCCTGGTAGATGACAGTTTACTTCAATGAGTTTCTATCTTTTCACCCAAAATCCACTTTTTTATTCAGTAAAAAATTTAGTACCTTCTAGGAATCCTGAAGGAATGAAAATGCCTTCTCTGAAGGCAAATATGATTTTAAAGAAAATCATATGTTAAAATGAAGCTAAGAATGTATCACACACAGGTAGGCCAAAGTGTGATAACCTTGATCTAATCCCTGATTTAGAATTAAAATATAGTATACCCTTAAACCCAGTAATACCACTACTAGTTCTGTATCTCCAAGAGATCAAAGGAATAAGGAATTATTTACAATAATCTTTATAATAGCTCCTTTGTGGTGCTAAAGTATTAGAAAGTGAGGCGATATCCATCAGTTGGGGAATGGCTAAACAAGTTGTAGGATGTGCTTGTGATTGGATATTATTGTGCTATAAAAATGATGAGCAGGATGGTTTCTAAAAAAACCTGTAAAGTCTTACATGAACTGATGAAAAACCAGGAGAACATTGTACATAGCAATAGCAGTAGTTTAAGCATGGTCAACTGTAAAAGACCTAGCTTTTATGATCCAGACAATAATCCAAGACAATTCCAAAGAACCCGTGATGGAAAATGGTAGCCACTTCCAGAGAGAGAACTGACAGTCTTTTGAAGCATTCTTTTTACTTTCTTTATTTTTGTAGTTTTGTGGGGCTGGTTTCTTTTGCAACGTGGCTAATATGGAAATATGTACTGCATGACTTCACATGCATAATTGATATAACATTGCTTTTTCAAGGACTACAGGAAGGGCAAGAGGGAGGAGGAGAATATAGAATTCAAATTTTTTTAACAGAATATTAAAGTTATTTATATATAATTGGAAAATATTTAATCTAATCAATTAAAAATATGTTAAATTTTTAAAAGAATTAAAATATAAACTACTGAACTGTAAATTCCATGTGGCTAGGACAAATCCTATTCATCCTTGTATCACCCAGCACCTAACATAGTGTACTCTGTGCACGGTACTGCTAAGGTGGGGGTTATTACAGAAAATGAATAGGAGCTGAACAGTATCCTTTCCTTGCATTTGAGAGACCAGTTTAAAATTCAGCAGATGAAATGTGGGCTGAATTACAGGACAGGTAGATTTGGAACAGGTTAGATAGTAGTTATGACTAATGCATCTACATGTGAGCTCTAGTACTCCTGGCTCTGTCTTCTTCAGTATTTTTATTACTGACTAGGAGGAGCATAAGAAATTAAATTATTAAATTTGTAGATAACATAAAGCTTATGGGAAGATCATGGCAGAATCACATTCCGAGAATATCGTGACAGATGAGTTTAATGGGCTAACCTGTCAGACTAAAACATAATAGGAATAAATGTTAAGTTCTACATTTAAAATCATTCAAAAACATTAAGTTCCTACATATAAAAGACTAGTTAGCTTAACCAGGGGACACTACACCTTAAATACCCCTGGGCATTACTTTCCATTCTTTTGCCAGCTCCTAAGGAGGCTCAGCTCAGCTAAACCCTCCTATGTGCCCTGTGTCCCCAAATCAGAATGTGTGCTCTTACTTTTCTTTTGTAGCCCTAGTGCTTAGCATAGTGCTTGACATATAGTAAACACTCAATACATCCTTTTTCATTCATTCATACATGCTACATGCAACACATAATAAGATTACTAGCCCTCATGGACCTCAGAGTAGGGGTGTGATGCCAGTACTTCGTGGTAATATATACTACTACACAATAAATGCGTTATTAATGCAAAGGATTATATGAAGTCCAAAGGAGCAAGTTTGCTACTGACTCAGGAGAATGAAGGAAGGCTTCTTGTAGGAGGTAGCATTTTAGTTGAGTTTTAAAGAATTGGGGTAAGCCTTGTAGTCACGTTAGCACATTGGGAAGAAAAGTAACATAGCTCTTACACAAGAATACAAATTCACAAAGCATTTTATGTCTTTTCCCCAAGTTTTGTTTTCTTCTGTCATTGATTCTCCTTAAGTTTGTATTTATTTTCTTTTAGTTTTTATCTTCTTATAATTTTGCTTGTACTGCCTTTCTTTTGACTCATTCATATATTTGAATTACATCTGTTGATAAAAGGTAAAATTTATCAATTAAAAAAATAAAGAATGAGGGGCGGCTAGGTGGCGCAGTGAATAGAGCACCGGCCCTGGAGTCAGGACTACCTGAGTTCAAATCCGGCCTCAGACACTTAACACAAAAAAAAACTAGCTGTGTGACCCTGGGCAAGTCACTTAACTCCAACTGCCCTCCAAAAAAAAGCAAAAAAAAATAAAGAATGGATAGTAATAGGTAGTGAAGGGAGACCATCCAAACCAACCTATTTATGAACTATAATCTCTGTTTGCCTGCTGAGCATCTCCACTTGAATGATTAACTAGCACCTGAATATCTAAAACTGAGCTCATCATTTTCTCAACTTAAAAGTCATAATATACCTTGACCTCTCTGTAGACTTGACCTCTTCTTTTGAACAATCTCTAGGCTTCTCTCTCTTCTGTATGACACTTCTCCCTCCTGGTTTTCCTCCTGCCTGTGTAACCACTCCTGAGACTTTTTTGTTGGATTTTTATCTAGATCATAGCCCCTAACCATGGGTGTCCCCCAAGGGTCTGTCTTTCTCTTCTCCCTCCATTCTATCTCATTTGGTGGTCTCATCAGCTCCCATGGGTCGAACTATCTTCTGTATGCATTTAAAGCATTTTATAACCTATCCCATTACTACTATCTCTGTCTAGTATTCTTATAGGTAACTAGGTGGTGAAGTGCATAGAACACAGGACCTGGAGTCAGGAAGACTCTTACTAGCTCTATGACCCAGGGCATGTCACTTCACCGTTTGCTTCAGTTTCCTCATCAGTAAAATGGGCTGTAGAAGGAAATAGCAAACCACTCCAGTAGCTTTGCCAAGAAAACCCCAAATACTTTACTCTTCTCTGTATTCTCTATGACCTGATAATGCAGATCATAGAGAATGTATTCTTCCTCATATACATATATCTCCCAATTTCTTGCCTCTGCATTGACTATCCCCCATGCCTATAATGTTCTCCCTTCTCACCTCCCAGCTCCTGGTTTCCCTGGCTTCTTTCAGAATGTCACTTTCATGAAGCTTTTCCCATCTTCCTTTCTTCTCTTCAGCTCCCACCTACCCACCCAGTGACTTCTCTCTAAGATTACCTTCCATTTACACTGTATAGATGTATCATATGTATGTAGATGTTTGCATGTCATCGCCCCCATTCAAATGTGAGTCACCCGAGATAGGAAACTCTGTTTTTGTCTTTATATTCTCAGCGTTTAGCATAGTACCTGACACAGAGTAAAGTACTGAATAAATACTTGTTGAATGATTTGTCAGAGGTTCTCTTTAAAGGTCTAGATGCCTGGTGGCATCTTTAAAATCCCTCCTTTTATTTCCACTTATCCACTGTGACATTCCTTAGTTCAAACTTCCCCTATATCTAGGACACACTTTCCTCCCAAATCTTGAAATATTTATTTTCCCTCAAGCCAAACCAAGGAGTTATCTCTTCTATAAAACTTTCCTTAATCCCCCTGGATAGAACATAACATCTCCTTCCCAAAGTTTTCTCTGAGCGCTTTATCTGGAACTCTCTTTGTCCCTGTCACATTTTACCTTGTATTATATTTCTTCTTTAGATAAAAAGCCCTTGAAAATAATGACTACTTTGTTTTTCACCTTTCTATTTTTATCCTTTTATATAGTAGTATATTTTTAATTGACTTGAATTTGGAGAACAGGAAGGGATGAAGTGAAAGGAAGTCATGACTAGGGTGGAGAGGTTAAGGAGGAGTGAGACAGAGGAGACAGAGACAGAGTTCAGACAGGAAGACTATTACAAGAGATTTTTCAAACTTGACCTTAGGCACAAAAACTTTGCATGATTAATTCTGGACCACAGTGTTTCAAATACCATCAGTTTGAATATTGAAGTCACTAAGGATTATGGTAGGAATGGTGATAGAGAAAACTAAGCAAAATTCTACTCTTGTTGAGGAAAGTAGATTAAATTCCCTAAAAATGAGAAGATAAAAAAAAAGAAAACGAGAAGATGGCAAAGCAAGAATCAGGTCAGATTCAATATGGTGTGAATTTCAAAATATAAGGCATTATGAGAGTCTGTGAATACAGACATGGTACAAGGATGGTACAAGGGATGTGTCCCTGTTCCTTACTGCCCCTGTCTAAAGGAGACTGATATGAGAGACCTGGGAGTTTGCAATGACCAGAATTGGAGAGGGTGAGGAGTCATGTGGATTGTTTAGGAGAAAACCAGGTTTTACTTTGTGCCAGAGGGGGAAGGAAAAGAAAGCTTATTGGATGAATGAGGAGTTTCCTCAGAGGAGAGGAAAAGAGGTGGGTAGTGGAAGATATGGACCAATGATAAGTCAACAAAGAGAGATGACTCAGTATGAGATTTTGTTAATGTTTTTAAAGGCACTTAACCTTGTTTAGTACAGGGTGAGGGAAATATAATGGGGCAAATGGTTATGTGAAAAGAGCGTAGGGGTTCCAGTAGACTAGGAACTCAAGATGAGCCAACAGAGAAGAAAAGAAAGAAAAATTCATAATTTTTTCTTAGGCTTTATTAACTAATAAAAGCATAGTGTTCAGATTAAGAGTGCTTATTCTCTTGCTGCCCCTGGTCAATAAATTTGGAATATTACATTCTCTTCTAGAAACCACATTTTGGGATATTGATAAGCCAGGATGTATCCAAAGGAGGGCCATCAGGTCAATGATAACTTCTGGAATTTCCTTGTCAGCTGTTAGTATATTTCCCTATATCTTAGACCTTTTCTTATACTCCTCTCATCTTCTTGCTCTCTCCTCCAAAAAAACCCTACGTCCCTGGCCACCGTCTATATTATGACATGTATCTCTTCTGTTGTGCCCTAGTTGGGAAGAGAAAGAGGCTTTCTTTTTGTTCCTCCATGTAATTTTCAGCCTATTGAGCATTTCCTCTACTGCTGTTGTCTCTCAGTAACCTCTAATCCTCTGTGATTCATTCCTTTCATCTTTATCAGCCTAACTAGATCCTAGTTGCAGTCATTTGTCAGTCCCAGAGGTCATTCCTCATCCTTTCTTGAGAAGTTTCTTAATTGAATCACAATCTACATCTTCTTCCCAACGACTACTGCTCACATACTCAGGGACTTAAGATTATATACTGATGCCTTTCAAACCCCCTGACCTCACTGTTCAGTCATCTTCAGCTCGGTCTGACTCAAGTCACCCCATTCCCATTCTATAATGAATAAACTCATCTTCATTCTGGACCTCTTCCATCTACTTGCACTTACAGATACCTGGCATCCCCAGCCATCCTCTCCAGCCTTGGCCATGCCTTCTCTAATATCCCCAGTTGCCAAAATCATTTTCTTCAAGCGTAGATCTGACCATATCACTCTTCTACTCAGTAAACTCCAGTGGCTCTCTATTGCTTCTAAGGTAAAATACATGTTCTTTTTGTCCTTTAAAGTCCTTCACTACCTGACCTCCACCTCACTGTACCAATTAATCAATAGTCATTTTATGTGGCACCATCATATTCTTCTTTCTATACTCTATAATCTGTCTAAACTATCCCTTTTTGCTTTTCTTTACACAAAATATTCCATCTATCATCTCTGTACCTTTCCAGTGGCCTTCTCCCATGCTTGGAATGCTCTCCCTCTTTACCTTTGCCTCCTGGAATTCCTTACTTCCCTCAAGACTCTACTCAAGCAGTCTTCTATACACAGTCCAGCTGATCCACCCAACTGCTTGTGCCTTCCCCATATAAACTACATTACATTTATTCTGTAGACACCTGAATACTTATATGTTGTCTCTCCTGATAGAATGTAAACTCTTACAGAGGAGGGATTGGTTCATTTTTGTCTTTGTATACCCATCACCCAGCCCAGTGCCTGGTACAAAGTAGATACTTAATCAATGCTAGATTGATCATAAGAATCAGATTTTAATTCATCTTCATCTTTCAAAACCTGGATTTAGCTTGCCTTTCTAGAAAACCTTTTTATTCATTACTCCTGTTGATGCACTCTATGATCCAACCAAACTGACCTCCTTGCTGGAACTCTGCCTTTCATCTCCATGACAGCACAGGTTGTTGCCCATGCCTGGAATGTGTTCTCTCTTCCCCTCTGCCTCTAACAGTCCCCTGTTTGCTTCAGGATTCAGCTCAGGTACTATTATCTACCTGAAGCTTTCCCTGGTTTTTCCTCTGCGTGGCTACTAATACTTAAACCCCCCATCCCCGCCAAAAAAATACATACTTTGTATTCATTTTGTACATATTGCATATACTTATATTAGTATATTTCCCACAATAAAATATAAGCCGCTTCAAAGCAAGAATTATTTAATTTTTTTACTTAGTATCCCTAGCAACTTGCATAGTACCTCATATATTGCAGATTCTTAATAAATTATTGATTGACTCCCAAGGGCTGGGCCCTTTCTACACTTCTCTAAAAAAGCAGGAAGCTTCCCATTACTAGAAATGATTAGATAAAAGTGAATTACTCACTGTCAAGGCTGTTGTAGTAAGAACTTTAGAATTAGATTAGAGGTTTTGTATCCTTCCCTCCACTTAAAAACTATACCTTCGTGTCTTTTTCCTCCACCTGGAGTTCTTACATCATATGATCACTCATGTTAGAAAGACTGCCACTTTTACATGACTTATGGGTTTCCCTTAGCAATGAACTAATCTCTTTCTTCTTGTGATCATCATTTCTTTTACTACCATAGTTATTGTTGTCAGTATTCTGCAAAGAAAAACGGAATTTTTTGCAAATCTATATTTGAAGGAAATGTTATCTTACAAATTATTCGTTGTAGCACTAGGCCAGAACAATGTTTTTACATTCAGGAAAGTTTATATTTGAGTCTTTGACACACACTGTGAAGGGTTCTTTTGTTCTCTAGAAAAACATATTTCCTCATCCTTTGAGTCACCTTGTTTTTATTCCTTTGTTTACTCTTCAAGAGGAAGAATACTCACCTCCCAAAGTGATGTAAAAGGGAAAGCCTGTTTCAGAAATTAGTGTAGCAGTCTCAGTGTATGTCCCTGCCCAAAAGGTCTGAATGTTGGCAGAGATTCATAAGAATATTTTTAAAATCTAAACTTCTTGAAAAATGTTATCTTCTGCTTCAGAATTCTTTGGACAGGAATATTTGTTCCTGAGCAGAAAAGGAAAAACAAAAACAAATGCACACACATGCAACACCAAAACAAATCAAACATATAGATATGAATAAAATCTGTTGTTAAATGTTGATTAGCTTTTACTAGACCCAGTGGGTGTGGAGTACTGTATTAGCCACTTCATGTAGAAGTCAGGAAGACCTGAGTTTATATCCTGACATATCCTAGTTCTGTTACTCTCTTCACCCCAACCCCAAGTCCTTTAACATCTCAGTGCTGCCAGGCAGCTCTGAGACTCTGAGTTACACATGGGTTACTGGCCCTAATCAGTGGGCACGGTTTATATAATGGGAATTTCCTATGTAGATAACCATTTCAGGCTCTATACAAAAACAGTCAATAATGTACACCTAACATTTTGTTGGGGAGCTTTCTGCTACTACTTATGTAGAACAAGGGTTGTGTACCTAGGATCCGTCCCCAAGGAGTTTAGGTAAGGAGTGTAAACTTGAATGGGAAAAGTTCTTTATCTCATTTCAAAATGTTATCCTGACAAGGGAAGTTATATCCACTCTTGATCTTTATCCATAACACCCCCATAGCACCCAAGTCTGTCTAGTACATAGTCACTTAACAAATGCTTATTGGTTGATTGATATGATTTTATAAAATGGGCTTGTGTGTACCTCAAGCCTCTTTTAGATTTTTCTCCAGGTGTGGTAGCCTGAAGTAGTCTCAGGCCTGTGTGGCAAAGTGCCAAATATGGCAGCCCTCTTAGGGCTTAAGTAGAAGGACTTATCTTTCCTCCCAGTGTAGAAAGCAAAGGAAGGTGTTTATACATACAGCTTTACACATTGCAGCTCCAGAGTGAAAGCAGTGAGTTTATTTTCTCTTAAGTAAAATGTTTTATACTTAAATATTATAGGGTTTTTTAAATTATCCTTTGATTATGAGTTAATATTTCTTTAAAAAAATGTCACCCATAAAGATAAAAGGCCTATAGAACATAATGGCATTGAATTGGAGAATATATTATTATGACATTTTCCTCGCTGCTGCTCAAGTATTTCCACTTTCTGGAAACTTCAGACCCTTCAGTACATTAGTGATATGAGAGTATATTCTGTAAACTCGTTCAGCCTCACAGTTGAAGGACCTAAGATTAATAAGATCATAAACAAGAATGTTAGTAAATATTAGGCATGTGATCTGGCATATTTGGACTCTACCACAGTCAGCTGAAACTTCCTCATTAATTACATGGGCACTGCCAAGTTTTGACTGGTGAAACATGTTGGTTCTTAAAATAATGTTTTGACCAAAAAGAGTGGTTATCCTTTATGAAAGGGTAGCTTAGTACCAATATTGTGGTTTATAGGCCTAACTTAAATGCTTATGTGATTATTAGAAATAATCATTATGCAGCCATATTGTGTGTTTTAAGTTCATTCACATGCAATCCAGTTTTTCCATTATAATTGTCTATAAACAGAAAAGAAAGCCTGAATAGAAAAGTTCAAAAGAAAATATGAATAAGTCTACTGTCACCATATTTAAATTTTTATCTTTATATTTTGGAGTATTCTATTTTAATAATATTACAAAGGAAACTAATGTGCTCTGGTAGTAATGAGAAAGGTAGTATATAATATAGGCAAATATATATATACTTTAAAAGGAATGCTATAGATGCTGTTCATTTTCATTCTCAGAAATGATAAGTATAGAAGTTAAATGAACATACTAATTAGCACGGTATATTTAGTTGTAAGACTTTTTCAGCACATAATTAGAGTTCCCCAAATAAAACTGTTTTAATGTTGAGTATGAGTAAATGCATTCCTGTGGAATACTGGTAAAAGTGATCACAGATGGAATTATTCTTTGTCTCCTGCTGATAGGACTCTTAAAAGCAACTTTTCACGTATTAGGATCCCTAGTCTTCAGTGTAAGAAAAATGCCTAATTACTATTTGAGTCATTTCATAAGTAAATGAGAAATTAATACAGAAAATTGGGTTTCAGCTTCAGTTTTGATGTATTTTTAACAATACTATTGGTCATTTTAGGCCAGTGTTTGCAGTTACCAAATGCATATTCCTGGAAAATAGAAATATTTTCAAGCATTTAGACTGTATGCTCAGTATCCAAATAGATCCATATATAGCAGTGGTTGGCCGGTGGTGTTAATGTCATAGTGGCTCTATTTGTCCCAACTCTTGTGTGAGCTCTCTCTTCCTCCGCAGTCACTCTCTTGGCTCTTCTCATTTTCCTTTAAAAGCAGGCCTTAGAAACAATAGAAAGTGGTCATAGTCCACCTCTGCTATGTAAGCTAGCCCTAGCCAGACTGCTTAACCATTGCATTAAATCTTCTTTCTCTCTGCTCTGGGAAGTTATAAAAATATGTTAGAATCATATTTCTCTTTCTACATACAGCTCAAGCGACCAGCTGGAGAAAATTTGCTCTGGCAAAATATATGATAATAGTTGTAAAAAACAAAAAATTACATCCTCCCAGATCCTGCTTTCTCTTAGCACTCTCTCCCAAATTTGTGTATGGCATAAATAGGCTAGAAAAAAAAGTTTATTATGTTTTTCTTACTTAAAAGGCAAAATAAACAGAAAGGTAAACTCTTAAGAAATAGAGATTTGGGGAACAGGCATTTATTTTCATGGAATGAGAGAGGAAGGAAAAGGGAGAAGGAAATAAAATTTCACTGGCCCTGGTCTCTCAGTCATTACAGTTGTTTTAGCAACACAGAAACTATTTTCTGGAGTCTGGTGCTGAAGATCTCATGTCTGACACTTTCCTTCCATGATTCATTGGGGCATTCTTCTCACTCTTTTTAGCTACTAGTAGCAGCAACTGCTCCTTTGCCTAACTTGTTCCTTGTTCCTATTCACCTCTGGCGTGGTTTCCTCCCTCCTCCTTCTTTAAGATGGGAAGGGACTAGATTGTTAGTGTCTGGATCCCTGGTAGTCCCTGGGTTGGGGAAGCTGCCTAACAGGATCAGGGATATACTCTTAAGCTGACTTCTCTTCTGACCAGCAAATATTCTTCTCCTACATACTTATCTTCTTGGGAACCCCAAGGAGTGCTATGTATAATTTCATTAATTTAGATACTTCCTTCACTTGTACAAATCACCAGTTACAAACCAATTCATTCTTGTTCCTGTCCTCCCCTAAGTTCCCCACAGAGGGAAGGAACACCATCTAGTATATTGAGAAGAGTCCTTCCAAGCCGATGTCACAAGGACCACCAGTGGAGCAGTCAGGACATCTGTTTTCCACCCCCTCATTCTTGCCACATGTCATGCCCTTCTTCACTCATATATCTCCTTGACTGTATATTATGCTCTGGTTCTTCAAAGTTCCTTATTTGTCATATGGTATACAGCCTGCTGAATAGTAAGATTTATTAAGTCACAATTATTATGTCTCAGACCACGCTTTTTATGCTGATCCTACTACTGGTAAATACTGTCTACCCACTGACACATGACTTATAATTTAAGGTATTTTTTTAAATGAAAGCATATGCTTTAAGTGTACATACCTTGAAATCTGAGAGGAAATCCAAAATGCCACGGATATTGCCATTTTTTACCAGATGCTCTAATCTAGCTTCTGTTGTATGTATAACATTTTTAATGATATCAGTGTAGCACTCTACATATATTAAAGTAGCATGAATGTCGAGCTATCTAAGAGTCTATAGTTGCTAAGGAGACCTTATTCATATGGTCAGAAACTCCATAAATTGATGGAAAATTTTCTTTTTAAATTGCTTTCATAAAGCAAGAAGAATGCAGTAGTCATGAAACCAGTCATCAGTTCCACCCCAATGCTGCTGCCTTGCCAACCAACAGCCCTTTTAGCAAATGTGCTCCCAAAGCAAAGCCATTACCACAAAGGATAGTCAGATCAAGTTCTCAAAGGATGGCATTCATTTATTTTCCCTAAGTAGAGCAGTCATCCATCAAAAGGTACAGATATTTCAAAGAGAATCATGTTATTAAGTGCTTCAGAAACCAGTTATGCATTGTGAGGTGTACAGTATGTTTTCTTTTTATTCATAGATTCCTTTGAAAAACTTACTTCTTTACACACTGCTATTTTTGCAGTAGGAAATCATTACAGTGAATATCCTTTCCTGACAAATGTCCCTTATCCTTTGCCAACCTATGTCTCACAACAGCTCCCCTTGCCACTGTACCAGGTCTTTGCCTGTGCTCTAGTCTGGTTCCCTTGGGTACTGCCTAAAGGAGGAAAGAAGATGCCACTCAGTAGGAAAAAGTAAAGTTACATACAGAAGACAAATGGTATTGTTAGAAGCCAGGAAATTCCATGCACTGAGTATGATGGTTTGTAAGATTTATGTCATTAGAATTCTAAATCTGGTAGTCAGTTGTCATTTTTTGTTATATTCCCACAATTCCCTAAACCATCCACTTTACTTCTTTAAAAAAAGTATTCATTATATATAGAATCTACAAGCCTTCAAATTTCTTTCATTTCTTAATCTCAAAACATACTTCTCCCATCCTCTCCTGTGCCTGCTTTCACTTTTGACTTACTGAGAATCAGTATATGCAAGTCTACACAAGTCTACACACAGAAATGTACATGAGAGTATGCTGTCTTTATTTGAAGAACATTTCCAAAGTTCTTGGGATTTCTTTGCTAAAAATATAAAACATTAGGCACAATTATCTTCTTGGATCCTTCCATGCTTTCCATGTTTCCAGGTTCTTCGTATCTTCTGATTTCATTTGTAATAAGAATGTCAATATGAACATGATTCATTTCCTCTAGTAATGTATCATCTTGATTGGAGTTGGACCAGGATCTCACATTTGAAAACACCAACAATCAAATTCATATTTGTAGATGATCTAAAAATATAGAATTCTTGGTAACCTATTCCTTTTTTTAATATCCTTTAACTATCACCATGGAAACAGAAAAAGGACTTCTGTTCTTCAGGAATAAAGGTCTTCTCGTGTTTTTATCTTATTTCCTAGGCTGCAGCAGCCAAAAAATTAATTACCTAGTGGACAGGGTGATGAGATGAGCTTTTCTATATATGTTTAGACTGATCCTCTGACACCTGATTCTATATATTATTGAGACCGTAGTAAAAGCCTTTATATCTTCTTAGAACCCGCCAGAACTTCTTCTCTAGTCACATAGCATTTAAGAACCCAGAGTCACAGCCATACTTTTAAATGGCATAGGATGTGGGATTTGGTAATATATTTACATATGTAAGTATACATATATATACATATATACATGTATATGGATATATATGCATTGGATTTTATAAATAAAAGGATGACAGACTGTTATGATGCCTTCTGAGCGATAATGAACTGTTGTTTCTCAAGAGCTTTTTACAGTTACCAATAAGATATGGACTAGTCTGTCAAAACCATGAATAGCAGAGCATATTTTATTTTAGGATAAAGGCCATGCTTTGGAATTACCTTTTGGATAAAGAGGCCCAGTTTCAGTTAGAAAAGTAGATGCTTTGCCTATTGATTAAGCAAACTACCCCCAAACTTCCCATGAATTTAGAAAAATGTAGATTTTCTTGTATTTGCACAGTTGGGTTTTTTTTTTATTCTAACCTAAGCTCCTGGACAGGTAGATGGTTTAGTGGATAGAGCACTGGCCTTAGAGTCAGGAAGACTTGAGTTCAAATCCAGCCTCAGATACTTACAAGTTTGTATGACCCTGGGTAAGTCACTTAAACTTATCTGCCTCAGCTTCTTTTTTAAATTTATTAACTTTTGTTTATTTTTAGTTTACATCACTCATTTTCATGAGATTTTGAGTTATAAATTTTCTCTCCATCTTTCCCCTGCCCAGCACCCCAAAACAGCAAACCCATTGTATATCCCCTCCCCCAATCTACTCTCTCCTATGTCCTCCCTCCTCACCCCTCTGACTTTCCAGTAGAGCAAGATGGATCTCCCTACC
>CM053600.1:133776924-133804622 GCA_028646575.1 Pseudocheirus occidentalis | reverse complement strand
GTCAGCGTAGCGCCAGCGCACTTTCTCCCTACAACTTGATTTGGCTTTAGTGGCTCACATTTACATCATGTTTTAAAGTTTAAAATGCTTTGCATACATTATCTCATGTAATCATCACAACAACCCTAAGAGATAAGGACTGTTACTATCCTCATTCTGTAAATGAAGAAACTGTGAGTCTGAGAGGTGGAATATTTTCCTTAGAGCCACAGAGCCAGGAAAGGACTGAGATGAGCTTTAAGCCAAGGTCTTCTCGAGGCTTCTAGGTAGTATGGTAGATGGAGACTGGGCCCAGAGTCCTGAAGACCTGAGTTCGGATCCGACCTCAGACACTTCCTATGTGCATGACCCTAGGCAATTCATTTAACCTCTGTCTGCCTCAGTTTCCTCAGCTATAAAATAGGGATAATAGTATCATCTTCCTCCCAGCATCAAATGAGATGTTTCCTTCCTTCCTTCTTGATTTCTAATTCACCATATTATTACTATATAATTACTCCCTATAAAACCTTCAAACTTTTCTACTGTATGAAATATGGGCACTTTCCTTTTCATTCAGAGTCATTACCATGATTTGTTTAAATGAATGGATCATTTGCACTTGAAATAAAGGATCTAAAACATTCCACAGCAGAATACTGGTTCAGATTCACTTTTTAGCCCTGGCTGTGGCTGCCCCTTCTCCCCATCACCCTGGGGCCAGGCCCCAGTTTTTGGACTGGACTGGCCACGGCTCCAGACCTGTTGCGATGGGTCCCTCCTGCCGAATTGCCTTCAGCGAGAGACGTGTTGTCTATAGTTTTGTGGATTTTGGAGCCCTAAAATTTGTTATTTTATGTATATTTAAGGTGGCTGTGCAGGAGCTGCTGATCCTTGCTGCTTCTACACGGCCATCTTGGCTCTGCCCCCAGAGCAGAATACTTCAGTGACTGGAATGTGTTAGCACAATGCCTAAAACATATTAAGTGTGTATTCATTTTTCTTCATCTGTTCATTCACTGACTGACCTCTCGGAATGACTGGAATCTGTTTCACATTCTAGTCCCCTGCATTCTCCTGCCAATTACCCTGCAATATCCTAACTGCGTAATTTAGATAATGCTTTCTCCAAAGTTGCCAGTGATCTATTGGTTGTTTAATCTAATGGCCTTTGCTCAGCCCTCAGCCCTCTTGGTCTCTCTTCAGCCTTTGGCATCCTTCCTTCCTTTCTGGGCTTTCATGGCACTGAGCTCTCCTGGTTCTCCCTTTACCTTTACCCTTTCTAGTGGTCATTGGATCATCATCTGTGTCTCAACACCTTTGCTAATGTGCAGTGACTGTATATCAGGACCAACCTTTCTCTTTCTACATACTCTGTTAGAGATTCAATCAGCTCCCATGGGTTATTAATTAAAATATCCTCGCCATGTATATGACTCAAATCTATCCAGTTCTCATGTCTCTTTGGAACTCTGGCTGCCACATCACTAGCTGCCAGTGGACATCTCCACCTAAGATTGGTCTCTCTACCACAAACATCTTCCCTTTCCAGTTCATCTTTCATATGGCTTTTTGTTGTTGTTCAGGTATTCGGTCATATTTGACTCTACATGCCAGGTCCTTCTGTCTTCCAAAGTCTGTCCGAGCTCATGTTCGTTGCTTCCATGACACTATCTATCTTTCTCACCCTTTGCTGTCCCCTTCTCTTTTTCTCTTCAGTCTTTCCCAACATCAGGGTCTTTTCCACTGAGTCCTGGCTTCTTATTATGCAGCCAAAGTATTTAAACTTCAGTATCACTATTTCATCTTCCAATGAATAGCCTGAATTATTTCCTTTAAGCATTAACTGATTTGATCTCCTTGCTGCTGAAAGGATTCTCAAAAGTCTTCTCCAGCACTACAATTTGAAAGCTTCAGTACTGCGGCATTCAGCTTTCCTTATCATGTAACTCTCACAGCCATCATACATTGCTACTAAAAAAAACAAGACCACATGGACCTTTGTCAGGAAGGTGATGGCTCTTCTGTTTAGTATGTTGTCCAGATTCGTCATATCTTTCCTTCCAAGGAACAAGTGTCTTTTAATTTCATGGCTACAGCCACCATCTGCAGTGATCTTTGAGCCCAAGAATATAAAATCTGATGCTGCTTCCTTTTTTTTCCTCCCTCTGTTGGCTAGGCAGTGATTGGGACCAGTTGCTGTGATCTTAGTTTTTTGCTTTGGTTTAGTTTTTGCTTTTTTTTTTTTTTTTTGCAAGGGGGAAGGCAGGACAGTTGGAGTTAAGTGACTTGCCCAAGGTCACACAGCTAATAGATTTTAGTTTTTTTATGTTAAGCTTCAAGCCAGCTTTTACACTCTCCCCTTCCACCCTCATCAAGCAGATTCTTAATTCTTCACTTACTGGCATCAGAGTGGTATTGTCTGCTACCAAACTGATCATTCTTAGTGCACAGCTTCCTGCTCAGAAACCTTTCTTGACCATTTCTTGCCTCTAGGATGGAGCATCATCTCCTTTGTTTGGCATTAAAGCCCTTACGGTTTTCCTCTCGCCTGTCTTTCCAGATTGATATCACGTTGTTTATCCACACAGTCTGTTTCCTCCAAAATGCCTTTCTGACAGAACATAATCACCCATCCACCACCACCATGCCATCGAACAGGTTTTTCCCTTGTAAACAGAATGCTACACACACACACACACACACACACACACACACGCACACGCACACGCACACGCACACACGCACACTTCTGCTTCTTGGAATCCCCTTCAAGTACCATCTCCCACAGGAAGTCACTCCCTGTCCTCACCTCACCTCCCAGTTGTTAAACACTCTGCAGAATGACCAGTCTACGTTGTGTTGGCTTATCTGTGTGTATGTGGTACTGCTTTCTGCCCCCTCTCCCCACCAAGCTGCTTGAGGGCAGGGGCTTTTGTTTTGGTTTGTGTCTCTATAATACCTATTACATTGCCCAGAACACAGCAGGTGTTTAATTAAATGCTTATTGAATTGAGTTAACCACCTTTCCAAAGTCTATGTGTAACCAGATAGTACACTGTTATTATTCCCTGTGCTTTAATAATCATGTGTAGCAATTGTCATGTTCCTCATTTTAGAATTAAATAACTAACAGGCTTGAGATGAATACAGAAACAGAGCGAGTCAGCATCATTTTCTTCTGAATCCTTATGCCTTCCTACCTTTCCAGTTTTCTCCTATCCTGTTGTCCTCCCTGCACTGTAGGATCCAGCCATGCTGGCTTGTTTTCTGAGCCTGGAACTTAATACTTCATCTCCTCTCTGTGTCTTTGGAGTAGATGATATTCCCCATGCCTGGGAATAGTCTACCTCCCAGGCCCTGACTCTTAGAATCCTTGGCTTCCTTTAAGATTCAGCGCAAGGTCAACATCCTCCAGGAGGCTTTTTCTGGTTCTCCTGGCTACCTTCCATCTACTCTATATTAAACTTGTGAGTTCTGATTTATATACATTGTCTCCCCTGTTAGAATGTCAGCTCTGTGGTGGCAGGGACCGTTTTTGCTTTTTCTTTGTGTAAGCAGTTAGCACAGTATTTCACACATAGAAAGCCCGTAATAAATACTTCCTGATTGACTGATTAGTTCTAAGTAAATCTTCCATAAGCCATACTATAAAAATTATCATCCCCATATTTTTTTTAGAACATGCTAGTATGTACAGTAGGAACTTTGGGTCACCTAAAAAATGACCAGAACATCACCTTCAACCAATGCATTCATGCTAGTCAGTCACACGCTAACCATCAAACTAGTGTTTATCCTCAAATACCAGAACAGCTTCCATGCCTCTAAGATCCTCAAATGTACCCTGATGCCAACCTAGGTTTTTTATTATTATTATTTATGCTGTTGAGCCATTCTAGGAAATGTAGAAGAAACAGACAGAATTCTCTGAGTCCAAAAATCTTATTACAGAAGCTTTGCTAACTTAAAAGCTGCAATAAGACTTTTGGAAACCTCATTTATGTATAGTATAGTTTTATGTTTAATTGAGTTATTATAATCACTGTTATTTAACTACCATTTTATTCTGCGTTGCATGGGAAATGATTAAGTTCTTGTTACAAAGTATTTCAATGTATTATTGTAATTATTGGAAAAATTGAAAATATCTTATGAAAAATAATTCAATGTATCAGTAAATGTAATAAAACAAACATAACTTCGTTCACAAAATATGTCCATACCACTGTTTTCAGCTATTAATAATTTTCAGGATAAGTCATAGACAAATTCTAATTACGAATTATTTTCTAATGGAAGAACTTTTAGTACCATGACTCCACTGTAGTTACTCACAGATAATTTTAGTAAATTCTTACTTTTTTTTTACTTCATACTTTCCAAGAGCAGTGTGATGGAAGAAGACCCAAAACAAATGCTTCTCTGTCACATCTCTTCATATCGTACATTTCTCCAGGGGCTCCTTTGCATGCTATTTTCTATTTCATATGTGCTTTAAATGTTAACATTTCGTCATTCAGACTAAAGTACCATATGTGAAAACCATTAAAACTTTCATCAGAAAGAACATATTCTTCATCAGTAGGAATAAATCTCACTGTGGAAAAAGCCAGTCTATTTATGAAAGTGTTCAAGTCTCAATGAGTTAAGCCAAGGTGACCAACAGTTATTAAATGACCTCGTGTGTGTCCTCTGTGTAAAGATGTAGACATGTGCTGCATGGTCAAACAGGACTTACGTGGAGTGTATATTTTGTCATTTTAGGCCAAGGGTAAAGAGCGACAATGGCTGAGACACCAATCTAGTGGGGAGTTGGATGACACCAAAATAATTGATGGATTGACTGGAGAAAAAGCAATCTACAAACGTCGGGGAGAAATGCATCCAGAAGTAAGTATTCGGGGGTCATTGGCCTCAGAAAAGTGAGCCTGACGACTAATTGAGTCTTGGGTATGTTAGTGTTCTTTGGTGTCACCTATTTTTTACTTCTCCATTTGCTAGTGTCATCAGAAAAAGTATGAAATTTAAATATGGCAGTAAAAAAAGAAGGAATTGGGAAGAAAATAACATTGAAGACAGCCATATTAACCAACAAGTGGTAACATGAAACATTTTCAGTGTGAAAGCACAAAACATTTTTAGCATCTGCCTGTTGTTTTTTTGTTTGTTTTTTTAAGTTTTTATTGAAAACATGACTGATAAAAATACTAAAAGGAGGGTCTTTTCCATAATTGAAATATGATCAGTATATACAAATTACCTGCTCAATTTAGTGGTTAAGTCCCAACACTGAGAATCAGGAAGACCTAGATTCAAATCCTGCCTCAGACACTTATTGGCTGTTTGACTCTGGGCAAGTCACTTAACCTCAGTCTGCCTCAGTTTCCTCATCTCTAAAAAATAAAAAGTTGATCACAGAAGTCTCTGAGGTCCCTTCGGTCTCTAAATTTGTTATTCTTTGGTGACATAAGTAGAACAAGCTCAAAAATAGGCAATGAGGGTGAAGTTTTTAGTTGCCAAAAGAGATTGGTGATTTCCTGTCTTCATGGGTAATCAGATTTGCTGCATAGTCATTTACCCTGTTAAAATGATGACTCACAGAAGGTATCTTGATAGTTTGGGGGACTCTTGTTTCTATGTCATTGGCATGACAACAGTTACATCTCTGGGCAGCTGTTTCTCTTCACTGACTCACATCATAGTAATCACATGTCCTTAAAGGAATGTTTGAAATCATCAGTGGTTGATCATAGCAGCGTATATGGCTACTGTTCTTAATTTAGGTGAGTTACACCCATTTCCCAGAAAAATACTAACCATTGAGCCAAACTGCCCCTGCCTAGTGTCCATCATGTTTTGAAGTTCCATGGTCAAGAGATCATAGACCAAGAAGTAAAAGAGAACATTTCCTTAAATTTCCTAAGTCTCTTCTCTATAAAACTTTCATGTATATGAGCCTGATGTATGTGATGCCAAATTAATTTGGAATTGGTCTATTAAAGGAAAGACGCAATTGTCATTCCTTTACACTTTGCATATTGACTGGGAAGAGTACAGAGTTCATTTGGATCTAGACAGTTGACATTTCAGTTGACAAGATTTGTGGCTTCATTGTCTCTAGTATTATAACGGAAAGAAGAGAAAATAAGCAGGTCAGCAATCAGTGGAGATGGGTAGTAATAAGATTTACTAAAGAGAAAAGAAATACTCAAGTATATTTTTTTCTTAAACCTTTTACCAGACCATCTCTTCAAACAACTTTGTTCAGGAATTCAGACATCTTATGGCATGTGGGAAAAATGATTTTGGAGTAGGAAAGGATGGGAAGAAACCCTTTGTACCAGTGATTGTTGAAGCAGATGTGGGTTTTTCCCCTGAGGTAGTTATACCTATAACCAGAATTGAGGCATTAATTAAAAGTGAGTTCGGGGGGTTTTTTTTACTATTATAATTATTATTATTTTGGGGAAAGTATTAACTGCAGTAGACTAACTTTACAAGGTTGGCTTGGGCCCTCTTTGAAATACTGTGGTATTCCAAAACATTCCCATATGGCTGTTGCCACAAGCAGATGTCTAAGATTCCATTTTCTGAAGCAGAATCTGCAGAAGACCTTTCTACCTGCTACGCACTAAGATCTGAACCCCAGGTAAGTTGTTATCCTGCTGTCCCTCACAGCAAAGACCTTGTGCTTTGAGAACTAATGTTCTCAGCTTATACAAGGGAGCAGTATTCACTCCCAGCATAATTTACTCTCCTGGGTCTCTCAGGAGATGAACAATGCAGAGCTCCTTAATTTATAAGAATTTTCCACTTGATCATTGTGGGGTTTGTTTGTTTTTCCTCTCAGCTCGGGAGTCCCCAGCAGAAACCCAAACGTCTTCGGCTCTTGGTAGATGTATCTGGCAGCATGTATCGCTTTAATGGGGTGGATGGTCGACTGGAGCGCTCCATGGAGGCTGTCTGCATGGTCATGGAGGCTTTTGAGAACTATGAAGAGAAGTTCAAGGTAACTGAATCTGCACAGAGTTCAGAAAAGAATTTAACACACTTTATCCAAAACCAGGCAAAGAGTTAAATGACAATGCATCACAGATACAGACTGCATGCAACAATGGGAAAAAAAAATCATGATCTAGTAGTCTAGGCAGAAAACATTTGTTAGTGTAAGGAAATTGAGTCTTTCATTTTATCTGTTTCTAAACAGCAAAAAATTAATATCACCAAGCTATTGAGACAAGAACGCACTCTTCAACAAAAACTGCTGGGAAAACCAGAAAATAGTCTTGAAGAAAGTAGTCATAGACCAGCATCTCACACAATATGCCAAGATGGTTACATGATTTAAGCATGATAGGAGACTAGAGGAGCATAGGAAAAAGTCACCGATCAGATCTGTGGATAAAGGAAGAGTTCATGACCAAACAAGAAATAGACAGCATTACAGGAGGTAAAATGGATAATTTTGATGAAATTAAATGAAAAGTTTTTGCACAAAACCAATGCAGCTAGAATTTGGATGAAAGAAGGAAACTGGGGGGGAGGGGAAAATTTACAGCAGGTTTCTCTGATGAAGGTCTCTTTTCTCAGTTATATAGGGAACTGAGCCAGATTTATTGATAGTCAAAGGATAGAATAGGCAGTTTTCAGAAGAAGAAATCAAAGCTCTTGATACCCAAATGAAAAAAATGTCCTAAATCACTATTGGCTAGAGAAAAGCAACTTAAAGCAACCCTGATGGGCCACCTCACACCTGTCATATAGGTGTAACATGACAAAAGAGGAGAATAACAAATGCCAGGGAGCATGTGGAAAAACAGGTACACTAATGATGTACTGTTGGTGGAATTAACTGGTCCAGCCAGAAGCGCAGGGAAGGGGAGTCACTGAGGTTTCCTGCTTCAACAGCGCTTGAACGGAACCCGCTGCTCGATTCCCTGCAGGAGTCACCCTTAGCCGCCTCTCTACCTTCACCTCCACTAACCAACACTTCTTTGGTCCTGCCGTCAAGAAGCCCCCGCCAGCTCAGCCGCCCCGGCTGTGGCCGCAGCCACCACCTCCGCCTCCTCCCCCACCTCCGCCCGGGCCATGACCACCTCATCCCCCTCTCAGGTACGGCAGAACTACCACCAGGTCTCGGCTGTTGCCATCAACTGGCAAATCAGCCTGGAGCTCCACGCCTCCTACGTCTACCTGTCCAAGTTCTACTACTACCTAGACGACATGGCGCCCAAGAACTTCGCCAAGTGCTTCCTGCAGCAGTCCCACGAGGAGCATGCCGAGAAGCTGATGAAGCTGCAGAAGCAGCGGGGAACCCGACCTGACGACTGGGAGAGCCGACTGAATGCAGTGGAGTGTGCTCTGCACTTGGAAAAAAATGTCAGTCAGTCGTTACTGGAATTGCACAAGCTGGCAACTGTCAAGAATGACCCCCACTTATGTGATTTCATCAAAACCCGCTACCAGTCAGTCATTCTCAGCCTTCCTAATCTAGGACCCTTTAATACAGTTCTTCATGTTGTGGTGACCTCCAACCATAAAATTCTTTTCGTGGCTACTTCATAACATAATTTTGCTACTGTTATGAATCTATCTGATATGCAGGATATATTTTCATTGTTACAAATTGAAGATAACCCACAGCTTGAGAACCACTGCAAAACAGGTCAAGTCCATCAAACAGCTGGGTAATCATGTAACCAACCTAAGCAACATGGGGGCCTCCGATTCTGGCATGGCAGAATATCTTTTTGACAAGCACACCCTTGGAGACAGTGACAATGAGAGCTAAGCCACCCTAACTTCCCCCACACCTAGGAACTGTGGACACCACTCTGACTGTCTTTCAGTGCATGCATATTTTGGTTATCTGACCTTTCATAATCTGTACCAAAAAACTATCACCATTTACATCCCAATAAAGTGACTTGGTACTGATGGAAAAAAAAAACAACTGGTCCAACCTTTCTGGAGGACAGTCTGGGACTACTGTGCACGCCTTTTGACCCAACAATACCACTACTATCTCTATCTCAGAAGGACCCATATATACAAAAATATTTCTAGCAGCAATTTTTGTGGTGGCAAAGAATTAGAAATTGAAAGGATACCCATCAATTGAGAAATGGTCAAGTAAGCTGTGGTATATGATTGTAATGGAATACAGTTGTGCATGATAAGACAGGATAAGGAGGATGGTTTCAGAAAAACCTCAGAAGATTTATATAAACTAATGCAAAGTTCAGTGAGCAGAAGAGGAGACCATCATATACGTTAACAGCAAGATTGTAATGATAATCAATGTGAAAGACTTAGCTACTCTGATTAATACAGTGTTAATGAGGAGATAACATGGTTCTGGTTTGTTGTTGTTTTATCATTGAGTTTGCCACATTGGGATGAATGGCAGAAGAAAGAGCTACAGAATGAAAAGAAGTTATTCTGGACACTTTTTCTTATGCCTAGAAAGATTTTTTTTCAAATGATAATGGTTAGCGATGTTGTACTTCTAGATGTTCTAGAACTAGTTGGAGTTCCAGCTGGGTGCTACATGATATTAAAAATGTATGATTTGTGTAAGAATCTTAAAGTTTTACATACACAATAACCACAGGGATGGTTCCATGCTCGGATGTGCTTTACATTCCTTCCAGGCATTTTATTTACTTTGGGCACTGGACAAACACATATCTCCTTCATATAAGGAGAAGAGTAAAAGCTTCTAGAAATCACTGAATAGGCCTTCTCAGTCAGTTTTATGTCCCCTGAATAATAAGAATCAGAAGAGGCATCAGCATCTGCCCTGAAATTGCATTAGTACATTCCCTGTACCCCCAGATAATGAAACTCCCTCTACCAAAGCATGTCAGCACTTTCTCTAAAAGTTACCACCTTAGAGTAGCCTAGAGCACTGACAGTTTATGTTGACTTGCCAGGCTCATATATCTGATATATGTCCAAGGCAGGACTTGAACACATATCTAAAGACCAAGCTCTTTATAGCTGTTGCTGCTACTACTAATGATAGTAATAGCATTTGAAATTCTGCAAAGACCAAATAAGATCCTTCTGCAAATCAATATTACTGGGAACACCAAGAAAAAAGTATGTTTTGCGGTGGAATTTTCCCCACCTATCTTCAGCACTTGGATTTTCTAGGTGATAAAAGGGTAGAGGAAATAGATGTTGCAAAGATGTAGGGCAAGATCTTTGTGATGTTCAAACGCTGTTGTAAAAAAAGTAAAAGATCTAGGAGTTTGATTATTTGTTTTGTCTACAAAACCCCTACCAATTGGTTTGACTGGTTTTTAGAACTAGATTGACTTTTTTTTTTTTGGCTGTGTTGACCAACAGTTCTGGCATTGGGTAGACACAGATAATCTTCCTCAGTAGGGGAAATGAGCATGTGGGCAGACTCCTGGGAGCCAAGAAGTTTGAAAGGGAAGAGAGCTTTGTATAGTTTCATCTGATGTCATTTGAACAATAAGAATTTTAACCGTCAGCTAAAAGGAAGTAAAAAGTCATATTCATTTATAGCCCACTTATTCCCACCCACTGCAGGAAAACCACTTGTATTTCAGGGAACTGATCATGTTTCTTCATAAGTGAGTTATGATCCTATTTAGCAAATTACTGCATCAAGTCCTCCAACACAGACAGTCTGCCTGGCACCATCTTGGAGTGGTGCCCTCCAGGGCCATGCTCTTGTGTATAGGAATCTTAAAGAGATTTTGTCACTTCGTTAGTGCTTAATTCAAGACTTAAAGTAAGACAGACCTCAAGGATATTTGCTAAGGGTAACTTTTGCAGGTCCTCGAATCTTTCCCATCCTTTCTTTTTCTCCATTATCACCCTGTTATCACCCTGTCAATGAGGTCAAGTGAGGACCTGGGTTAAAACCCAGCCTCAGATACTTGCTCACTGAGTGGCCCTGAGCAAGTAACTTAACCCTCTTTGCCTCAGCTTGAAGTGAGCTGGACAAGAAATGGCAAACCATTCCAGTACCTTTGCCAAGAAAACCCCAAATAGCGTAATGAAGTGTTGGTCATGAAACAACTGAACAACAGCAACAAAAAACTGGAGATAAGAATATCACCTGCTTCTCAGGGTTGTTGTGATGATCACTCAGCCAGTAAACATTTATTAAATACCCCTGCAAGCAGGATGTTAAGCACTAGAGGTACAAAAAAGGCAAAAAAACAACCCTGCCCCTTGAGGAACTCACATTTGATCCAATAAGATCATATATGTAAAGCATTTTGCAAACCTTAAAACGCTGTATAAATGCTATTATTATTATTTCTGTTATTTTTTTGTTATCACCTGCCTCAGCTATTAAAGTAGCTTCTTTCTTACCAGGTCCTTCTGACTCCGTTCACTCTTCTCCCCAGAAAATTAATGAATGAATTTTTTAAAAAAACTTTTTAGTTTTGTTTGTTCATTTTTGGGACTGGGTCTCCCCATCTTACCTGGGCTGAAAATGCCACTGTTATTTATAAGGTGATCCTCCTACAGATTATCCAAGGAGCTCTGACCTGCTTATTTCTGACCTGGACTGGCTCGCCTGTCCTTAGGCACCCTGGTGGTACCCAGCGACCTGCCAATAGGTCTTACCTTATTAATTCTGGATCGAGTTTCCCTTAGCCCTCTATAGCTCAGAAGTGCCAAACTCAAGTGGTCCACTCTCCTCAGCCTCCATGGTGGCAGGGACTGTAGGGGTGTGCCACCACACTAGAGGGATGCCCACTGTTTTACAAACATTGTACTTACCAAGCACTAGGGACACAAAATACAAAAGTGAGACAGTCTCAGACTCCCAGGTGCTCACATGCTAATGAAAGAGATAATATGTAGGTATCTACACAGCCTGTACAAGGTAACCTTAGGGAAGATGAGGAAAGCGTTACTAGCCGAGGGTCTAGGAAAGGCAAAGAGGGCACGTGAGCCAAGAAACTCCTTCAGTTTCCCTCCGCCGTACCTTGAAAACATTTAGCATCATCAACTTTTTTTCCTTTTGCCTCAATGAGAGAGATGTATCTTGGCTGGTACCTTTGCGCTTGCCCTTCATCTGAGTGTTCTAGGAGACAACAGTCATTCTTTTTCTCATTAAACTTCCATTTCCTACTTCCCTAATAGCTCTTTCCCAATACCCTTCCATCTATCAACCAATCTCTCTCTTATCCTTCACATCCATATTTCTTAAATACTTTGAAACAACTTCCACATTTAGTCTTATTAAATAATCAGAGATGCCAACTAAAATAACATTGAGGTACTGCCTCATATCTATAAAATTAGCATAAATAATTTAAAACAATGAAACAACGCTAGCAGGAATGTAGAGAAACAGGTGCATTTTCATTGTTGGTGGAATTATAAACTTGCAGAATTTTTGTAATGAATGATCTGATGATGTGCAGTAAAAGTTACAAAAATAATCATGCCCTTTAACCCAGTTAAATATCTGGAGAAATATCAAAAGCAAAACAAAAAAAAAGCTGTCTGTTAAATATATTCATAAATGCATGCAAAAAAAATGGAAGCAACTTACTGTCCGACAGGGGGGTGGTTGAGTCCATTGTGACACATTAATGTAGTAGAATACTGTAATGAAGTTAAAATTGAAAAGTATGAGGATTATAAGGAATTATGGAAAAATCTGTATGAAATAAGGTAGAACATAAAAAGCAGAGCCAGAGGAATGGAGTGTGTGCACTAGTCATAAGAGGAAAAGTCAATGACTATAAAGGAACAAAAAAAGATTCCTGGGGGGGAGAATAGCTCAGAAGACAGTGACTAAAAGTCGTGATATTTTTGTGAGCTTAAATTCATTTAAATAGTGGCCCTGTTACCTGATTTGGGGCTTGCTGGTGGTGGCGGGTGGGTCAAAAGCACATGTAGATTTCTGACTCTGGAATTCTCTTGCACACAGTATGACATCGCTGGGCACTCTGGAGATGGTTACGTTAACCTGGTTCCGTTGGATAAAGTCCCCAAGGACAATAAAGAGAGACTGCAGATTCTGAAGGTAAAGACATTCTGAGGATGCTTCTGTAGGTCTATAGAATGTGTCTTTTAGTCACTAAAAGCACACAATGAAGAAACGTAAACAGGAGCTTTTTTATTTTCAAATGTTAATGCACCATCTTGAGGTGTGATATATTTTACATGACCCTGGACCTCCAACAATGAGAATCTAAATCTAAAGTCATTATATTCCATCTTCTCCTCTCAGTTTACTCTACTCAGAACTCTGCTTCTGTGACTTATCTCAGGGGCTAGATCCACTTTTTTGCTTGTTTGTGCTGTTCTTTAAAACATATTGATGATATAAAGAAGGTTTTGGGGGAGGCTGGAAGGGGAGGCAAGGGAGAAGAAGGAAAATGGAAAATACACTGAATTTTCTGTCATGCTCTCTTCCACATCAAATTTTGTCATTTTATGCATAGCCTTTAACCACAGAGAGAAAGAACAAATACACTCGGAGTAGTTGCCCAGAAAACCATAACAGAAAAGGAAGTGATTTTCCTCTGTCCCTATAGCCAAGAAGAAGCTATTTAAGAACTCAGCTTTGTATCATGTAACTTCTCAAGGATCTTTTGCGGAAGTAGTACAATCATATCAAGTCCTTGGTATCCATGGTAATGGCTAATACGCACGGATAGCTGCTATTGGAAATGTCCTTTATTTAAAGGGGCTTCTTCACCAAGATTTCTGACCCATGTCTTCTGCTCACAGACAATGCATGCTCACACACAGTTCTGCATGAGCGGAGACCATACTTTAGAAGGGACAGAACATGCCATCACCGAGATTGCTAAAGAGGATGCTGATGAGTACTTTGTCATTGTCCTGAGTGACGCTAACCTGGAACGGTACGGCATACCCCCAGCAAGCTTCGCCCAGACCTTGACAGCCAACCCCCAAGTAAATGCTTTTGCCATATTCATTGGATCTTTAGGTGACCAAGCAGTAAGGTATGTGTTCTTGTAGAATCAAACAAAGGAAATGTCTGTGAAATGTGTCAACTGTCCCTCATACCTGCCATGCACACCCTCTTCACTTCCCTCTCTTAGCACCCCTACTTTCTGTCAAACTTCAACTCATACACCACGTTACACATACACATGAAATCTTTTGCTGATCCCCCAGCTGCTAATGCCTTCCCCAAAATATTACCTTGTATTAGGGGCGGCTGGGTGGTGCAGTGAATAGAGCACCGATCCTGGAGTCAGGAGGACCTGAGTTCAAATCCAGCCTCAGACACATAACACTTACTAGCCATGTGACCTTGGGCAAGTCACTTAACCCCAATTGCCTTGCTTTCCCCCCTCCAAAAAAAAGCAAAAAAAAAAAAAATATATATATATATATATAACATATATATTTACCTTATATTTATTCATCTATATAGAAATGTCCATGAATATATATTTGTATATGCATGTAAATATTTTTATATTTTATAATAGATAACGTGAATTCTAATGCATATATATTAATGTATATATATATTTGTGTGTATATGTGAGCATATTACATATAGGCATGTGAATGTAATATATGTATATGTTTCTATATAGATGAATATGTCTATACGTATATAACATGTGTATTCACATTGGCTCCCTTAATAGGGTGTAATGAGGACAGGGAACTGTCCATTTTTGCCTCCAATATCACAGTGTCTGACACATAATAGGCTTTAATAACTACTTGTTCAACGAATCTATCATCCCTTCTCTCTTTCTCTCATTTTTTTATCTCAGCCTCTATATTTTATCTTTTTCTTACATCCGCAAACATTCTCAGGTCTTCTCCTTAAAAAAAACAAAAAAACTTCACTTGACTCTGTTTATTCCTTCCTGTTATTCCTTCTGTCTTCTCCGCTCACTTGTTATATATTTCATTGCCTGAATTTCCTAATCCCCTTCAGTGGTGTGGCGGAGAGTTCAATTCCTGGCACAGCCAGGTACCAGTCACTTTGTATCTCTGTCTCCTTGTCTGTAAAATGGGATAATAACATCTACTTATCAGGGTTGTTCTGAGGATCAGAAGAGATCATATGTGCCAGCACTTTGTAAGCCTTGAAGCATTATATGAATTATCATTATCATTATTTGTGATTAATCTCCCCACTTCTCAACCTAATGAAGTCTGACTTCCCTCCCTACCACTGTGGGGTTGCCAGGGACTTCCTAATGACTAAATCTTGATGTTCTTCTGAATCATCATCATCCCTTACTGTTGCACAGTAGGAGATCCTATTGACCGTGCCCCTTTGGTGATGTTCCTGCAGAGGCACCACTTCCTCCTGGTTCTCTTACCTCTCTGACTAATGTTTCCCGGTATCCTTTGCTGGCTGGTCTTCCTTTTTACTACTGTGTAAGTGTGGAAGTGTCCCCAAACTCTTTTTTTGACCCTCATCAATTCTGCCCACCTACAAGAGAAACTTCACCTTTCAGTGTCATCTCTATACCCAATTCTGTGTGTCTGGTCCGGAGTCTCAGTCTAGTTCAGTGGTTCTCCACCTGTGGGTTATGTTCATTTTGTAACAATGAAAATACATCCTGCATATCAGATACTTACATTACGATTCATAACAGTAGCAAAATTACAATTATGAAGTAGCAACAGAATAATTCTATGGTTGGGGGTCACCACAACATGAGGAACTGTTTTAAAGGGTCACAGCATTAGGAAGGTTGAGAACCACTGGTCTAGCTAGTCTCCCTACTCCCAGTTTCTCTTCTTCCTAGGCACTGTCTCATTGCCATGCTCCCTTGTCAAGAACTTTCCTGTGGTTCCCTGTAATGGTTCCCACATAAGAACATACAGACTCCTCAGACTGCGTTCAAGGGCCTCCACAATCTAGCTCCAACACTCCCCTCTAGACTTATTTCACTCGATTTCATTGGCCATTTCTTGGCCCTCTGCTTTTCACATTCCACACCACTAACGCCATGTTCTAGGGAACCATTGATCCCTATCTCCCAGCCTGTCCTAGCTCTGTGATTCTGTGTCTACCTCTGCTTCTTCTTCCTCTTCCTCATCATCTCCTGTGGAAATCCAGCTCTCAGGTGCCCACCTTTTCAAAGAGTCATCTTCCTATTCCCTGCAGCTCCCAAAATGATCCTTCCCTCCCCCGGTAGAGGCAGTGTGGTGAATGGAAGGAGCACAGGGTTTGGAGACAGAGGACCTGGGTTCATATCCCAACTCTGACAGATGATTAAGTTTCCTGAGGTGAAATGATTGTGTCCTTTTTCATTTTCACCTCTGTATTTTCAGTACCCAGTATTGTGCTCATTTGCTTCATGTGTACTTAGTAAGTGTTTTAAATTGAATTGAAATTTCACCCAATTCCTATAACCCAAATAACTCATACAGCATCTATAGAGGGAGGCAGTACAAGGATAATCACCCCGAGCTCACCCGTGGCCATACAGCTAATCAGTGTCCATGTTGGGATTGCAACCTGGCTCTCCAGAATCTAAGCCCAGTGTTCTCTCCACTCTGCCAGCATACTTGGGAGCAGATAGAAAACGTAAACTGTCCCTCAGTCATTAAACAGCAGGATATATCAAAGTGATCCTTGAATTGGGACTACAACCTTCTTGATGAACAGTTAAAATCCTGACAATAAACTCTATGATGCCCCAGAATCCTTACTGCCACTGGATCAGCTGAGTTAATCCAGTCCTCTAAGGAGGGAGTTTCAAACAGAAACAGTGACTGTAATAAATGAAAGGAAATCCTTTGAAAGAGGTTCATTGTCTTACTGAAAAGACCCTTAAACCAGGTCCTCCCCCATTTCAATGGGTCCCCTTGCTGCTTTTCCAAGCCCTTTATCCCTGCTGACAGCTGGATGGGCGTCCAGTGACTGGCCAGGTATTAGAAAGTAAAAACTTCCTTTTTTAAGAAACTCCTTTTTAAGAGGACTTGGGGTTGCAGAGGCTGCCGAGGAAGGGGAGGCCTGATTTGCATTGGTAATTTTCTTTTCCCTTCTAAACCCCACAGGCTTCAGAAAACTCTACCAGCAGGCCGTTCCTTTGTTGCCATGGATACCAAGGAGATCCCTCACATCCTGCAACAGATCTTCACTTCTACCATGTTGTCCAGTGTCTAAGAATGGTCCTTTATGGGCCCGCTAGCTTAGCCACTATGAGAGGCAAATTAAAACAAGAATATGTATCCCTGTGAAAAGATCTGCTTCTCAAGAAGGAAGGGATGGTGGAACATTTTAATCTGTATTTTCCCAAGTCTCTCTAAATAATTATTCTTCAGTAAGAATTCTAAAAGCATTCATTACAGTTCAAGAATTTAGTTGGTCTGTATTTGTCAGAGGACTAGGAACAGAGAAAGACAGCTGAGAACTCTAGGCCAGCAGCCTTTTGGGAAAAGAATAATCTCTCTTTGCTTTCATAAGTGAAGTGACATTTCCACACAAAGTAACCATGTAAAACTAAACTGACACCACACTGTGAATTATGGAAATGCAAGTCATCACAAGTCCAACCCAACCTGCTCTTGTCCAGTAATTCCCACCGTCCATTTTCTCACTCAGTTCTCCTGAACCCCTTGAGTTCCTGAGAACAATAGAGTTACAGTCTTAGTGTGGGATGGTCCAGTGTTCAGCCAGTGAAACTGACTGAAGATAGCCTTCTAACAGGAGAATATCAGAAAAGACTGGATTCTCTCCATAATTCTCTTTTCTTGAATATAGCCAGAAGGAATCCAAAGACTCTTAGATTGGCTTTTTTCTCCATGTAAATTTGAAAAGGTCACACTACTATGACTTTCCAATGAAACATTAAGACATTCAACATTTAAGACATTCTGTCTGCCTCCTGGAGGAAGGGAAGAAGAGGGATAGGGAGGTAATAATTAATTCGACAGATATTTATACTCACTGGTTCTCTGCCCCATTGTGATTTCTTTCCATCTCTCTCGTTCTTCACAAACACTCTTTCCACCACTTCATTTAGGTCAGACTAGTAATGATGTCTGTCTACATAAAAACCATTACTTCAGGATACAGTTAACATAAGGAGGGGGTTACCTCTCCAAAAGAAGGCGTAAAGGAAAGTAAAAATATGCCAGGGTACTGGAGGCCCCAGAGAACAGCCAGGCACCTCTCCTGTGGCAGGGTGGATCATCCTCACACTGTGTGCCCTCCCTCAACCTCATTCACAAACTTGCTTCAGCTGATTGACCTTTCCCAACCAACCAGATGTCACTTCTACAGCAAAGTTCAACCCCTCCCAAAGAGCTGGACTCCTCCATTGACAGAACAGCCTTAGTTCACAGCTGATCCTCAAGTCAGGGGGTACATGTCTTTGCATTTTCATCCTGAGTTGGGAAAACAAGGGCCTATAAATAATGTAATCTTAAAAATCTAGTAGGAATTGAAGTTGTATATAGCTTATTATATCTTCTTAATTAAGCCTGAGGGTCTGGGAAGAATGTCAGGCCTGTGTGTTCCACCCTCCATAATTGACTGTCCAATAAAAAGCAATCCGATTTCCAATGTGTTTTGTTGCTGTTGTTGTTGCCTGACTGTGTGCACACTGTCTGGCTCCAGGCCTGAAGCTGCCATGGTGTCCAGTGGAAGAAAGGATTCTAGCTATTGAAAGTGTTTGGGCAGAGAATCATTCAGTGGATTTAACCACTGGAAGATGGCTGCCACAGCCGTCTCATTGCACTGTAAGGCCGTTCCCCGTTTTTCCAGAGTGAACAGTGATGCCCTTGGTAGTCATTTTCTGCATCCTCTCCCTGCGCTAGACCTCTGCAGACACTAGTCAGGCATCATTACAGCTATCCCTGGATACCCCTCAGCCTGCCCCCCCCTCAGCCAGGCACATGAAGGGGGCTCCCTAGGAGGCAAGAGGGAGGACCTAAAAGTTGTTTGTTAGTCATTTTAATCAAAACTGCCCAGTAACCAACTGCTTCCAGCTTCAGTGACGAACTTTGGCAGTTAGCTTACGGCCCCTGTGGGTATCCTTCTGGACCACAGTCTACCCAAAATTTGCCCACTTACCATGGCATTGACCAGAAAAGCCTTGGGGAATCCAACCTCTGAGCAACTAAAGAAACAGCTGGGGGGAAGTAGGGAGGAGCAGAAGTCTAATCCTGACTATCTAAAATCATAGAAGCTGCAGGGGTCAAAACTTGTCCTCTACTAATTGTCTCCCCCCCTCTCACCTTCTTGAAATCCTACCCTGTGGAGAAATGCTCTCTTGTTTTCTTAATGGAAAACGATTGGGAGGGGAATAGTTTATTCCTATTTCTGCAGTCACCCAAAGCTTGGGCATTTATTTATGAACATATTTAGTTATAAGCTTATTCCTGGGTATTTCTGATTGTCAGGACCTCAGGGCTTTTCCATTCCAAGAAGTCTAAACCTCTGTTTTAGTGGGGTATTCACAAAATGATGAGAAAATTCATTGTTATGCCTTGGGGGGAGGGGCAGTAAAGAGCAGCCACACTTTATGTGAAGGCCCCACCCTGGAGTCTTTTGTTCACCCACGGAGAGCTAAGTTAAAAGCAGAACTATAAGCCCAGTATAAGAAATACTGCATAAGCATCTCCTCTATTTCACATGAGTCATTCCTTATAGCAGCTTCCTATGAAATGTCAGAGGTGGACAGCTCCATTGTTGTCAGCAATATTTTTTTGAAAACAAGCAGCAGGACTTCAAATGCCACATTTCCATTTAGAAGGTGATTTTTCCACACACAATATTGTAAGACATTTGTGAGAAACAAGCAAAGGAGAGTAGGAGTATTAAACTCTGGCCAGTCCCAGACAGTGCAAACACTGCTTCTGCATCACCCCTGTAGGGACATAGGAATGTCAATGATTCCGAACTGCAGGGAAACCTGAGGGACTGGGGGGGGGGGGGGGGGGAAGGTTGGGGGGGAGGGGGAATAGCAAATAAGGATTTGTGGTATCATTTTTTTTTCCATGAAAAGCAGCTACCAGAACAAGTCAACAAGTCATTCGTATATCCCTATGCTGCATAATGTTTCTCTGGGGTCAAGGCCTGTGCAGAGTTAAATGTCCCTGCATCATCAGGCAGATTGAACACAACAGGCTATTTTGTTACAATATTTTAAAATTCACTGATTTTAAATTGGCCCACTCAGTGACATTTATAGGGTCTTTTAAAACACTTGGATGAGAAGTCGTATTTGCTATCGATTTAAAGAAAAGTCTTACTATGGTTGACTACATACATACGTATGTACAAATATATGCATATATACATAGTATGTATATGTATATAACTCAAGGTAGTTTAATGTCTCTTGTGGAAAAGATGTGCAATCTATGTATGTATTTCAGGATCAGGGAATTGACTTTTGTCCCCAGCACATGTTAGGAGCCACACAGATTAGTACAGTTTCTCTTGAGGCCTTCAGAAGCCCACCTGCACATTACAAAATGATAAATCATGTCCTGATTTCCATACCCAATGCCTTTATGGGGCATTCTCATATGCATCCATGTGTTTGTCCAAGATAAGCAGTCTCGATGGCCCTTACAGAGCCAGGGCACAGGGTAAAAAGGTCCACTAAATGATTTTTAATAGAAGTGGGCAAGGTGATTTTACCTTGGGGCCTAGTAGAAACTTCTCTTCAGCATTAGGTACCAAAGTCTGGTTCCTTTTCAGTTATCTTGCCTGTAGCTACTTTAATGGAATGATAATTACAGAATCTGCTGCTCCCCACTGAGAGAATCAAATAGGAGAGGAGGGGGAGTGGAAAACCACTGTGCACCAAAAGCAGCACGTGACCTTTGTGCTCCTGCTGAACAATGAGCAATTGTGCTTTTTTTTTCCCAACTTGTTAAATCCTGGTAAACAAACAAAAAAAAAATCTCCCTAGAGAGAAGGGAAATTGCTTGGCAAGCACACAGCTCAAGTTGAGAATGATCTGACGCTCTTTTCCAAGACTAAATGCCATCGGGTCGCTACCCTTTAAACAGAAAGAGCATCTGTTGGTGCACAGCAGGGCAGTTTGCTTTAGAATGCCAGTGTTACATAATTCTAAAATAGAATGGCGCTTGCGGTATTTGGCTCCTTGCTGGAGACAGAGGATGAAGGATGAAATGCTCTTTGGAGCTGCCTTGGGGCCCAAGGCCAGAGGGAACGTTGTGTTCTGCTATATCAGACCTTATTACAGAGTCTTTCAAGCTCAAAAGAATCACAGGCCACATCATTTGGGACCTCTCGGGCCAACAAACTATGGCAGGAACCACAGCGGCCAAGACATTTCTCACTGGGGCCTTTGCCCATCTTCTAACAGCTTAGAGAAAAGCTGCTGAGTTGTGGGAAATTGGGGGGGAGGGGGGAAGGCGAGGAGTATTTGGACTCACAACACACAGGAGTAATTCATATTCAGAATAGTGCCCCCAAGGAGAATCAAGTATGGGACTGAATCAGATTCAGAGTGCAAGAATTTGTGCTCCAATGCTTTCCTAAAGTTCTAAAACTGAAAAAGACAAGAGTGCTAAATCATCTTACATCATGAAGTAGACCTCTCTACTGTTGGGCATCAACCAATAAATAAATAAACATTTCTTACACACTCACTATTTGCTAAGCACCGGGTATACAAAAAAAGGCAAAAGATAGTCCCTACCCTTGGGGAACTTAGAGTCACTTTCCTCATGTATAAAATGGAAATGTTTGACCACATGGACCTCATAGGTTTCTGCCACCTCTAGACCAACATCATTGAGGGTGACCCCCGTCTTGAGGGTGAGAGTAGTATAAAACAATCAGACATGTCAGCCATGGCCTAAGGATATCCATCCTAACCAACAAACATTTATTCATAGTCTTCTATGTGCTAGTACTGTGGATCACAGGTTTAAAGTTGGATGTTGAGAATACAGAGACAAGAATGAAAAAAAACCCTGCTCACTTCTATAGGAAGAGTCAAGATGAAAACACATAAGTACAAACAAATTAAACAAACCCACGGTCATTTAATGGGGAGGCAATAGGAGCTCAGAAGATCAGGAAAGGCCTCATGAAGAAGGAAGCATCTGACTTGACTCTGAAGGATGCTAGGGTTCTAAGAAGGGAGGAAAGAGTTCCTTGAGGCATAGATGTATGCAAAGGCTTAGAGATGGGATTTGGAGGGGGAGTAATACAAAATAAAGCCATGAAGTAGGTCAGAGCCAGGTTGTAAAGAGCTTTAAATGAGAAACAAAGGAGTCTACGTTTGATCTTAGAGGTAAAAACTGGGGTTTCTAGAGTGACATACTCTGTGCTTTAGGAAATAACACTTTGGCAACTGAGTGGACAATGGTTCTTATTACTTAATAGTCTTGCCCTGGAATGTGCCATCAGTTTATACCTTTTGGGATGCAACTAATATAAAATTATATAACCATATTTAGAAGATAAAACTTGTTTCAGTTTAATCTTATCGTATATAAACGAAGACAAGTCCGGATACTGAGATCTATGGCTGTTTTTAAATGGGGCAGTATCTGTGTTATATTTAAAACCATTCTCATGTTAACAAAATCTTCCAGTGTAGGAACTCTAGTCCTAGACAGATACTATACAAAGAGCAGATATGATGTAATCATGAACCCTTCACATGTATAAGAAGTTTTAATTAACAAAATTTAACATTATTAAATGCTTACTAAATATGACATCCTGGTGTAATAGATGGAAGGTCATTTTTGGAGTCAAGAAGATCCAAGTTCAAATTCTCCTCTGCCACATTCTGTGGCAATACATGAAACAGTTCAGGAGGAAAGAACAAAGGAAATAAACATTTATTAAGTGCCTGCTCTGTGCTAGGTACTTTACAAATATCTCATTTGATCCACATAAAAACTCTGCAAGGTGGGTGCTATTATTTTCTCCATTTTACAACTGAGAAAATGGAGGGGGACAGATGGTAAGTGACTTGCTCAAAGTCACACAGCTAATAAGCATCTAAGTCACATTTGAACTCAGGTCTTTCCAACCCCAGGCCCAGCAGTCTATCCACTGAGCCACCCAGCTACCACATAACTCTGATGAGTCTGCCTGTTAGAACAAGTTTGACTTTATGATATTGGCAGGTTCAAAACTCTCTTTTTCATTCTAGCTTCCATGCTTGAACTGGAGAGATGCATTTGATGACAAGCCCTTGAACTTTGAACCTGCTAGACTAACTCTCAGTGCCACAGGTAACCCTAAGATTAACTTACTGAACAATTGCAAATTTGTACCACCTGGAGGAATTTCCCACATCAATGATATTATAGGTCCAACCAAAATTAATGAAACTGCATAAGGCATTGTGCCTAAGCATTGAGGATGCAAAGATAGATACAACACAAGCCCTGTTCTAAGGGACTTAAATCTAATAGAGGGAAGAACATGTACAATGAAAACTAGGGGTCCATGAGCTAAGTGTTGTGTGAAATGCTGGGAAAACTGCTGGATATAGACAGATTGTTGGATTAAGGAGGGGACACTTTCAATGAACAATTACTCCAATGCCTCTTCATAGAGTGGAGATGACCCTGTCCCTGAAGGCAATGCCGGAGGAGCCCAAGCTCTGGTAGGTCCTAGCATACTCACAGGGCTTCAAGTACAGGCATAGCCTTAAAAAGAACCCAGCCTAGCTAAAAAGAGGCTCATCACCAGGACATTAGCAACCAGATAAATTTTTTTTTCTGGTCACAGCAACCCATGAAACTATGTACTCAGTGTAAAAGAGTTCAATACAAAGAGCACTGATGAATGAGATCACAGCTCCTTGAAGCAATAAAGTAAGGTGAAGAAGAAGGGAAAGAAATGGTATAAATAGAGCCAATCAAATTGGATAAACCCAGAAGTATAACTATTATCCAAACAGCCTCAGCCTGCACAGGAAGCTCAAGAATGAAGTTATCAATGTTATAGCTATTATATATGTATCACATATCTATATTATGTATCTATATTATATAGATAATAGATATCATGTAAATAATATAGATATTCATGTTATAGATAAAGAAGAAAGCAACTTTTCTGGAACTTTCCTTTACCATCCCAGAATATGCCCTAGTGAGTAATGAAAAATGTCCTTCAACATCAATGCCCATACATGGTGGACCCAATCAATGATTCATTCTTCAGTTTGTGTAGTTCCAAGACCGGGGGAATCTCTTTTCATTACTATGACCTTAGTCTTTTAATGAAAGGTACAGAGTAATGCTACCTGCAGAAAGAACTCATTTGTGGTTAGTCAGTGAGAATATCAGGAATCTCTTGAGCTCAGATGGAAATTATATCTCATTTTCTTCTGTGGAATAAACTGCTCTACTTTGCTGATTGGGGTAGGAGCGGGGAAGGAGGTTGGAAACTGCTCTTCTGGGCTGGTGTATTTTATGAAATAAAGCCATACAGAATTTAGGAAGAATTCAGTGTGTAGCAATCTCAAAAAAAAAAAAGCTCCAAAGTAATATTTCTTGAGTAATGAAAAGACCAAAATCTTCAGATTAATGAATATTGCAACATGACATAATAAACAAACAGCCTCAGAATTAAGAAGACCTGTATTCAAATTCTGACTCTGACATACCAGCTACAGGACCCAGGGCAAAACACAACCTCTCAGGTCCCTAAGCAATTCTTTTTAAGAAGAAATTTGGAATAGTGGATCATATGTTGAACCTGAAGTCAAGAAAATTTGAGTTCAAATCCCACCTCTGTTGTTTAAGTGATCCTAGTCATATCCTCAGTTTTTTTTTTCTGTAAAATGAGAATAATAATAGCAACCACCTCACAGAATTGTTGTAAGGGTCAAAAGGAAATGGTATTTGTGAAGTGCTTTGAAAACCTTAAAGGGTTACATAAATATTACCTATTATTGCTGTTATCATATTTTCAAATTCAACAGATATCTATTAAGCACCTAAAATGTACCAGGGTAAGGGTATGGAAGGAGATATGAAATCCAGATAATGTACATCCCCTACCATCATGAAGTCGACAGTCTAGTAAAGGGATAAAATGCAAGCATATATAATCATACAACATGATAGGTACATCTAAAGAGTTGCAAAATGAAGTGTGATGACATGTAAGGGGGAAGACCATCACTGACAATATCAAAGATAGCTTCATGAAGGATTACGAGGTCATAGACATAGAAATGGAAAAGATTTTAGGTGCCATCTAGTCCAATAGCTTGACGTTTTATTCTGTGCTTTTGCATCTAAATACATTAAGGAGAGTGTTATATAATTTTTTTCCTCTGCTTCGTCTCTTCCTCATTTAAGTATCATAACCAGATTTGTAAAATGAAAGGAATAATGGGATGCTTTATTTTCCTATTTTTATATTCAGTTTATTAAATATGGGAATTAATTGTTCTTGGAATATTTGATATAATTCACTTGTGAATCCACATTTTCCTGGGACTTTTTACTTTGGGAGTTCATTTATAGTTTGTTCAGTTTCTTTTCTGAATGTGGGTATATAATTCTGTTTCCTCTTTCAGTCTGAGTATCCTTTTGTTTGTAATTATTCATCCATTTCATTTAAGCATCAATTTGCTGCTGTGCAATTGAAGATAATGTTTTCTAATAATTTCCTTAATTTCTTTTCCAGTTGCTCTAAAGTTCATTTTCCATTTTTATATGGGCAGTTTTATTTTTCTCAGGGTTTTTTCTTTTAGTTAGATGTACTAACAGGTTTGTTTTTAGTTTTGGTAGATTTTCTTTCCAAAAAAGAAAACAGCTCTTACTTTTCTGTATCTGTTTGATGGGGTTTTGTTATGAATTTTCTTAATCTCTTCTTTGATTTTTTGATAATTTTTATTTGAGTGTTTAGTTAAAGGTTTTGAATTTATTGGTTCTCTGATTTTTAGTCACATTCCCAAAGTATAGATGAATTCTTTCTCTCTTTTGTTGATGAAAGTGTTTAGAAATGAAAGTTTCCATAGGGACTATTTTGTCTGTATCCAAAAAGTTTTGGCATGTTTCCTCACTGTTGTAATTTTCTTTGATGAAAATTACCTATTTAATGAAATTACCTATTGCTTCTATGATTTGTTCTTTGAACAACAAGTTCTTTAAAATTAAATTATGTGGTCTCCATTTCAGTTTGAATCCTTTCTTCAAAGGTACTTTATTTGTTGTAATTTTTATTAAAGCTGTGGTCAGTAAAGGATGTGTTTGATATTTCTGCTTTTCTGCATTTGTTTATGAGATTTTTGTACCCCAGTACATGGTTAGTTTTATTAAAGATTCCATGCATAGTGGAAAAATATGTATCCTTGTAGTATCCTCTGTAGGCCCACTCTTTCAACCCCCATGTGCCCTAGTCTACTGGGTCTCTAGCAGTCAAATAACTACTCCCTCAGTCAGTAAACATTTATTAAGTACCTACTATGTGTCAAGCACAGTGATAAGTACTGGGGATACAAAAAGAGGCAAAAGATCTCAGATCCCTGCCCTCAAGGAACTCACAGTCTCATGGAGGAAACAAGTAAACTTGTGTTCACACAAGTTATATACAAGATAAATAGGAAATAAATAAAAGAAGGAAAGGCTTCCAGTAGAACATGGGATTTTACTTGTGACTTAAGGAAACCACAGAAGAAAAAAGTAGAGATGAAGAAGGATCCTAGACATGGGACCACTCAAAGATAATGTTCCAAGTCCAGAGATGGAGTGCCATGTTTGTGGGACCAAAAGGAGGACTGTTTCACTGGATTAGTCATCAGGCTACCCTAAGAGTCAGGAATGTCTAATTCTATCATATGGTGTGCTCTCCCCATCATCCAGTTGATATCAATTAGCTTTTATGAAATGGAATTTAATGAGAAGGTAGGGCAAGGTTAGAAGTTTAAAAAATCCCTAAATTAGGAACACACTCTCTTTTTAACTATACCATCCCAAAGAGACAATAGGGACAAACTTGAATATATGTCTGAGAGAAGGGTATCTGGAGACTCCTGGCCGAGGAGTCTTTCCTCACTTCTGTACCAAGTTTTCCTCAGGGCAAGAAGCTCCCTAGCTTGGCTGGCTCCTTCCAGGACAGGTCAGTCCATTAAACCTAGGTTAAGCAATTAACTCAGCTGCTGTAATGGCATTTCAGTGGACTTGGCTACTGCACTTACTAGTTCTAGTGGTCTCTTCCATCAATTCTAGATGCTGAGAGGACCTCTTAATGGCTCTTCTGCCCTTTTAAAGCTCACTAGATAACTTGCCAATTTCTTTTCCATTCATCTAAGAATAGGAAAAACCAAACACTAAAGAAAATAATCCTGGACACACGGTGGCTGGGTGAAAGATAGCGGCCTGTGAACCGATATAACCATTCTGGAGGGCAATCCGGAACTATGCCCCAAGGGCTATAAATAACTGCATACCCTTTGACCCAGTAATACCACTTTTGGGATTGTATCCCAAAGAGATCATAGAAGTGGGAAAAGGTCCCATATGTACAAAAGTATTTATTGTAGCTCTCTTTGTGGTGGCAAAAAACTGGGAATTTAAGGGATGCCTATCAATTGGGGAATGGCTGAACAAGTATGGTATATGAATGTAACAAAATACTATTGTGCTATAAGAAATGGGAAGGAGATTGACTTCATAATTACCTGGAGAGGCTTATATGAATTGATGCTGAGAAGAGCAGAACCAGGAAAAATTTGTACACAGTCACAGATACATCATATGTGTGACGACCAACTTTGAAAAACTGGACA
>CM053600.1:133744252-133776424 GCA_028646575.1 Pseudocheirus occidentalis | reverse complement strand
ATATATATATCTTTTTTTTACTTTTATTTTTTATTTTTTGCTTTTTGGAGGGGGAAGGCAGGGAAGTTGGGGTTAAATAACTTGCCCAAGGTCACAGGCTAGTTTTAAGTGTCTGAGGTCAAATTTGAACTCAGGTCCTCATGACTCCAGGGCCCGTGTTCTATTCACTGTGCCACCTAGGCACTCCCCCCCCCAATGTGTGTGTATACACACACACTCACACACACAGTGAGGGCTCTCCATATTTTAGGTCCTTGCAGATGACATTGTGCTGGTTACAGAAAGCCCCAGAACACTTCAGAATCTATTGGATCTGTAACCACTCAAAGGTTAGGCTAACCATCTATATAGGAAGAGTCAAGTAGATGAAATATGCCTATCATCCAGGTTATGAAATACAGTTGTTATTTTTCAGTGTATAGATCTTGGGAAGAAATGGAAAATGAGTGAATTGAGCCCGGAGAAACAAAGAAGACAGGATTACCTTTGGAAAATTGCAAAACTCCTTTAATCACACTAAATTTCTCCCCCATATTTTTAATACTATTATTAAATAAAGGCCCATATTTTTAATACTATTATTCTCCTAAAGTAGCAAAGAATTGTAGACAAAATAGATGCTCATTGACTGTGGAATGTATCACAAGTTGTGGTGCATGAATGTAATGGACTACTATTATGCTAGAAAAAAATCATGAATATGATGAATTTAGAGAAACATGAACAGATACAAAAATGAAGTAAGCAAAATTGGAACAATATAAAATGACTGCAACAGACCAATCAAAACTGAATGCTGTGAAGTTATAATGACCAAGGTTGGCCCCAAAGGAGACAGATGAGAAGATGTCTTCCCCACTATTTTTGCAACCAAAACTAAGTTTGTGGAATACTGCATGTAAAGTCAAAACTTTTTTTGAGATATTGGTCAGTCTAACTGAACTTTTTTTTTTGTCATAAGGGATAACTCTGTGAGGGGATTAGCAGGTCAGGGGTTGCTGGGAAATGTAGGTGATATAAAAAAGATACCAATGATTTATTTTAAAATATTCTAATGGTGTAGTATGGAACTCAATAGCCTCTGAAGAATTAAAAATGAGCATCACTCAAAAGATGATGGAGAAGAACAAGGTATGAATGAACAGGTTGCAACATGACAAATAAGGAACCAGGAATAGAAACTGGAGTCATTAAGGAAATGAAAGATGGAAAAGGAAGAGAGACTGGCTATATTGGAATTTCCTGAGGTTGCCAGGAGGAGGGCACTCTACTTGGGAATGTTCTCCTTTATCTCCATCATTCCTTCCTGCAGTCAGTAGCCATACAAATTACTCTATATAATGAATTCAAGAAATCAAGGGCACCAGAGAAGTGGGTTGTACCTAATTTGAGTTCTGGTAATCATGATAACTCATTCTTCCCTTTTTCCCACAAAAAATAGGTGGAATAACAGGAAACCAGGCATAGTCTGAACCTGTATGCCCCTCACATGATGCTCCACCTTACATATAGAACATAGATTTACTGAAAAGCTCATCTACTCCTGGTGTCAGGTAGAAGGACGTTATAAGAAACATGGAATTTATACAGAGAGTTAACAGAGAAGCATACAACATTGCCAGTGGACATGTCATCAAACCTAAGGTGTACAGCAGACTTAGTGGTAATAGTTCAAAGTTTCTTCATCCAGGAGCTATAAATGACATATGGGAATACTCTCGGTGGGGCACTAAGAGATGAAGGGTCATTAGACAGTTGTGATTACCCATTGCTGGATAGATGGTGTTTAAATTGTTTTCTTTTCAAGGGAAGAGTATCAATGACATATTAAAAATACACAGAAGAGAGTAGAAGGAAGTTCAAAAAGCAAATCAATATTGATGCTATCTTATGAGATAAGATTTGCAAAGTGCCCGGCACTTAGTAGGCACTATGTAAAAAGATATATAAAAATATATTCTTTTTCTTTTTCTCCTCCCCCCTTCCCATGGTGTTAAATTTAACATATACTTAGAAAAGATTTATGTAGTAGAGATTAATGGTTTCATATGCAATCCTTTTCCCCCTATTTTTTTTTGTGTGTATAGAAATGTTCATGCTTGTTACTGTCTGACAAATACATAATTTTCAAAAGGACATTTCAAATAAAACTCTTCACTTTAAAAAAATTTTTTTAAGTGATGTTTTCTTCTGATGTGCTGTGGTCAACATACTTACAAGTTGGAGAATTGGAGCCAACCTATAGAGAAGAGATTTCTCAAATTTATGGCTCATGCCAAGAGAAATGTGGCACTTTCATGAATCAAACCAGGCCTCTTTGGCATAAAGACTGAAGTTTGGTGTATGGAACATTTAAGAAGGAGGCAGGAGCCCTGAATTAAACTGCTGGTTCCTTGGGACTCAGAGACAACTTAGACCCTCCATAAAAATAATTTTTGTCCCCGTGTGAACAGGGGTAAGTTATTTCACCAGTTTGGGTTATCTAAAATGAGGGCACTGGACTAGATATTTCCAAAGTCTCTTCTATCTCTAAAATTCTATGATCCTTCCGTTAGTACCAAAGAACTTTAGTCTTAGGACTTTAGAGGTCACCCAGTGTTATTTCTGCAAGTATTCATATGGGTCCCAGGAGTTTGTGATTAGTATATCGTGGGAGTGAATTAAGAACAAAGTCTGTCCCTGTCTGGAAATGCCTGTCTCACAGCCTCAGTCAGCATGAGGTTTCCCCTCACCAGACCACACATGTAATTAGTGTGAAAGAGACTTCTGGGAACACGTCAGTCTTTTCAGCCGCATTTGTATACAGAAGGAATGACTTACAATATGGAGGCCCAACAAAAGCTGAAATGACAACTCTGGTCCAAGTCAGAAAAGAGAAGAATTTTAGATCTGGAAGGGGCTTGTCTCTTGGCTTTTTATCAATCTAACTTCACCATACAGATAGAAATTCACTTGGTATTATTTATTATCTTTGGGGTTTTGTGCAAATGGTGTAAACAGTGGGACTATTTTAGAGAACTGAGGATTTCCCTCGACAGGGAGGACAATTTTTTCTGCATATCAGCATAAAGCCAACCACAGATGGAAGTAGAGGATGTCAGTGGAGTGCTGATGTAATTAGGGAAAAGTCTATTTAGATGCTTTTAAAAAGCTTTGCGACTTGGCACCTTCTATTTTTCTTTTTCTTCCTTTCCCATAGTCAGTAGAAAAGTGCCTGGAAATCACCCATTCTGACTCATCTGGGTTTTTGGGGAAGAAAGCGAGGCTCCCTTGCAATAGAGAGGTGAGCGACCATGAATGAAAGATGTCGCATATACTAGTCGATTTTGCTTCATTGTTTTTCTTTGTTAAAAGGATCCCACTTGATGACGATGGTGGTAGGGTATAAATGAAAATATTTGTGATATAAAAACAAAAGTCATCAATAAAACATGTGTTTATATATTTTAAAATGTGTTTTGCGGGGGGTGGCAGAGGAAATAGGGAAGAATTTGGTGATGAGACCTAGCTTTGCTCTTCAAGTAAACTCATGAGAAATCACATCCCAACTAAACATTCTTGCTGGTAGTGATCAGGAAGGTGCTACTGATGAGTCAGAATTTGTAGCATCACATAATGTTGGAACTGTAACGGCCTTCTGAGATCAGCTAGTCAACTCAACACTCTTTTATTAAATTTTTTTTATTAGTTAATGTATTTATTTTTAGTTTTCAACATTCACTTCCATAAGTTTTAAATTTTCTCCCCCTCCCTCCACTTTTCCTCCCAAAGATGGTGTGCAATCTGATATAGGCTCTACATATACATTCCTATTAAACCCATTTTCACATTAATCATGTTGTAAAAAAAGAATTATAACAAGTAAGAGAAACCATGAGAAAGTAAAGAAAGCAAAACAAAACAAAAAATTGTCTGCTTTGTTCTGCATTCTGACTCCATAGTTCTTTTTCTGGATGTGGATGGCATTTTCCATCATAAGTCTTTTGGAATTGTTTTAGGTCCTTGCATTGCTGAGAAGGACTAAGTTTATCAAAATCAGTCATTGCCCACTGTGGCTGTTTTTGTGAACAATGTTCTGGTTCTGCTCACTTCACTCAGCAGCAGTTCATATGTCTTTCCAGGTTTTTCTGAAGTCTGCCTGTTCATCATTTCTTACAGCACAATAGTATTCCATTACATTCATATACCACAACTTGTGCAGCTATTCCCCAACTGATGGGTATCCCCTCAGTGTCCAGTTCTTGGCCACAGCAAAAAGAGCTGCTATAAATATTTTTGAACATGTGGGTCATTTTCCCATTTTTATGATCTCTTTGGGATACAACCCTAGAAGGGGTATTTCTGGGTTAAAGTGTATGTACATTTTTTTTAGCCCTTTGGACATAGCTCCAAATTGCTCTCCAGAATGGTTGGATTAGCTCACAGTTCTACCAACAATGAATGAGTGTTCCAACTTTCCCACATCTTCTCCAACATTTATCATTTCCCTGTTTTGTCATGTGAGCCAATCTGATAGGTGTGATGTGGCACCTCTGAGTTATTTTGAGTTGTATCTCTTTAATCAATAGTGATTTAGAGCATTTCTTCATATGATTATAGATAGCTTTAATTTCTTCCTCTGAAACTGCCTGATTATATCCTTTGACCATTTATCAATTGAATTGTATTCTTGTAAACTTGACTCAGTTCTCCATATATTTTAGAAATGAGGCCTTTATCAGAGACACTAGTTGTAAAAGTTCTTTCCCAGTTTTCTGCTTTCCTCCTAATCTTGGTTTGTGCATTGACTTAGTTTGTGCAAAAACATTAATTTAATATAGTTAAAATGATCAATTTTGCATTTTATAATGTTCTCTGTCTCTTGTTTCATCATAAATTCCTCTGTTCTCCATAGATCTGACAGATAATTCCTTGCTCCCCTAATTTGTTTATAGTATCAGCCTTTTATATTTAAATCATGTACTCATTTGGAATTAGTCTAACACTCTTAAGAGAAAGCTGAAGCCCCAAATGGCTGACTTGCTCAAGGTTACAAGACTAGTAAATAAAAAAGCTAGGACTATGTCTTCAGACTACTCTAGAAGAATATTGGTATTAAAACTATAGGTTTCTATTTCAGAGAGAAGCTTGGAGTTATTAAAAACGGTGCCATTTCCCTAAGATAATCCTGCTTGCTTTTCCTCTTAGTATTCAGCTTTAGAGATCTTTGTCCTTATATAGTATCTGTTCAAGATATTTAAACTGATGAATCAGTTCTATGGTGTTGTCCATTCAGCTGGAAATTGTAGTCTGGAAAATGGGCATTCTCCACCCATTTGGCATTTCCTACGAGGCTATTTAGAACAAACTCTTTTTTATTGATCATGGATGTCACCTAGGAGAGTCTGAAATATGTCATGGCTTGACTCAATCATGGCATTATTATCTGCAAACAGGAGTTTGTGGAGGACCTCAGTATCTACATGAATTCATCTTTCATTTGAATTATTCACTGATTATCTCCATGATGGAGGCAAGATGCTTTGGTGATCATATGTCTCTCTGTTTGATATCTTGTTTTGATATTAACAATAAGATATTGATATATCTTTTAAGGAATATCATATGATTTTGACATATGCATGAGAGATAACTTGGAGTAGCATCTTTAAAGTAGTATTTTGCTTTACTCAATCAAGTGGTTTTTAAAGTCAACGAGCAATGAGCATGGTGGAATCTTGTATTCTGGACAACCTTGAGTCAATTACATGATGGTCAATATGTGTTATGCTATACAATATATTTTGTGAAAACCTACCTGTTTCTTTTGAATAGGATAATGAAAGATACACCTGCTCAATGTGTAGATAAGTCTATAAAATTTTTATGTAGAAATGGGAAAATAAGTCTACCAGTTTATTAGATACTGATAATTCTTGCTCACTTGCTTTTAGTAATAAGGTCTAAGATTTTTTCCAAGCCTTTACTATCTTCCCTTCTTTCAAATGCTTTAAGAATTGGTCCTTCAGCACTTTAAAAATTGTATCATCTCCCGCACGGACCTCCTCTGTGTACGTTTGATATGGTATAACTGCTCTTTGCAATTTTGTTTTCTTCACTGACATTTCCACTGCTTCATTTTCTTTACTGACATTTCCACTGCTTCATGCAGCATATCCAGGACTATGACGTTAGTATCTAAATATGGTTCCTCCACGGTCATTGATGGTAAAAATAGTTTACTACAAAAATCGAAACAGAATTTTTCCATTTTTCATCTATTTGCTGAACCATTTTCAATTTCAATCTTAAATGCCCTCAGAGCCATACGACTTAATTGGGTCTTTTGCCAAGCTTTCCATAAACTTTTTTTTTTTAAGTTTAGCTCTTCCATACTGCTTTATGAAGACATATTACTCATAATCTTCCACCATTGTTATTTAGAAAATCTAACAAGAAGTTTACACTTTAAACTGTTTTTTTGCCAGTGATTCTCTCTCTACTTGGCAAAGAGACAAAATGTTTGTTGGTGGAGGAAGGCTCTTTTAGACCTCTCATGACAATTGATTTACATTAGCTAAACTTCCTTAGGAAATAGAGATAGTCTGTGCTCATGTCTTGTTTTTTTAAAATCCATTTCCTATTTTTTTTCTTTTTGGCATCAGATTATATAAATATTTCAGGTTAAAATGGCCTCAATTGCATGCCGTTTGTTCTCATATTCATTATTTCTTCTAGATTTGTATAGATTTCAATCTTTCAGTAAAAAAGTTAGTGGCTTGATTGTACAGATAGTAAATTCAAGAATGATTTCCATGTCTCTAACCAGTCTTCTCCTGACTCTGAAAATATAATCAAATTCTTTTTTGTGTGTGCTGTTCTTTTGTGCTTGCTGCATCCAGTGCCTTTCAGCACTTTGATCAAAATAAGTAATTATGAGAACTTCTGTATCTTCTCTAATTCTTTGGCCGTCTTCATTTCTTACTCCTGAATCATATTTACCATTATCTTTTTTTTGTCTTCATCTCTGCCTACTTTTGTATTGAAGTCATAAAGTATTAAAGTTGACTTAATTTGGAAAGATTTGTTCAAGTTCTTCAACAGAAGGTCATTAGCTCATTAATCTCTGCAAAAGATGTTGGTACACACACTGCAATGATTTACATGGTGGTCTGTTGGTGAATACTTATTAAAATCACTATGATATGAGATGAATGTATGTCCCAAGAAATGGAGCATATTTGAAGATATTCTGTCTCTTCCTGTAGAGAATAATTCCTTTTACCAAGGACTTGGGGAAATATAACAAATTTAGGGAAGAAAGAGTTTTTGCTAGTAGGATGGAGGCTCATAAGCTGATTCTGACTGGGTAGATTCACATCCCATAGACCGGTGAATTGGTACAGCCAATCGGACAAAGACAAATCTGGGAAACAGAAGGTCATTCAATGCTCTGTGAATCATAGAAAGTTCAGTATTCAGAAAGTTCTTTAGCATTTTTGCTCATCTCTAGCATCATAACTTCCAGGGTGACATGGGGCTTCCAGATCTTATATCTTCCCATTCAATAGGATCAGGTTATTGGCTAGCAGCATCAGTTGGTGATTAAATGACACTTTGATGATTAAACCCCTTTAGGAAGGATCCCAGATAGATCTGTCTTATATCATATTCTAATCATAGGTATAGTGGGAGGTTTTAAGGTGATGAAACACTTTCCTAGCAGCCACAATTTCTAGGTCCAATTCAGTACTAGTATCAGCCTTACTCCTTTCAGAGCTTGTATTCTCCTGATGTAACTCTCAAGAACCCAGGGTCATGCCCACAAAATTCTATTCTGATGTTTCATTGTAGTATGGAGATACTAGCATTCTCTATCCCAATTGAGCACAAATTCAGACTGGCTCTACACTCTAGGTAGGTGCAGTGCTGGAAGAAAGCTGTGTCTCCTTACCAACATAGGTAAGTGCTGAAAGGCTTATCATCAGTTGGCTGAACACCTCACATGAACTCCTTTGACTATGGCAACCCATGAAACAACTTTTTTTTTAAATGAACCTCTTTCCTGATCAGTTCTCTTCCAGGTTTGCACTGATGCTGGTAGAGCAGCAGAAAGTGGGGTAGAGAATGCTAAAGATCTGAGTCTTTAGAATGTTTATGAGCGCTGACTTAGCTCTTATTCTACAGAGTATCAATCTTGAAATTCTTGCTATATATAAAACCAGAAGATAAAAAAGGAAGTTGCAGGTAAAGGTAGCACTGTTTTTTTCTTGGATAGGCAAAGAAAAGTGTTAGGAGAACTGGTTTTATTGTGTGATAACAAGAAAGGACAGAATGCTTGACTGTGTACACCATTTTGCTCTAAACACAGCAACAATGAAAGTGATAATAATAAAAATCGACCACAAAGTTGTGTACTCCATTACCCCAGATACCACATAGAGTACTTTAAACCTAGAAATTCTAAGAGAGTTACAGGATATGTAGTGAGTTTTTCATGGTGACTTTACCTGTGAGTAGGCAAAGGGATTCACAAAACATAACACAGCCCCTAAATGATTTTTGACTTGTGCTTATGTTAAAGTCAGTCTTTGTTTAGGTAAATACTCAGGAACTTCTGAGTCTGAGTCTGTATGGCATAGGGCACAGAGTTGGGGTGTAGTGAAAACTGGTAGCCCCGAGGTTTGGTTCTTTTCCATTCAGTATCCTACGCCTAGCAGGGACTTCCACTTGCTTCTCAACATGGCTAGCTCCTTGCTCTTGGAACAGAGGTCTCAGTGGTAGACCTAGCAAGAAGAAGCCATTGCTACCGTACTGCCTGGGCATCTCTGATCTTGAATTCCAGTCCCTTTTTCCAGGGTCCAAGACATATATTAAATTTCTTATCTCCCTCTAAGCCTTAGGTCTTGTCCATGGTACCTCCCATGTGAGTGCTAAACTTCATCATAATAGTAATAACAGCTAGTACTTATGTAGTATTATTTTGAAGTATGAAAAGCACTTTACATATATTATCTCATTACATCTTATAAGAATGCCCATACATAGGTGCTGTGAATTATCTTTATTTTACTGAACAGAAAACTGAGGCAGATGGTAGTGCGTGACTGGCTCAGGGTCACACAGTGAGTATCTGAGGCAGGATCTGAACTCAGGTCTTCATGATGCGAAGTCCTATGCTCTTCCCATTATTCTGCCTTCTTACCTAGAAGCATCTTGGAGTCTCTAAGGACTCCCAATTAAAACCAAAGCACCTCAGGAAGGAGAGGAGGGTTCAAAGATTAGAGTATGGCGCTCCTGTCAAAACAGCTGTCAAGGCTCTGGAAAAGATGGTGAGAGTGGTGGAGACCGAGTCTAGGCTGGGGGGGGGAGTGTGTGTGAAAAGGTGTGCAAAAATCAGTTTTGAGTCCTCAGTGGCTCAGTCAAACACCTTTAAAATGTCCCAACCTTCTAATTAGGGATAAATCTTAGAGATGAGGGAGTTGGTGTATGAGAGATAGCGAGAGGACTGGAAAAGAATGATATTAAACATACAGGGAGTAGGAGAGCCCTGAAGGTACTGAAAGGGACCAAGTCCAAAAGATATTTCTTCTAATTCTTTTCTGCTTGAAATCCCATCATTCTCTAATTGTCCGTTTTCTATTTGACCTAAAGGTCCTGTGCAAATATGCAAATATCTTTCCTGTCAATCCCTGGTTTTAGGCTCCTGTCTTTAAGCTAGTAAAGAAGCTGCACATTGTAGTGGAGAACTGACTTTAGAGACAGATTCGTATCTTGCCTCTGATAGATACTTGACCTTGTGCAAGTTCCTTGACCTTTCTTGGTGCCCCAGGAAACCCTTTGAAACTCTCCAGTGGCAGAGCAGTCGCCAATCTGCATTAGTTGAGAGAATTTTCTAATTAGGAGCTCCCAATTGCAATGGAATCATGGGTCTGTGTGCACACAAAAACCCATGATCCAGAATTCAAATTGCACTCAAATACTACCATTTTTTTTTTTTTTTTTGCTTTTTGGAGGGCAATTGGGGTTAAGTGACTTGCCCAAAGTCACACAGCTAATAAGTGTGTCAAGTGTCTGAGGCTGGATTTGAACTCAGGTCCTCCTGACTCAAGGCCCAGTGCTCTATTTACTGCACCACCTAGCGGCCCCTAAATACTACCATCTTAACCAGCTATTTATTCACTTCTCAGATCTGCCCTTGCCTTGGATGGCCAGCAATCATGAGAACAGCAACCATGTCTCCAAAGGCTTCTGCTTCTTTCTTAAAAGAAAAAAAGAATGTTATAATTTTGTGAAGTATAAACCAATCTTAAACATAAACTAAAAATAATGTAACATATAGATGGGCAGATAGGTGGGGCAGTGGCCAGAGCTCTAGGCCCTGAGTCAGAAAGAATCATCTTAGTGAATTCAAATCTGGCCTCAGACACTTACTACCTGAGTGACCCTGAGCAAGTCACATAACCCTGTTTACCTCAGTTTCCTCATCTATAAAATGAGCTGCAAAAGAAAATGGCAAACCACTCTAGTATCTTTGCCAAGGAAACCCCAAATTAGGTGAGAAAAGTTGAACACAATTGAAATGACTCAACAACAACAATAAAACACACACGTATCATTTTTTTCAGCTGTCAGTGATGTTTGACTTTGTCACCCCCTTGGGGTCACTTAGATGACAGAACAACAAATATACACACACACATTTGTCATTTTTAGTCATATTTGACTCTTTGTGACTCCATTTTGGGCCATTTCCTTCTCCAGGTCATTTTAGAGATGAGGAAACTGAATTAAACAGGGTTAAGTGACTTGTCCAGGGTCACAGCTAGTAAGAATTGAGGCCAGATTTGAAGTCATGAAGATGAGTCTTCCTGACTGTGGACCTAACCACTGCTCCACCTAGCTTCCCTACATACATACATAAATATTTATAACATAAAAATAGCCATCATAAAAACAATGCTATAAATGTGTTGAGTGGGCTTTTTTTTTGGTATAAAGTTTGTCAAAATATGGTACCTTAGATGGCTCTGCTACTCATAGTTCCTTTTCAATTACTTATCTTTTTTTTCTCTAATCTGTCCCTCCCACTTCATCCCTTCATTGAATAAATATCTAGTTATGTAGTTTCTTTCCCAAGACTTCAAATATATTAAAGAATGCTTCCTAGTTTACTTCAGGCTGCATCATTTGTGCCCATGCAAATCACCAGAAGTATGTAGTATTGAGCAGGTCTGACAAATCTTGGGAGGTTCTCCCCATCATATTTTAGAAAGAAAATAGACCTCTCTATCATTGTAATAATTTGACAGATTGCTCCTCAGTACCCCTGGGCAGGAAGTCACAACTTACCAGTATTTGTCTCTAGTACACCAGAGCTGTCTCTAGGGATGTTGGCATTCACTCAAGACTCTCTGTGACTGATATCCAATAAAAGGTCAAGGGTGGGGGTTTGGAGAGGGTCTTTCCTATTTTTGCGGACTATCCTGTGATGAAGGATCAGTCTCATGGGGAATCTATTAATTCAGCTATATGTATATGCATATGTATATATCACAAATGGGGCTCTGTGTAGCTAGCTTAGGATCTATCATCACTAGCAGTTGCTTCTCAATCATCTTTCTGCCTGGATAACTGATACTCTTCTAGGGATTGGAGGCTCCTGTGAAGTATTCGATGTTGACAGGGAGATGCAAAAGATTTGTGGTTGTGGTTAAATCCGTTTCCGTATTGGCTGGCAGGATGGGCGAGGAGAGACAAAGGCTTGCAGTGGTAGGGCTATGTCAGACTTCTGATTGTCTAAGTCATGTTCCTGTTTTGGCTGCTTTAGGGAGATCAAAGAAATGTCAAGAAAACAACTTGTGCTGTTCTTACAGTCCCTTCTCAATGGCCTTTCCTGTGTGCTGAAGTTTCCATCTGTTAGTCTGACAGGGATGACAGAGCCAACTCTGTTCCTCATTGCCTGAGTGCTCATAAACATTGTCGAGTTTCAGATTCTAACCACTGCCTGTGATCTTTGGTCAGTGTCATGGATCTAGAATACCTTATGATCATCTACCAAAACCCCTTCATTTTACAGTTGAGGAGACTGAGGCCAAAGAGTCTAAGTCACTTGAAAAACTACTGCACCACACTGCCATTGTGACTTTGTAACTTAATTCAACAAAAATTTAAATGTTTCCTTCTGCTTGTCCTGTTTTGAGAAATAATGTGAGGAGCCTTGGTGGGAAATTCTGGGGAATTTAGGGTTTTGGAATAAAAGGAATACAGCCCTACTGTGGTATTTTTTTCCTGAGATCGTTCATCACTGTCTTCCAAGGTTGCCTTCTGTCTGAAAAGACTAGAGCTATTACAAAATTCACTTCCCATTTTGAGAATGTCTGCAGATGTCCCCTATGACCTGTCTCTTGCAAATGCTTCACTTCAGCTGATTTTCTTCTCATCTAGGGTTTCCCTTAGGAACATCAGAATGTGAGTTCTGTCCGAGTCTTTATAGAAAATGTAAAGTGGACAGCCTATCACCTGTAAAATGAGCTGGAGGAGGAAATGGTGACTCACTCCGGTATCTTTGCCAAGAAAACCCCAAACGAGATCACAAAGAATTGAACTTGACTGAAATGACTGAACAGCAGCAGCAGCAGCAGCACCACCACACACACACACACACACACACACACACACAGAGTTGTTGTCAGTTGTATTTGACTTTGGGAACTCATAGTGAAGAGGGTGCCCAAAGAGGGTTTGGGCTGCCGGAGACCCCAAAATACCAACATACCGGGTCCTGCGGAAAGAATTCCACTCAAGTATTCTCAGCCAAGGAAAAAGTAAAGTTTATTGAAAGTTCAAGTTCACCACGTGGGGTGCTAGGCCATTTAAAGGTGCTCTCACTGAGCAAGTCTCTACTAAGGCATTCTAAGGCGCTCTCACAGAGCAAACTCTATACCAAACTATTGCATAGCTCTCACACATGTGGAGGGAAGATGGGTTCTATATACAATAAGGTTATGGGAGGAGTCTAGGGGTGGTCCAGAGGAAGAGATTCTGGAGGGTCTTCAGGAGGAATCAGATGAGGTCAGACTCCAGTAGAGAGGGCCTTCAGGAGTCAAGATGAGGTCAGACTCCAGTAATGAGTGATTAAGGGTGGGAAGTTGCTGGAGGCTACCTGGAGACCACAGACAATGGTGGGCCAGGCCAATTCAAGGGTGGGAAACTATTGGAACAAAGCTCATCTCAAGGCCCATGACCACTCTGGCTAACAACACATAAAATACAGAACAGATTTTATTTTACCTAACAGAAACCTAACACAAAGTATAATGGACTTGAACCCAAACCGCAGTCAAGGCAGCTTTCTTTGCCCTTCTTGTAATTTCCCCAAGAACCTAGATTGTTCCTTCAGATTTATAGTTATCATTCTAAGATTTGTGATTTCCAAAAGGAAAAAAAAAACCACTTGTAATTACTAGAAAGACAAACTCCTTTCATCCCTGGATGTGATGAGGTGTAGGCTCTGGGACTCCCCTTGAGCTCCTTGAATCTTTGAGGTACAGGCTCTGGGAAAGTAAACCTTCCCAGGGAAGATATTTGCCTGAGGTCATGGGACTTAAGTTGTGGCTCTGTCCAAGTCTTTAGCCCTCTTTTGTTCCATTAGTTTCCCACCTTTAATGTTCCTGTTCCCACACTTGAACTGGCCTGGCCCACCATTGTCTATAGTCTCCAGGTAGCCTCCATCAACTTCCCACCCTGAATCACTCATTACTGGAGTCTGACCTCATCTTGACTCCTGAAGACCCTCCCCAGTCTCCTCCTCTGGACCACCCCTAGATTCCTCCCACAACCTTTCTGTATATAGAATCCCATCTTCCCTCCATGTGGTGTGAGAGCGCCATGGGATTGCTTGGCACAGACTTGCTCTGTGTGAGAGCGCCATAGACTAGCTTAGCAGAGACTTGCTCTGTGACAGCACCATGAAATGGCCTAGCACCCCACATGGCGAACTTGAACTTTCAATAAACTTTACTTTTTCTTTGGCTGAGAAGACTTGACTGGAATTCTTTCCGCAGGACCCGGCATATTGGTATTTTGGGGTCTCAGGCAGCTCTTTGGATCCCTCCTCAGATGGGTTCATTTCACATTACTGGCAGTGCTGTGGTAGTACTGAATTGCTCTTCCTGCCTTCGCTTGTTCTTTGGCTTTAGCTTCTTCCTGGTCTTAGAACTCTTGTATTTGGGTCCAGTGCTTTGGTGCTGCGGAGGAATTCCACTTCTTTCCAGGAGACTTGTTTTAGTAATTCTCATCATTTCAGGGGATATTTCTTCCTTCCTATGAAGCTTTCCTTAGCTGCTGTTTGCTGTCATTTGCACAACTTGCTGCGGTCCTCAGCTGCTGGGCTGCTTTTCCTTGGCTGAGCTGCTGAAATCTGTTGGGGCAGTCTTAGGCTGCTGTGACTTCTTCCTAAAGAAGAGTGTTATAACTCTTTTGGCTGACTGCCCTCTCATCAGATCTAGGGTCTAAATGCTCCTTTGTTAGCCAGGTTCATCACTAAACTAAGCCCCCACTCAGAAAAATGCCCTTCAGGTCAAGATCTTAGCACTTTGCTGCCCCAGGTGGAAACTTCCCTGGGGCCCCTTGATATTTAGGTTGGGGTAGGTGCATTTTGACTTTTTTTAATGTGTTTGGAGGCTAAGCAAGGCCAAACTTATGAGGTACAGACTCTGGGAACCTCCTTGAGCTCTCCATGAATCTTCCCACTGAGGCATTTGCCTAAGGCCATAAGCCTTTTATTGTAGCTCAGCCCAAATCTTTAGCACTCCTTTGTCCAGCAACTTTCCACCCTTGATCCTCCCAAAATATCTCTACCCAAATCTGTTACACTCTAGAACTGGCCTAGCCCACCATTATCTATCATGTCTAGGCAATCTCCAGCAACTTCCCACCTTAATCATTCATTGCAATTAAGTCTGACCTCATTGACTCCTCATGAAGACCCTCCCCAAACTCATTACTGGAGTCTGACCTCATCTGACTCATCCTGAAACCCCCCCCCTCCCCAAACTCCTCTTCTAGACCATGCCTAGATTCTTCCTACAGCCTTTCTGTATATGAGACCCATCTTGCCTCCACGAGACTAGGAAGGCCAGAGAATGACCAAGCACAGACTTACTCTGTGTCAGATGATTCTGGCCGGCTTGCCCCATACAAGGGTCACAGATACCAAGGCTCCTTAAGAGTCTACCCCACATGGCGAACTTGAACTTTCAATAAACTTTACTTTTCTTTGGCTGAGAAGACTTGAGTGGAATTCTTTCCGCAGGACCCAGTGTTCGTGTTTTGGGGTCTCAGGCAACCCTAACCCTCTTTGGGTACCCTCTTCAGTAGGAGCAGTGAGGTTTTCCTGGGGGGTGGGGGGTCATCCTTTAAGTGTGGCCTCTGACTTTTTAACTCTCTGCGTGTATTTTCCTGATTTTTGGATTGCACTTTGTTAGAAATAGCTTTGCTGAATTTGAGTGACTTTCCTTGGAGCCTTTCTATATATTACATGGAGATGGGAAATGAGAGGGCAATTCTGATGAGGACAAATTAGCTATCTTTGAAAGAAACTATTTCAACTTCTTCTTGAAAAGCACTAAAGATCTCATCATAGGTTCAATTTATACTCTTGCATATGGGGGAAGGAGTGGGGTATGTTCATCATTTTCCAGGAATGAATGTGGTTTATGTGTTTGTTGCAAATGTTGGAAGTAATTGCCAAACCCAAGTAGGGAGAGAGAAAGAACAAGATATAGGAGAAAAAAGAGTGGGGGAAGAGAGAGAGGGAGAGAGACAGACAGGAGGGAGAGAGACAGAGAAAGAGAGGAGAAAGACATGGAGAGAGAGAAGAGGGGAGGGATAAGGAGAGTAAGAGAGAGAGGGATTCAGGAAGAGATGGAAGGAGAGGGGGAGAGGGAGAGAGAGAGAAGAGAAAAGAAAGACGGGCAGAGACAGAGAAAGGAGAAAGATATACATATACATATATACATGTATATACATATGTGTATATTTGCACATATGCATCTTACTATATGTGCTACAAAGTTGAATTTAGAAGTGTTGGTTGTTGAAAATAGATTGTCTCCAAGGGGTTCAGTTTTTGTATCCATGCATTCTGTATCCACATAGAGAGTGGCTTTTCTTACAATGCAGACTTCAAATCCAGTTATTTTGAGGGATGAGTAGACAGTTTTTATCCTATTCAGAGATTTGGGACAGGTTGTTTGGGAAGGCAGGATGAGGTCAGATCCTTACTGCATTTCTGGATGTATCATTAGGAATAATCCTCATTTACCACTCTGGTATGAGGGGTCTTTGTTCATGTTGGTTTGTTTTATAAAAAAGCAAATTAGAATCACAGAATGTAAGAACTGCTCATTTAATCCAACCTTTTTAATTTACAACGAGGAGGCTGAGTTTTTACTTTGATTAACTATAGGAAATGGGACACCATCCAACTTTGTAATGATGGTGGGGAGAGGTTTTCTTTTTTCAAACTTCTCTGGTTTTTTTCATGTGAAGTTCACATTGACATATAAAGTAAGTTACTGTCATAACTAATGGTCTATATTAGCTCTGCAGTGAGCTAATTTTTCTCTAAGTGAGAAAAATATCTTCCTGAGGCAGTGGACATTGTGTGACTAATGAGGGCAAGGTGGGCAGCCTCATTCCTATCTTACTGATAAAGCCGTAAAACAATCAGACAACAAATATTAATTAAGTGACCACTTTGTGCCAAGACAGGTAGTATGGAGGAATGAAGAGACTGCTGCCAGCAGAACCAAGACTGTCTTTGACATACACTTGCTCTGTGACCTTGGGTAAATCACTTAACCTCTGAGTACTCTATGTAACTCTCTAAGACTCCAAGGTTTTAGGAAAGTTGCTAATCTGTCCTGGGAGAGGAATTTCATTACCAGGAGCTCACTCACACAAATGAAATCATAGGTCTAGTCCCTATATTCCAGACGCTAGAGATATAAAGGCAAAAAAAAAACAACAACAAAAACCAAAACTCTGCTCTCAAGAAGCTTATGGTCTACTAGGTGAGACATATAAATATGGAGACAACAATAAATTATTAAATACATAAATACTAGGTAACATTGGGAGGAAGGTGCTAGTGGCTGGGATGCGAGAAATCAGTAAAGTCTTCATATAGAAGGTGAGGATTATGCTGAATTTTGAACGAGGGTCAAAGAGTGAAGTGAATAGTGGAATGTAGAGTCTGTCTTTTGGTTTTGAGTTTGGTCTACTTCTCCACCATTGGGTCAGAACCAAAGATTCCGCAGCCCTGCCCCATAGGATGGGGCTGAATTCAAGCTGTGCCAATGACTGGAGTACAATCCACAGGACCCAAGAGGAAGGACCTCAGTGGGGCAAAGAGGCCTTGGAAAGAGTAAACCACTCTGAATCACATCAGAGGTCAAAGGGTAACCAAATTCAAGGGCTAGGTAGGAAGTAGGGGAGGGCATTTGTAGCATCAGTCTTAAGAGGCTATAGGAATGCTGTTAGTGTAGAGACAGGGAAGATCCACAAGAGTTAGAGCTTGTCGGGGCAGGCTAATGGTTCAATGAATAGAGTACCAGCCCTGGAGTCAGGAGGACCTAAGTTCAAATCCAGCCTCAGACACTTAATACTTACTAGCCGTGTGACCTTGGGCAAGTTACTTAACCCAAAGTGCCCTGCCTTCCCTCCTCCAAAATGCTAAAAAAAAAAAAAAAAAAAAAAAGGAGTTAGAGCTTGTGGTACCTTAGAGGTGATTATAGTCAATGTCCTCATTTTTAAAGATGAGGAAACTCTGGGTCAAAGACATTAAATGGTGGTTTGCCCAGTAACAGAAGGTAGTGAAGGGCAGAGTTAGGATTCAAATCCAGTTCCCTTGACTCCATGTACATGGCTGGAAAACACACTGAAAAAGAGAAGTAGAAGCAGGCAACCGTCAGAAGTACTGGTCCATCTCAAGCAATTTCTCCACGAGAGCCTGCATTTATTTGTGGCCCTTAGTTGCTGGCTCGCTACACCTCACCCTTCCTCAGCTGCAAGGACATTTCTCTTTCAGGGGTTCAGTTATTTTTCAGTTGTGTCTGACTCTTCATGACTCCATTTGGTTTTTTTTTTTAGTCAGAAACGAGTAGGTTGCCATTTCCTTCTCCAGCTCTTTTTACAGATGAGGAAACCAAGGCAAACAGAGGTTAAGTGACTTGCCCAGGGTCACACAGCTAGTAAGTGTCTGAGGCCAGATTTGAACTCACAAAGAAGTCTTCCTGACTCCAGGCCTGGCACTCTATTCACTGTGCCAGTTAGCTGTTCCAACATTTCTAGTGGTCCTAGATAAAAGGTAAGAATAACACTGGTGAAGGAAGCAGCAGAGAGAGGGATTTTTATTTTTCTTTTCTTTTTTTATAAGTCCAGACTTATACTTTTACCAGTATAAGGAACATATGGTATGGAAACTCCTTTCAAAGATGAGGAATAATAATTCATAATTAATTTAATATTTGTCCAGCACCCTGAAAGAGTGACTTGCCTTTATTCATACAACTAATATATGAAAGATGCAGGATTTAAATCCTGGTCTCATTCTAAAGTGAGTTATCTGTTCTATATAATGTACAGAGAGAGAGAGAGACAGGCAGAGACAAAGAGAGGCAGAGTCAAACACAGAGAGTTAGAGAGACAGAGAGATAGAGACAGACAGACAGACACACATAGATATAGAGATACAAACACAGACATTAGAGGGGTCAAGGGCTGGATGGGTTGCCAACTGCCCTTCCTATCATGAGACAAGGAAAGAGGCTCCTGTGGATCTGATAATCTAGCTAATGCCAGTATTACTTTTCTATTGGATTTCCACTCATCACTAACACATTTCTTCCTGCCAGAAGGATTTCCCTTTGCAGTGTCTGAATTCTGTAGTGGTTTGGACAAATGCCCCAATTTGAGGTTCCCTGAATGAGTAAGTCATAGTTCAGTTTTCCCTGTCAGGCAATCCAAAGGGGAGCAGAGAAGACTAGGGGAAAGGTGGGTGGGGGTTGGAAAGAAGAGCTTGTCCCAAAGGCTTCAAAAAAAAGCACCAGACAGGTCACAGTCTCACTGTGGAGAAAGGGGCCTGAGTTCTGAGTCATACACTTCAACAATGTTCAAAACCAATTCCCGTGGATACAAAGCCTAGCTTTCTAATGCAGCTAAATGGACCATAGCAAAGGGATTTGAGGATTAGTGAATAAAAAAACAAGCCCCAATTCCCCATCTCAGCCCCTTAAATCTTTCCATCTTTTGTAGAGTTTTGCACTGGAAAGAAGCCAAATCCGTAATAATGGAAATTGCTAAGCACAGCAGAAGGGTCTGGCTAATTCAGTGCTTGCTGGGTAACTTAGCGGTTAAAGGAGACTTACTTTTTAGAGTTGGTTCTGCACTTCTCTTGCAGGAGGCCTCATCAAGCAAGCTGGCTAGGGCATCAGGAGATAAGTTTTGAGCCAGCGCCAGGCTGAGGAGGAGTGCTTTGCGATCCTGGATGGAGACCTGCAGAAGATTGACTTGGTACTTGGGCCGTTAGGAACCCACCCCCATCCTCTGGTTCTTGTCTCCTTGAGTCTTGACCTCCATGTTTCTAACCCCGCCTGGACAAAGGCTGATCATGTAGAAAGTCAGATTTTTTGCCAGGCCTGAGTCATTTCTTGGTAATCCTTAGTTAGACTTTGGCCTTCTAGATCACTCAGTACGGTCCTTGAGCAAGAATGGATTAAATCCCATAGCCTGGGCTTGAGCATTCTTTCCTCAGAGATGAACTTGTCAGAGGACCAAAGATTCTAGGTAGTGGGAAGAACTAACTCTCTGAGTCAGGCAGTGTTCCCTTCTTTCCTAAGGCCCAGAGCCGTTCAATCCAAATGCTTTTGGAGCCAAGCCCTTGTCAAAAGTGAAAACTGTTAACCAATGGTCCACTAGGAACACCTTCATGACCATCCTTCCCACCTGCTTAATCGCCTAAGAGAAGCTCACCAGGCCTCTGCAAAGAACAGATTCAGACCAATGGGGCCGAGCTGTGAACGGGAAGATAAAGCTCTTGGGTTCTTTCCTAAACAGCAGCTCACTGACAATGACTCAAGCTGATTGGTTTCCAATGGAAACCACAAATTGGACCCTAGGGGGCTCCTTCTGGGAACCTGTAATGAAGCAAGAATCTTTTCCCCAAGGTCCCTACTAAGGGAGTGAAGGGGGGGAATGTTGGTTATTACCACAAATATTCATGGACTAAATTGCCTTCAGCCTCAGGGAACTGAGCCCATTTTTATTTGTCTGGAGAATTTAAAAGGAATGAAGATGTTTCTTTGTGTCAGGACTCTTTTGCACTGATTATTCTTCCAAAGGTAGAAAATGGCCAGCTGAAGTTGGTCAAATCATCCACCAGAGAGGCGGCTAGGTGGTTTGGTGGAGAGAGCCCTGGACCTGGGCTCAGGAAGATCTGAGTCAGAACCGGACTAGCTGTGTGACCCTGGGCAAGTCCCTTAACCTCTGTTTGCCTCAATTCCCCCAGCTATAAAATGGAGACAATTTGAAGTGCTGCTCTGAATAGCAAATGAGACATTTGTAAAGCACTTAGTACAATAGCAGATATTAAATAAATGCTTATTCCCTTCCCTTCATCTCTGAGCTAACCCTATCTTAGATGTTTACTTAACCTTTGTCACATTCATCATCTTCTAAAATGGGTATAATAATTGCATAAGACATAAAAAAAGGGTAAAAGGGTGTGCACCTTTCCTCCTAGGAATGTCCTCTGTCTCTCAGGCCTTTGATGTAGCTCTTGCCCTCACCGAGAGGGCAAGCTGGCCTCAAGCCATAGAGCCTGAGGAAAAGACTCTTTAGCCAGAACTTCCCAGCTCCTCACTTCTGGCCGGGCTCCCAAAAGAATCAAAGACAATGTATGGCTGCTTTAGATCACCCCATGTAGCACCTAGGAGGCTCTCCTGTGCTGCATTTCTGAATTTACCCTGCAAAAGAGAGCAACCTTTTTGGGATGTATTTCTTTCTGAATCACTTGTCTGCTGGTGGGTCCTGTCTGCCTCTTATGTGACACCTGGCTACCAGGGTGAGTCCTGCTGAACATGAAGAAGTTACCTAAATCATCCCTCCTATAGGCTTTTGGCTTGGGCTGAAGCTTAAGGCCATGTGGGTGCTGTAACCAGCTTTGGGCTTCCCCAAAAGAATGTTGGTCTTGGGGCAGCTAGGTGGCAAATAAATAGAACACCACCCCTGGAATCAGGAGGACCTGAGTTCAAAATCATCCTCAGACACTTGACACTTAATAGCTGTGTGACTTTGGACAAATCACTTAATATGGTTGCTTTGCCTTCCCCCTTGTAAAAAAAAAAGAATTTTGGTCTTGAATAGAACAGTTTCATTAGCAGCCCCCACAGATACTACATTTAAGAATAAGAAATGAAGAATGTGAAGAATGCAGAGAAACATAGGAAGACCTGAATTAACCAACAGAGAGTAAAGTAAGCAGAAATAGGAGGAAAATATACGTAATGTCTCCAGTACCATAAAGGAAAATGGTACTAAAAGGAAGCTAAATTCTGAATGAGTGTAATGGCCAAGATCGATCCTGGAGAAAATATAATAAAACCTACCAGGGAATTACAAGGACAGAACAGAACATTGCAGACATCGTCAGAATTGGTTATTCTTTGTTACAAGAAAAAGTCATTAATAAAACTTGTTTTGTTAAAAAAAAATTATGCACGGCAAGACAGGCTCACCGTTAACGAAGTCTGAAACTCTAGTTTGCTTTGAAGGACTATTTTTTCTTTGTTACAAGAGAAGTTTTAAGAGTAGGAGTGAAGGGGCAGTGGCAGTGGAGTAGGCTATCCAGAAGTTACTGTGGTATAACAATAGAAGGCATCAGTAACACTTATTTTACAAAAAAAAAAAAATTCTTAGCAAGACAGGATCCCCAGTACAAAGTTCCGGGATTCAGGTTACGCTAACTCCTTCAAAGACCTCTGTCTGGGCACCTAAGCCAAGGTGTCAGGTTGACATGGGCCAACTTCTGTCACCGGGCTGGAGGAGACTTGGAGCAGAAGCCCAAATGATGTGGCTTAATGATGGCTTGTAGGGAAACCACAACACAATCACTATAATAATAATTGACATTTATAGTTTGTAAAGAGGCTTCAGTACTTTATCTTATGGTGAGCTGCAAGAGGGAGGAGAGTGTGGAGTCAGGAAGATGAGCTCAAGTCTGGCCTCGGCTACTTATCTGTTGTGTGACCCTGGGAAAGTCATGCAACTGCTATCAGCCTGAGTTACTTCATCTGTAAAATATCATGATTAATATCCTCTACTGCCCAGCTAGCTTCTCCATCCCTGCTGCTTTCCCTTCCATCACTCACATCACGCACAGACAGACGGACACAGACAGACAGACAGACACCCCTCCTCCCCCCTCCAGTCCCCCTGCCTTCCTCCCTATGGTCAAACCTTAGCAGTTATCATGCTGTTATATCTTGACTACTTGGTGCCTCTACACTCTCCTCATCTCTTGAATCCCTAGCCCCCTCATCACAGCACTGACTATGCTGTCATGCTTCAGTCTCAGATCACTTCCACCATTCACTGACTTCATGCCTACACGTGTGCTGCTGAATGAAGGTGAGGAAAGTCATGCTGCCTGGGTCCACTACACATGGATGCTGCACAACCCGGATTACTGCTAGGAAATGCTACTGTACCTCCCTTGTCGACTCATTCTCCCACTCTTCATGGGGCTCTTCCAGACCTTCTAGTCCCTCCTCAAACTTCCCATGGCTCCCCCTCCTCCTACTCTCTCAGCTGGGAGCCTTACCGCACATTTCACAGAAAAAAACGGGACCCTTGACCGTGAACTCCCTCTCCTCCCCTCTTCCTCATCTCCGGCCGCTCAGACGTCTTCTCCTTTCTTTCCTCCACCCCTCTCCGGCATGATGAAGTGGCTTTCCTCTTTACCAGGGCTAGCCCTCGACTTGTTCAAGTAATGCTTCTATTCCACCTTGATCCCACCCTACATCCTGGAAAAAACAAAGATCCATCCTACTCTGTGTAACTATTATCTTATGTCTTTGTAACTAAATTCCTTGCAATGGCCATCTACAGTAAATATCTCCGCATTCTTTCCTCTTGCTCACTTCTTAACTGCATATTATCTGGCTTTCAACTTATCACTCCACCAAAACTGCTCTCTTCAAAGTTCCTAACACCTCTTTGTTGATAAATCTAAAGGTGTTTTCCAATTTTCATTCTCATTGATCCCTCTGCAGCTTTGGACACTCTTGGTCACTCCCTCCTGTTTTTAGGACACCACTCTCTCCTGGTTCTCCTCCTACTTCTCTGACTATTCCTCCATGTCCTTTTCTGAGTCCTCCTCCAAATCACTTTCTCTGACTCTAGGGGTCTCTCAGGGTTCTGTCTTGGGCCCTCTTCTCTTCTCCCTCTATACTATTTCACTTGATATCATCAGCTCCTATAGATTTAATTACCGTCTCTATGTGATGACTCTCATACCTCTAATCTCACATCTCCGACATCTTGAATCGAATGTCCAGTAGATATCTTCAACTCAGTTATGTCCAAAATAGAACTCATTGAATTCTCCCCTAAACCCTCCTCCCTGCCTTCCTTTTCTGGTTCTAACCTAGGAGGCATCCTGGACTGGTCACTATCTCTTAGCACAGTGTCTGGTACATAGAAGGCGTTTCATAAATGTTTGCTGACTGACTGGACCTCATTATCCCCATCAGTAAAGTGAAGGGATTAGACTAGTTCTAAATCCTGTGGTCCTATGGGTCCTAGTTCTGATTCTTCCTAGTCATGTGATCAGGTGCAACTCCTCTGGGCCAAAGTTTCCTCTTCTGGAAAATGGAGATAATAATCTTCTTCTACAGTCTGACACTGGTACCTCCTTGCGGTATGGAGGCGACCCTGGGCTCACCAAGGCTATACCAGCAGAGCATCAATTCTGGTAGGTCCTAAAAAGCTGGAAAGGCTTTAGATACGATCCCAGGGATGGACTGTATGCACACCTGTTGTGTAAGGACCAACACTGTTAAACTCAGAGAAAGACCAGATTGGTCACAGGGTGATGATTTTTTTTTTTTTACCATAATAATAGTCTTGGAGATGTCTGCGCTATTATTTACAGAGACAGTCTTTAACCTAGACCGGTTATTATTATTAGCTAAAAGGTTCATGAGTAGCCTGTGAAAAACAAAGTTGCTTCTCTTTAGGGACTTCAGAGCACTCTGTGGCTCTTGTTAGTGCCAGCCCTCAGCAAGGGGCTGCCCACATTTCCTCCCCTTTCTCCTTTATAGGATGGAGAAAACAAAACATGCCTGCTCCTTCTGGGGGTCTCAGAGTCTGTGGTCCACAAGACCTACAGCAAAAACAGCTGGAGTTCTAGACAATCAATCATCCTAGCCCATCAGATGCAATAATCAAGTCGACCCTATTGGCAGTCACTTTGAACTTTCACATTCACATTTTTGCCAAAGTGGAAGCAGTAATAATACTTAAAAAAAAAAAATCCCCCATTAGCCATGTCCTATTGAGAGGGTATAAAAAAGTGCAGAGGAACAGTGGGTCTTCTGTTAGGGAGTCTGGCTCCATTTAAATCTCATGGGACCCTCTACAATGCTGTGGAAAGAGTTTGGCTGCAGACTCACAGTTGTCCAATGAGCTGGAGTTTACAGAACGGTCAGTAGCAACCCAATCCTGTGGCCTTGACCTATAGTGGTGGTGGCAGTTGGACTCAGTTCCCCCCCTTCCCCGCCCCCACTCTCTGTTTCTCAGAATGGCTCTGATCCAACTAGCCCCTATGGCCTCTTCAATGGGTCTCCTCTTTGTTGGGAAGTGGTGGTTGCTGGGGATTGGGTAGGGGGCAGGGTAGAGAAAGCTGTGTTTTCCCCTTTGCTAGGCTGCATTCTGAAGGGCAAAGGCATGCCTTGTTAGGAGAGTATCTTTCCCAGAATCCTTCATCTCCAGGAACAGCCAGTTCTCCTTTTAACAACCAGACTTAGGAAGCAGAAAAAATTAACATTTTTTTATCTTCCTTTTTCAGATAATAGATAGAACAACTGCCTTAGAGCCAGGAAATCCTGGATTCAAGTTCTGCCTCAGACACGTACTGGGTGAATGACCTTGGGCAAGACATTTAATCTCTCACTGGAATGATCCTCCCTATGAGGGATGGAGCAGGGCTCACTTTCAGCTCTAGGCAAAAATGTGAGGGAAGCCAACTTCACCTTTAGCCTCTTTGTCCTGTCTTTTGCCTGGCACTCTTCTTTGCCTTTTCAGTGCCTTATTTTGTCCTGTAGACACCAAGGGACCTCAGATTGGTCTGTTTACCTGGGAGCAAGGTGCCAGACTTAACCCCCTCAAATTTAACCAGCTTTAATGTGCTTTGGTTTATTAGGTACCTGCTATGTATCTTCTGTACCTCTGTCTGGTTTCAGTTGTCCAATAAATGAATCCGTCCCTCCTTCCCTCGGTCCCTCCCTCCCTCCATCTATCCCTCCATCCATCCTTCCATCCCTCCATCCCTCCATCCCTCCATCCATCCATCCCTCCATCCATCCATTTCTCTCTCTCCTCACTCATCCAATTAATTAGTTCATTTATTTATTCAGTTAGCTTGTTTATTCATTCATCTATTTACTTATTCATTTAATCATTCATTCATTCATATCCAGAATTGTGATTATATTAATGTAGAGAAAGCTAAATAAAGAAACTGCCTCTATCAATGCACATTAGCACTCAGAAGCACACCAGATAGAGTGCTGGGTCTGCTGTCAGTCAGCAAGACCTGAGTCCAAATCCTATCCCAGATCCTTACTAGCTGTGCAACCCTAGGCCAGTCACTTAACCTCTATCTGCTTCAGTTTCCTTAATGGAGCTAATAATAGCACCTGCCTCCTAGGGTTTTTATGAGGCTCAAATGAGAAAATATTTATAAAGTCCTTAGCACAGGACCTGGTATATTGTAGGTGCTTAATAAATGCTTATTTTCGTTCTCCCTTGTCTGAAACTTACTTTCTTAAGGAGCTGTGACTTTCCCCAATGCCATAAAACTTGTATTCCATGAAGGACAGATTGAAATCAAGGATGTTCTGAGTCTAAGGTGAGAGACCTATCTACCGGCTAAGCCAGGTTGCATTTCAGATTAATCCATATTCACTTCAGTTCCTTCACATTTTTTCCATCTGGATAATCCTTTAACCAGGACAGAGTGCTGCTCTTCCCTGCCTTAGGAGAGAGTTTTTCCTTCATTTCCTCTCCCAACCAAACTCCCGCCCAACATCATGGGAATTTACTGTGGTTTATAGAGCCTGAACAGTTAAAGGTCTGTTTCCAAAATGGTAAAAAAAGGACTAGAACAACTCATCTAAGAGGGCCTAGCCAGGGATGGATGGTGCAGGTGCTTTGAAAAGGTTATTTCCCAACTGTTTCCTCCCATCCTTCCCCACAAGGAAATCTCTAGGACATAGAGGATGTCTGGCTTTAGCATGATCCCTTGTCTATCTCTCTGCTTCTGAACAGAAGGAAGATGCTTCCCTGCTGGCATGACCTAGAGAATCTGGATTGTCCTTTATTTTACCTTGGCTACTTCCTGCAGAGTCTTTCTGCCATTCAGGGAATTGTTGCTGAGCCAGGAGGGGTCGGGATGGGGGTGGTGGTGGAGACGAGTCAGAGGAGGCATTGTTTCAGACCCCAAAGCGCCAGTCAATTTTTCACGTTCACAAAACTTTCTAGGGAAATAAGTGGAGGGCACATCACCTTAGAGCCTAGGCTTGACTAAAATAGCAAAGTTTAACAATTACAGGGAATATTTCCCTGACAACTTTCGTTCGGGAAGAACCTGAATTTGTTAATCCTTCCAAACGGCCAGTCACAATTCTCCTGGGCCTATTTGAGGGATGAGGGAGAGAAATAAAGACTCTTTAAATGTCCAGCTTCAAAGTGGGTCTTTATTTCCCAATTCAAATCACTGATGAAACTGGAATGGGATTGAATAGTTTCAGGAACAAAATTCAACACAGAACATAAGTCCTTTGTACCAGTAAATATCTCTAAGCAAGTCACTGAGTGACTTTGAACAATTCCTAATGCATTTTAATTTCTTGAGATAAAATTAGTGCTTTATTCTAATGAGGGAGAAAGGGGGCAGAAAAAAAGACAGAGGACTTGTTTCTTCCAGCTACGTCCTTGCTCCAGCTGTCAGGTTTTCTGTCTTAGGCATTTATCCATCATCCACCACTGGCTTCTTCCCATCTGCGTGTAACAGCGCTCAAGGCTTTTCATGACCCCCACAACCTTCCCTTGGCCTTTACACCCCTTACAGCTACTTTTTCCTTGATCCTTCCTCCTCCCTTTTACTGCCAACTTCCTTAAAAAAAGGTTCAAACCAATGTGTCAGTGGAAACATTTTAGGATTAAAAATATCTACTACGTGACTGATAGTGTGCTAACTAGTAGTCCAACTCTATCATTTTAAAGAGGGGAAACTGAGGCTCTGTAAAATGATAGCGTTTAACCAACACAACTTCTCTAAAGTCAAACAGAGAACAAGTATCAGGAGTATGAGTAGAGCCTAGGTCTCTAACAAAAGAGCTGGGTTTGTTGTTGTTAAGCCCAGAGTTCTTTGTTTTCTGGCTTCATTCTCCATTTCCATCCTTCTGGATACTCCCTCCTCCCACAGCTCCTAATGACCACTCCTCTTTGCTTTCCTTTGCTGGCTCTTAGTCCTCTGCCCAACCCCTTAAAGTGGGTGTTCCAAGATTCTGCCCGGGATGAATCTCTTCTATCTTTGAGCTCTCTCTTAGCAATCTTAGCCACACCCAGTGTTGGTGCTATCTCTGTAGAAAACTTCCAAGTTTCTATCTCTAACCCAGATCTTTTTCCTCCATTTCCAATTATCTACAAGTACCTCCATTGAATGTCTCACCTCAAATGTAGCCCAAGTAGGGCTTGCATTTTCTTCTGACTCCCCTCTTTCTATCGACAGGACCACAATTTACCCCGTCTTTCATGTTTAAAAACTTGAGGTTAATTTTGACTCTCCTATCCTTCTCTCTTCTCATACCCAGCTAATTCTTACATATTCCCAGGCCCCCACTTGCAATGCTCATTGCTACTACCAGCGTAGAGGACATTATTTAGTAGCTTCTTACATTCTGCTTTCTCCCTCTCCAATCAATCCGTTCTTTATACCCTCATCATGTAATCTTCCTTATGCATAGATTAGGTTGTATCTTCTGCTCAAATATCTTCAGTGATTTCTTATTGTCTAATTGGTGAATTTTGAGGTGTTTGACATTCAAGGCCCTCCACAATCTTATCTCTCCAGACTTATTTCACATTATTCTCCTCTATGTTCAAGTCAGACTAGGCTACTTTTTGCTGCCTGAATAGGCATTGCCCTTTCCAGCCTTTGCTCACACTGTTGTTTATGTTTGAAACTCCCTCTTCCCAGCTTCTGGGGTTCATTTCTTTGTCTTTTGAATTTCTACCCAACACAGATGTTAACGCCTTCATGAAACCTTTCCTGTTTCCCTCACTTGTCAATGACTTTCCCCCTTGTAGAATTAAATGGAATTTTATTCTGCATTTCTTGTATGCATTTAATACGTGTCTATCCACCCACCCATCCATCCATCCATCCATCCATCCAACTCTCTGTCTCTGTCTCTCTCTCATCTATCTGTCTATCATTTCCCATGTATTACCTAAGATAATCCCCTTTCTCATGTGGGACTCCCAAGAAACCTACCTAGGTTTAAAGATCCTCCATACGACCACATTCATTTGAGAGTATAACTCTCCAATCCCCACCAATTCATTTACTTTCACTAGTTAGGCAAAGGAATCAACTAACTCAAAGCAAAGACATTTCATGAAATAGAAAAATATGATAAGTAGCAGTAGACCATTTTCCCCATCAGCCTTAGGCTCTTCTTAGAGTCTCCCTAGGCTGAGATTCAGTTTATTCTTTTAAAATCCAGATAGTAGGATTAATCTCTGCCCCAAGTCACTGAATAATTTAGCATTAGAAAATTTCTTTTAACTGCAGTCAGTTCTGTATTACCAACCTGAATTCCCCTTCAGACCATTTTGGGACTGCCGTCCAACAAACTACAGAGGGTTATGTGAGTCTGAAGTTTCTTAATTTCCCTCTGCTAAAGATGCCTTGGGTCTTTCCGTGCAAATGAAAAAAGTAGGAGGAAAGCAGTAACAAGAACAACAAGATTAGGCGGGGCCTCTGTGAGTCCTCTCCTTTCCCCTCAGTTCCTTTCTTTCAGATTTCTGGGTTGTTTTACATGCATGTAAACTAGCAAATGTTTTAGACCCCCAACAGATCATCACTGATTTAACTATAAGGTCCATTTGGGCACAGACCCAATCTTAGCTTCACTTTCTATCTTCCCCTAGCACTTGACACTGTCTTCTGCACCTAGTAGGTACTTAATAAAAGCCTGTTCATTATTGATGGACACTGGAACTTCTGGAATCTGCTGGAAGGGCTGTTAGACTTCTGGGAGGGCATGCCCCTCACAGAATCATCTTAGCACTGTTGGGAAATCTGAGCCCGAACCTTTAGAAGTATAGATCTGAGGTTTCTAGCATAGGCCCTATACAAATAATTAATCTGTTCATTCAGATGCTCATTAACATGGTGCAGTGAATGAATCCCTGGGCTGGGATTTAGGATTAGAGGAGAAACCAGCTGTTTGGAAGGGGAATAAAACTGGGGATGAGTGGAGCTTGCTGCTTAGTGCTTTATTCGGTGCCAGTCTATTTGAGGAATGTGAGACTCTGTACCTCATGTTCCCAAGCCAAGTACACAGTTTGTGCTCAGTTTGTTCCTGCACTCTAGGAACACAGTTGATGTACTTAGATGGGCCCTATGTGTGGTGTCCTATCGGGAATGGTGTTGGAAGAAGGGTGCCACTGGAGAAGATGGGGGGAAATGTTTTTGACTCCATTTATATTATCCTTATGGTGGTTCTTGGACTATGGGGCTCCCACTTTGGCTCTGTTTAACAAAATCAATAATGCTCTGTGTGGGCAGGTCTATGATTTCATTCTGCACCCGCTTGGGAGCCTTCTAACTTCATACCAGAAAGGGGATCAGCAGGGAGTGGAAACAAGTCCGAATCTGGCTTTTAACTTAAAGTATTGTTCTTTGCCAGATTATAAGAAGTGACGTCAATGAGAACCAAAGGACAGGAAAGATAAAAGTGCAACCGGCAACGAACATTCTTTAGGTAATAGGGGTTTGAGAGCTGGCTAGTGTCATGGGATGTTCAGTTCAGAAGGACAAGCATTGCTTTGGAACTACAGAGTCCAGCATGCCTATCAGTCTTCAAGCCTCTATCACCTGTACGTAAACAGTCCTCAATTCTGATAGCTCACCAATGTGAATGGCATTGATTTGTTTTTAGGGCTTACCTTAAACAATTTTTTGGACGTATGCCTGGGGAAAAAGAATACCTACGCAGAGACCTCATTAATCCCCAGGATTGGAGGTTAGCTTGAGTTTCAATGCTTAGTTCATTCGTCTGTCAGACGTGATCTAGCTAACAGATGGAGTATTAATGAGGGGGAGAGAACCACTGTGTCTCAGGCTCACATGCCTGGAATCGATGTTTGACTTGCTTCCAAGTCAATAAAACCTCTGGGAATCCTCCTTTCTGCTCTATAAATGGTTCTCTCATTCTCTCCTGGCCTCCAGCCACCATACCACTATACTGCGGTTTTAAAGTTGGGAAACTGACACCACCGCAAGACCCCAGAGTGCTCCGTGCTCCCTCCCAGAAACAATAGGCACTCCCAGATGAAAAGTGATTTCCAGGCAGATGTACATTCCCCAGGTTACATTTTAAAAATCTGTAAAGCAAACCTTGCTTTCTGTTATCAGGGCTTGAGGAAGGGCCAACTGAAATGGGATAGTGTTAGACAATAAAATAAAATTGAAAAACTATTTCTTATGCTACTCTACACAAAGTGAGAAGTAGTAGTATAGAATGGTGGAGAGAAGGCTAGCCTAGGGGTCTGAAAGTCCAGGGTTCAAGCTTTGGCCTCACTCATACTGCCCCTGCAACCCAGGCAAGTCAGTGCCCTGGACAACTCTCTAAGTATAGCCAAACTGACCTGTATCCGTGGAAGTCATTTCTCCAGTAGAAGCTCTCTACATGGATGAAATCAAAAATCCAGAAATACCTTTCCTACCCCCAATCCTCACTCCATTCTCTACATATCATATTAGAAGGTAAAAAACATAGTATGTCTATATGTCTGGATCTGGGGAAGGCATTTGGACAGAGAGATGATAACTCACTTGCTCCTCACATCCTACTGGCAAGATAATTGCTATCATTATCCCTATATTACAGTTGAAGAAACTGAGTCAGACAAAGGTTAAGTGACTTGCCCAGGGTCATACAGTTAGTCTAAGTGTCTAAGGTTGCAGGATTTGAACTTAGATCTTCCAGACTCCAGATGCAGCATCCTATCCATCGTGTCATCTAGCTGCCTCTAATGGACGTCAGAAGGAAAAATGTTGTAGTTGAAAGGGACACCAGAAGCCATCTAGTCCAACAATACCTGAACATGCATCATGCTTGGTCCTGAGGGAGGTATGAGAACAAGTCCTTGCTTTTTGCTTTCTTATTTGTAAAATTGAGATACTAATGCTCTTACCACCTACCGCACGGCGTTGAGAAGAAAGCGCTAGCAAATTATTTTGTATGGAAAATATTTTCCCAGCCTCAAAGTACTATATAAAATGTCAGCTCTGGTTATCATTACGACCAGATGAATGTGAGCTGCAATCAGGGCTGTGCTGGATCTGGAGAGCTGATTGTTAAATTTTCCACGTGAGTATTGATACCTTTGTAAATTAGTCAACCTTGGAAATAGGCTTGATTTACTATTTTTAATGTTACTAATACATATTAAACATGAATGTATGTCATGTGCTGTAAAGCCAATCAGCAGTAGATTCCTGAGGGAATGCTACTGTGAACAGCCTTTAAGATTTGGATTACACAGTATTAGTGAACACTCTGTTTATTCCATTACAAAATCAGATTCAGTACAATGTTCACAGTTTCAACAATT
>CM053600.1:133709265-133734890 GCA_028646575.1 Pseudocheirus occidentalis | reverse complement strand
TGGAGTTTGACTTCATTGGCTCCTCCTGAAGACCCTCCCCAGGCTCCCCTAAACCACCCCTAGATTCCTCTGTATATGACCCCATCTTCCCTCCATCTGGGTGAGAGCGCCATGGAATACCTTAGCATAGACTTGGTCTGTGTGAAAGCTCCATAAAACAACCTAGCATAGACTGGCTCCTTAAGAGTCTACCCCATATCTTTCAATAAACTTTACTTTTTCTTTGCCTGAGAAGACTTGAGTAGAATTCTTTCAGCAGGACCCGGCATGTTGGTATTTTAGGGTCTCAGGCAGCCCTAATGCTCTTTGGGTACCTCTTCATTTAGAAACATGACTTCTGCTTATATAAAGAAGTGACTGGTATCTTTTCCCTTTCTTAATCATGGGAGGGGCATGCCTTAATTAATAATAAGTATCTCATATAGTATTAGAACAGGAAGAGAATAATAGTTAGCATTTGTATAGAGTATCAAAGTTTGTAAAGTATATTAAATATGTCTTCTCATTTGATCCTCCTAACAATATCCCCATTTTACAGATGAAGAACTGAATCTGAGAGGTTAAGTTTCTTGCTTTGTCTAATTGCCTGTTCCTATAGATGAGGAAACTTAGCCCAGAAAGGTTACGTGGTTTAGTGGCAAAGCCTGAGACTAGAATCTGAGTTTCCTGACTCTCTACCTCTAAAAATTATTGATTTCCTTTTGTTTTTACATCACCTTTATTTCTAAATATATCCCTCCTCCTTCTCTTATCTAGAGAGATATCACTGTAACAAAAAACAGAAGGGATGAAAATGCTATTTTTCATGTCTTCTCTGAGGCCAAACGAGCTGATTTCCAAATGCTTTCCATTAACTCTATTGCCTTGGTGTCTCTGATGTTACCTATATGGCTTCTACCTTTCTTCAAATTCTGATGTAAGTTAGAGTAAAGGAAGAAATGGAGACAAGCAGCCTTGTAGTAGGTGGGGTCAGGGGATAAATAGTTATTCCTAAAAGCTAAAGGGCTTAGAACCTTAAGTTATAGGGCTTAGAACCCTTCTTCCAGGGCTTTCAGGCTCACCCTTGATTCACCTAACTCCAAGATGATAAATCTAGGAGGAGGAACAGCCCTCCAATACAGCTGCCCAGGTAAAGTTTCATTTGGAAATACTCTTTGAGAAAGGAGTAAAGATCTAGTCACAAGATCAGGCTTCCTTGTACTTAAGTTCTTAGGAGAACTCAGATCATCTGGCACAGGAGGGGCTAGAAACAATGTGTCTCTTTATTAAAGTATATCCCTGCATAGAGAAATGTTGCCTCACTTGTGAAAAAAAAAATTTTTCCACCCAACCCCTCCACAACCTGAAACAACCAAAGCTATTATTGACCTGGGTGAATGTGACAGACTCAGAGATCCCTGCTATCCCAATGGAATATTGCATATTATTGGAATAGAGGCAACTGTTGGGATCTCATCATATCCTTCTTAATTTCTGGTGGATATGGGAGTTTTCATTGTAACACCTACCGCACAGGAGTGCAGGGAAGAAAGCACTTTGTAAACCTTTGAGGACTGTAAAAATGAATCAATTCATAACAATTATTATATAACATAATTATATAATCATTATTTCATGTGCTAATATGCATATATTGTCAATATCCTCCATCATAGAATATCAACTCTTTGGAATCAGAGACTGATTCTTTTTTTGTGTGTGTCCTTTTTTTGGAGTGCAATCGGGGTTAAGTGACTTGCCCAAGGTCACACAGATAGGTTTTGTGTGTGTGTGTGTGTGTGTGTGTGTTAAGTGTCTGAGGCCAGATTTGAACTCAGGGACTCCTGACTCCAGGGCCGGTGCTCTATTCACTGTGCCACCTAGCTGATTGATTATTTTTTGCATTTGTATTCACAGAGCCTGGTACATAGTAGGCATTTAGTAAATAATTGATGGAGTGATATGTGTTTATATCTATAATATTCATACACATGCACATAGATGTGAAATCAAAAGCATATAAAATTGTGTCTGTGTATTATGTATATATTTAGAAAGAGAGAAACATGTATGTATATTTTTCATTTGTGGACACTTATGTGCATAGTTCTTGTTGTCCTTCAGTCCTGAGAAGGCTGATAACTTTGAAAAGAGCTGTTCATTTATTTTACATTACTTAATATTGTTAGTAATAAATCACCACTCATCACAGTGCTTTTCAGACCTTTAACCCATATAGATATTACTATATATACATACACTCACATGCACATTATATATGTGTATATGTATGTATATACTATAAAGATCTGGGTTTTAATTCTGACCCAGCTAATTACTTGTTATATGACCTTGGGGAAGTCATTTAGCCTTTTTCATGCCTTTTTTCATCTCTAAAATGGGGATTACTATACCCAAATTACCTAACTCGCAGAGTTAGTGGGTATCTAATGAAATAATTTATATAAAATGCTTTGTAAAGCCTAAAGTATTAATCATTGTGAGTTATTGCTAGCCATTAGATGTGTTTGTATACATATGTGTATGTGTGTGTGTGTGTGTGTATACACTTTCACACATCCCTGGAAATACAGATATCGTTTCCTTGCGAGACTTAGGACTTTGTTTCTTTTAGAGACTGTACTTATGACTATTCGTTATTAATATATCTTCTTCTTAATTGTCTTATGTGCTCTTTTCCTTAAAGGTGCAGATTCCCCTTACAGGCACAGTTTCAGCTGCAGTGATGAAAAGCTGAATTCTCCAACAGTCTCAACGCCATCTTTGTCCTCTCCACTAGTTGTTCCTCGTAAAGGTAAATTTAACAGGGGGCACATTCCATGTTCCACTTCCTATTCCCTCTCTCCAACTGTAACAGACGCTGGGGCCACCTCTGCCCAGCACTGAGGAGTCTATACTTCCTTGACCTCTGTGGCTCAGAGTTGGTGGGCAAGATTCTGGATTTTTCACACTTGTATAACTTTATGTGGAGAACATGTGTGCAAGTGGTTCCAGATGCTCCTTTGTTCTCTTCCTTAGCACAGGTTGTAATCTGATGTTAGGCAGAATCTGTGCCAAACAGAAGTGACTGACAGACTCTTCCCAGGCTGGTTGGTTCTAGAATGCAAAACTCCTTTGTCAGGATTTGTGGAAGGTGGGGTTTTGTAGCTGCAGCAATTATTTCACCCACATTCTTAGTAATTGCACCAGCTCAACAATTAAAGAGGATTTTCATGATGTGTAGTGAGATGCCCTGAAGTAAGTCAAGCTAGAAGCTTTAGTATTTCCTGACTGTTTTGAGAACAAAAGATCCCCAAATTTGGAGTGCAAAGGATTTTAGATAATTTAGATCCAAATCCCTCATTTACAGAAGAAAACAAGTTCAGAGTGTCTAATCACACAGGGAACAAGTAGCAGAGATGGGATTTGAACCCAGGTGCCCGAGTCCTAGCACACAGAACTTTTTTCTTTCTTCTTCTTCTATATCATACTGTTTCCTGGGTCTTTAAAACTCATGTGAAGCCTCTTGGGACTTTGGGGTTAGTGGATTGGCTTGGGTGGGCAGGAAGAAAACTGACCTTAAACGTCCTCAACCTCAAATGCCTTTACTGGATAGCAGAACATCAGGTTACACTGTACAGTTGCCTTCCTGACAACAAAATGATGTGTTTGTTCTTTAGAAGAAATATTACCCTTTGTGAAAATTACAGAATTTAGCCAAAAAAAGGGAAAGAAGCTATAACATCTTGGATTTCACTACTCCCTAATATTAAAATAGAACTTTTCCTAAGAGAAAGATTTTCCATTTCCACCCCCCTACCTCCAATCCAGTCTTCTAACTTTAGAAGCTTCTTGGGAATTGGTGAAATCATATACCCCACATTCTCTGATGAGCATTTTAAGAGTAGTCTAAAGATGTCACATCTTGCCTGAAGTTGCTACCTGATCCTGCAGAAGTGTTAGCTCAGAGAATGAGTACCTGTTGGCAAATGGACCATAAAGGCTAAAAAGCAATGTAGCATGGAATTATTTATTACTAAAAATGTCAAGTCATATACTTTAACAGCAAAATAAATGGACAGTTCTTAGAAAGTTGGTTTTTTCCAGACTGGTTATAAACTTGCCTCATTCCTATCTAAGCTTGCCTCGTTCCTATCTCTTGTAGGAAGCCAGTTCAAGAAAGGAAAGTTGGTTAGATTAGTGAGCCTGGGGTGCCCAGTGGGCACTTCAAAGTGCCTCAAAGTGAACGTATCTAAAAGTAAACTGATCATAGTTTCTATTGCCTGTTCTATATTCTTGTCTCTCCCAAATTAAAAGAGAATCCAAACTCTAGCCAACCCATAATTCTGACTTTTCTTTTTTCTTTTATTTTTTGAAGGAGGGAAGGCAGGGCACTTGGGGTTAAGTGACTTGCCCAAGGTCACACAGCTAATAAGTGTTAAGTGTCTGAGGCGGGATTTGAGCTCAAGTCCTTCTGACCCCAGAGCTGAGGCTCTTGTCATGGTACCACCTAGATGCCCCTAATTCTGACTTTTCTATTTCTGAAATGACATTATTATTTCCCACTTTCCCACCCTGTTCCCTGAATTACCATCCCATGCCAGTCAAAAAAATCTCAGAATGTCCAATGAGAAACCCCTAGACATTTTTATGACCTGTCTTATTCTGCCACTTCCTTCTCTGGGTGTCAGTTTCCTCCTTTGTAAATTGAGAGGACCTGACTAAATGCTTAGACAAAGGATTTTAACTCAATCTCTCTGAAGACAGTGAAGGAAAACTCTTTCTCTACTATACTATGAAGGAAGAAAATACTTGGCTTAAACTTTAGAAAAATTATTATGCCGGAATCTCAGAGCTAGTGCCCAGAAGAAATGGTAAAAATCAGTTTATCAAGATAGTTCTCTAAGAGTCTAAGTCACAGAGAAGGTGCAAACCTGGACTAGAAGAGGTTTCCTTCTCCAGGAGTTCCCTATATCACTGAAATCATAGGTGTAGTCCCCCATCTGAAAAAACCTTTGGATTGTAAGCATCTTGAAGGCAGCTATATCTGGTGTTGTCTCCTTTAGCACCAAGCTGGTAGTAGCAGCATAATGGTTGTTGAGTTTTATCAAATGCAAAATTTAATGCAAAAGAGGTCAAATAATTCTGAACAAAGGTAACATGTCTCTTTGTATCATTGACGTGTGAAAACTAAATTTTATCTCCTGTTTTACAGCCAAACTTGGAGACACCAAAGAGCTAGAGGACTTCATTGCTGATCTGGACAGGACGTTGGAAAGTATGTATATTTCTGATGATTCCAAACAAATAGCTAAAAAGCACCCCAAAGATAAGGATGCTATCTATGATTTCTTTTTTGTAAAGAACTCCCTCTACACTGTAAGCAGAGAAGCTGCTGGCAATTATTTGCCCTGTGTTTTACATATAGAAGAATCAATTCTTATTGATTGATTGTAAAAATGAAAACATTGATTTAGAATCTGACTAGCTCATTATCTTCACTAACAATCCTGTCAGAACCCCATTGGACATTAGGTAATGTGTTTCATCAGAAAGATGGGTCTTTAAAATGGAAGAAAATGAGCAGATTCACCACCACAAACATTCTGCCATCAGCATAGGTCTTGATAAAGTAGTGGTCTCCAAAGACTAATAGGTCATGAAGACACATGTGGACTAACCCTCTTTAGAGGATTTTGAAGAAAGGAGGAGTATGGTCATGGGAACTTGAATTGGGGTAAGAGCAATTAAATCTCCCTTTCTTTAATTTGATTTTAAATATTTTGCTTTTTTTTTTTGAAGGGAGAGGGCAGGGCAATTGGGGTTAAGTGACTTGCTCAAGGTCACACAGCTAATAAGTGTTAAGTGCCTGAGGCTACATTTGAACTCAGGTCCTCCTTGACTCCAGGATTGGTGCTCTATTCACTGCGCCACCTAGCTGCCCCCTGATTTTAAATATTTCCAGCATTGAAACTCCTAACTTAAAAATTCCTAGTTTTTTGGGGGGATGGGGATTGACATAGAATAGTATTTCTTGAAGCCTGAGGGTAACTTCTTTTGGAATGAATTAAACTGAACCATGTTTATGGAGATTTAGGAATGGTTTGAATCTTTTGATTACTAAAATTATTTTTAAAAAGAAGTTATGCAAAAATCTAAGTATTGAATAATATAAATTGTTCTATATACTGCTTCCCATTTGGAAGCTAACACTGATACTACCCTATTGGCATACCCAGAGGCATAATCTATGACTTCCAGCACTCTGAATAATAGATCCTTTGGGGAAGCTTGAGGAGCCTCTCCCAAGTGTAAAGGACAGATCCGCTAGACCACATTCCAAAGGGTGTAGGTAGGGAGAAGTGAGTCGAGATGGAGATTGGGGGAGAGGAGGACCCAGGATGCATCGGTGTTGAAGATTTTACTCTTTGAATTCCCCACTTCCTAGTCTAGCTTTGCTTTCTTCTGAGCTCTACGGAGGAAGGGGCATACCACCAGTAATTGTTGCTTGAGTTTCTTTCCCACCAGGGACTCCACTTGTTCAACTACTACTAGCAAAGGCATGGTAGTTGAATTTTGACTCGATTCCTCAGTTTCTAGCAAGTGTTTTGATTTACGCAAATGGAGTATCTTACTTTAAAACCAGGTTGACATCTTGCCAAACATCTGGATAAGAGTAACTAGATTTGAGTTTAAAGGTATGCAAGTATTTTTGGCAGTGTGTAGCTACAGTCTTAGATGGGACTGAAAGTAGAGGAGAAAAGCCTGGTACTGTACAAAGTCCTGTTTGAAGATTTTTTTATTGCCCATTTTAACACAATATCCTCCTACTTCAGACAATATAAACCTGTTTTGACAGACATTCCTTATAATTTCCCTATAGTTTGTCATAGGGCTATGCTACAAGCTTGCCTGCTTTATTTGAGTTGTGAAATTCTGCCCAATCCTGGCAGTTAAAACAGACAGGAATTAGTGGGAAGACTGCCATTAAAGTTGGCCCTTTGATTCATGTCTATGAAGTACAGCCCAGTTAAGTATAGGATTTGTGTAGCCTTATGAATAGAAACTCTTATTTATTTAATTTTTTAGGTATGTGAAAAGGGAAGAAGGTATGGGTACCTGTTATTTCAATGGGAGAAGCTTCAGAAAGCTGTGAAGACCCAAGAAAGCCAACTGTTAGAAACTGCTGCCAGAGTTGACTATGATCAGTGTATCCTACCATGTTATCTGAGATTCTGTTATTCAAAATACAAACTTAGGGATCGTTTTTGCTGGATTCTTAGGTGTTAAAATTGACTTAATTAACATGGGCAACAAATGAGAGCAAGTGACTCGTGCTAATATTATATTTTTCCTTAAACATACTCATATGTAATTTAAAATATGTTTATGAAGATATTTGTAATTATATATAGTTGGAAACAGTAATGTTGCTTTATCCCTTTATAATATATTTTTGTATGCAAATAAAATTTGAACTGGAGTTTGGATTTTGTCAATATTTCTTCTTCCCTTACACCCCCACATTTCTTCTGTCATCCAGGTCCAAGAATCTTATGGGGGGGAAAAAAGACTTGTAAGGGGCTTTAGATGTTAAGCTGTCTAACCTACTATCTAAAGTGTGAATTCCAACTACTAATAGCATCACTGACAAGTTTTCCAGTTTCTGCTTTAAGGTAGCTCCCCAGTCCTAAAAGGGACCCTAATCTATCTTTTAGTAACTTTAATTCTTGGGAAGTTCTCTGTTATTCAACAAAGAAACATTTGTTGAGCCAAAATCTGCTTTCCTATAACTTTTTATTGGTCTTAGTTCAATCCTCTGGCCAAGAAGAAAGTCTGATTCTTCTACATGACTGCCCTGAAATTATTTAAAGGCAAATGATCATGCTCTCCTAAATCCTTTTCCAATGGGAATAAAATAGCGTGTCTAAATAATTTGATGTTCATTTGATATTTCAGGTAAACAACTAACCATATGTGTAATATGAAACTTGACTTTGGGTATTGTGCTTTTGTTGGAGATCACATTTCTGACCTGTCCTCTTTCCTTTCCTGGCACCTCTAAAAATGAGAGATTATCCTATGAAAACCCCATCTGAATAAATCAACTTCCTGAATAAAGGGAAATCTCAGCTTGGGGAAATCTCAGTTACAGACAGTTTCCTGCTTAGAACATAGGAGGTTCCAAGTCAAAGTTCCCTAGTAAACCAGCTGTGCACAAAACCCAGGTGTGGGGAAGTTGGGGGCAGCTGAAATGGTGATGTTTTAGCTTGTTTGAGAGAGGAAGTGACTATCCATTTTAGCTCCAGTACTATAATTACTGTAAAAGATTACACTTCCATAGTGCTTTTTATGCATTATTTCATTCAGTCTGGACAATGATCAGATGAGGTAGGAAGTGTACATTTTCTTATGCCCATTTTCTAGATAAGGAATCTGAGACTCACAGAGGTTATAGAATTTGTCCAAAGGCAGGTGGGAAGAGACTTTCGAGGTTACCTAGTCCTACCACATATTCCTGAAAAATGGCCTTGAAGGCAGAAAACTCCCAGTTCTCTAAAGCAGCTGGTTCCATTTCAGCTGGTTCTAATTGTTCAATGAATAAATGAATGAATAAAGCATTTATTAACTGCTTATGATCTGTGAAACACTGGAAACAGACACGAGTCTCAGCTCTGAAGAAGCTCGCATTCTAACAGGGCAGATATATATATGGAAGATTCTGGTCACCAGACAAATGGAAACGTCCCATTAGAGAGCAACGGTAAAGCAAATGGTGACATCTTTTCTTTGATGTCATTTCCACTGATCAAATCAAATCAGTTTTTGATGTTGAAACATTTGGTGGCACCAAGGATTTTGATGACAAGAACTTTTCTAGATCTTCAACAGAAGCAGAAGCAGTTGCCAGGTTGATGTTCCCAGTTTGATGGTATCAGGCACTGTCTGGAGGCATTGCCATTTCCAAGGCTCTAGAGTTCAGTTTACTGAGCTGTCTCCATCCGTCTGAGGGGAGGTTGTGGTCAGGGTTGTGGTGGTGGCTTGACCCATCTGCTGCAGGCTACTTCTTGTCTTCCCCACCTTGGGGTGACTTGGTGTTCCAATTAGGCTGGATTGCCTGCCCTGTGTGTGGCCATTGGTTGTCAGCTGGTGGGGATGGCTGACCCCTTCTCCACAGGAACTGCCTCTTCAGATGATGGCTAGGGTTGGGATGAAAGCAAGTCTGGTGGTTTGGGGTCACTGTTATTCCCACTGTTATTCTTGGATTCTTGGTCTTTGGGTATCTCCACCAGAATCTGGGGGAAGTGGGGGTCAGGTTGTTGGTGATTTAATTTAATTTGGTTTTCCTGACTCATTCTACTTCTTGGCTCTCCCCCAGAACTGGTGTCCTGTTGCTTTAGGTGGGGTGGCTTGTCTGTACTGTGACCGGAAAGTTGCTTAACAGTTGGATTTAAGAATTTTTTCTTCATTCAAATAAACATTCATTGAGTTGGAATTAGTTTCTCTGTAACTTCACCTATTTTACCCATTGGCACAAGTTTTGTTCTTTGGGTCTGAACGGAAAAAGTCTAACTTCTCTTCCACATGATAGCTTTTCAAATATTTTAAGACAGTGATCATGTACCTTCCTATGTCTTCACCCCAATGTACAGAGCTCCTTCCACTGATCTTCCTGTGATCTGAGTTCCCTCATCACTCTGGTTATCCTCCTGGGGATGTATACTAATTGTCAATATGTGAAGTTCAGTACTCTGCATGGCATCATTAAAAAAAATCTATTATGAACTTAGATATCAGCAAATATAAACCTTTCAATATATAAAAGAACAAAAAAAGGATTGTATATGAAATAGAATTTCTGTTACAGTTTATTCTTTAAAAAACATTAAATGTACATGATAAGTAAACACCTGGTGTTTGTATGTCCCCTTCTGAATTTTATTATGCTATGTTCTATTATTAAAAAAAAACTTTTTTGTTGATCATCTTTTCTTTATTTTTTCTGCATCTCTATCACTATACACTTATTCCACACCCACCAAAAGAAGCCCTCTTTTGTAACAAAAATGTAAAGCATGCCAATTCACCAATTGGTCATATCTGAAAATATATCTATCACCAGGTTGCCAAGAAGTGAGTAGCATGTTTTATCCTTAGTCTTCTGAAGCCATGATTGGTCGCTGGACTGACTAGAGTTTTGGAAGTCTTTCAAAGTTGTTCATATGATTATTGTTGTGTAAATTGTTCTGGTTCTGTTTAACTTTACACTGTATCAGTTCATGCAAGTCTTCCCAGGTTTCTCTACATTATTACCTTCCTCCTGATTCTCCCACAAACTAGTTCTATTAAACTAGGGATCACACAACCAAGTGAGAAATCTAGAAACGAGCTTTTAGTAAGTCTGCTAGGTGCAAGGATAGTCTAGAATTGGACTTGATTTTTTCCATGCTCATTGCAATCCAGACCCTTGGTCAGAAATGAGCAAGATGATTAAGTAGCTTAATTTGGTCCTTAGTATCCTCATACACTTAGCAAAATTTGCTCTTAGTTAACTGTTAGTTGAAAAAGACCTTAAAACGTTAATTTACTTTGGGAGTACAACTGAGAGATAATTTGTTCCTTCTCCCAGAGATATTTTCTTGTTAATGAAATCTATCCCCTAGGTCAAAGGAATAAATCTGTAAGGGTAAAATTTCAGAGAGAGCCTGAGTTTTATAGCCTCGGGGGTTTCAAGTGCTAGAAACAGTGGAAGCTAGTTTTCTCAGTATAGCTATGGCTCTAGGGTTCCAGTCTATCTTTCAAAAGTCAATATCTCACCCTTCCGAACTTTCTTGAGTTCCTTCCAAGCAGGTCCTCCAACAATCTCAGGAAGTGCCTTCTCACCTCATATGGGTACATAACATGGCCCAGTATTCTCTCAGCCAATCAGGAGTCACGTCTCTTTATGAGTATGTAGCATGCAGTTTCATAGAGTTATACTTCAAAAAAACCACCTCAAGCTTAGTGAAAACCAGGCTTATATCTTCAACTCTAAAATTCTATAACTATGATTTTAATTTCTGAGTCTGTTTCTTTTTCTGTAAAATTATATTAGTGTTGGATTAGACTGTCTCTAAGATCCTTTCCAGTGACAACATTTAAGGATATATAAATGTCACTAAGTGGCCTGGGAAGTCTGGTTCAAGGGTAGGATGTGTCTGATCCCCTGTTTGTCCATCTAACCTCTCTGCTGACATCCAAGAAGCTAGAAGTGTTTCATTTTACTTCAGAGATGACCTAAAGAAGCATCTTGCAGTGGAAAGAACACTGAATTAGGTACAAGGAGATTTTAGGTGCTACTTATATCTCTGCCACTAGCTAGTTATAAGACCACAAACAAGTCTCTTACCTTTTCTGAGCCCAGTTTCATCATCCATAAAATAGGAGGTTGGACCAGAATCTAGTCACTTGATTATCTCCCAGATTCCTTCCACCATAACACGCAGAAAGGGAAGGAAAATGGTATAGTTGGAAAGGGTACTGGAATTGGAATGAATGAATGAATGAAGTGTATGAAAATTAATTTATTAAATACTTTGTCAAGATTACTGGGATACAAATATAAAAGCAGTCAGTCTCTGCCTTCAAGGAATTTATAATCTGATAGGAGAAACAATATATCTCATCACCAGGGAGGAACACTTTGGTCCTTAAAGATGCATGAATGAGGGGAGGAGAGGCATAGGGAATAGTGATGTACTTCATTCCGGAACAATAGCAGAGTTCATTTAGTCATGGTTCCCGACATGATGGTTGGGCTGTTGGTGAGATGGTGGCTTGTATTCAAATCCTGGCTCTGCTAATTATTACCTGTGTGATTTTGGAAAGAGCATTGGACCAGGTACTTCAATTCACTTAACCTCTCTGGGTCTCAAGTTCTTCAATTGTCAAATGAAGATTGGTGGTGTCAAATTCAATAGAAATGGGGATCACAAAATCATACATAAAAGATCCCTATATGCACATAATGACTTAGAAAATCACATTTTAGCATTATCTATGTTCTATTATATTTTTATTAATTTTGTTAAATATTTTCCAGTTATATTTTAATCTATTGGTGGGGAGCAGAGGGGGTGTTTGAAAACTTGGAACTAGATAGAATCAAAGGTTCCTTCAAGCCCTAAGATCCCATGATTTTTCAATGGTCTTGCAATTCTAGGAGATGGATTTTTTTCTCTTCTCTTCCCCAAACCCACACCTCTTTTCTAGGAACAGTTTGTGGGTTATTATTATTTTTTTTTTAGCTTTTCAATATGTACTTCCCCCACCCTCTTTCTAAGTTGTTTTCTGATGTTAATTTTTTTGGCTGGAGAAGGTTTGTGGTCAGAGACACCAAACAGGAAATAGCTGTCATAACTGCTGTCTATCCACAGTTTATTTTTATTATTTTTAATACTTTCTCTTGCCCAATTCACCTCCTCTGGGCCCAGTGTAAGGGGCGGGGGGAAAGGGAAAGGGAAAAGGAAACACATTTTTAGAAGGGAATGATTTCCTCTGAGTACAAAGTTTGTAGAGGCTTCAGGACTAGAAATATTAATAGTTACAGAATTGTGTTAGAGGAGTAATTATTAGGAGCTCAGTAAATGCATGAGTGAATTTTCATACCCTGACTTACACTTTCCTGTTTTCCATTTTTTCCCTCCATGACTCCTGGTAAGAGAAATTTTGGAAAACAGCTGTTAAGTGGGCCTTAAGGAACCACAGATGTGAGTAGCGATCTGCTCTGCCCGGATTCTCAAAGGAAGGTGGGAGTGGGATTTAAAAGGACATTTATCCCTGCAGCTTAAAGATGCCCTAACTCTGCCTGACACTTGGTGGAGGGAGAGGAAGTACAGTCAGCTCTTTTGAGTGTTAATATATTCTCACAAGATGAGAAGGTATGGAAGAACAGGGTGTGAGCTGCTGATGGGGCTTTTGTGCAATAGCTTCACTCTCTCTCTTGCCAGGGTGGGCACCATAGAGGGATGAAGGGAGAGGTTTCTGGGCAAGTGGAATTTAGCTCTGATGACCTCTATTGGGTCTCACCCTTCTTGATCCCCCACCCCCACCACCCTTATAGCACCTAACATTGTTTATCATCTTTTCCTCCTGCATACTCTCTCCTCTCTGGGTTTTATGACACCATTCTCTCTGTTCTCCTACCTGTTTGATTGTTCCCTCTCAATCTCTTTTTTTATATTTCCATCAACACAGGGTGTCCCCAGGGAGTCTGCCCTGGGTCTTCTCTTTTCTCTACACTGTCTCACTTGAAGAGCTCATCATAAGGTGGATGGAGCACTGGGTCTGAGAGTCAAGAAGCTGTTTAGTCATTTTTCAGTCATATTAGACTCTGATATCATTGGATGTCTTCATACTGGGGTGGGTTGCCATTTCTTTCTCTAGCTCATTTTACAGATGAGGAATTGAGGCAAACAGGGTTAAGTGACTTGCCCAGGGTCACACAGTTAGTAAATGCCAAGGGCCAGCTTTGAACTCAGGAAGATGAGTCTTTCTGACTCCAGCCCAGGCACTCTATCCACTGTGCCACCTAACTGCCCAAAATCAAGAATGATGAAGTATAGGCTCTGGGAACCCCGTTGAGCTCCTTCAATGTTTGAGGCACAGGCTCTGGGACCCCACCTTGAGCTCTGCTTCAATCTTTTGAGGTACAGGAAAGTAAATCTTCCCAAGGAAGGCATTTGCCTGAGGTCATGGGCCTTAAATTGTGGCTCTGCCCAAGTCTTTAGCCCTCCTTTGTTCCAATAGTTTCCCACCCTTGATGTTCCGGTTCCTACCCTTGAACTGTCCAGGCTCACCATTGTCTATGGTCTCCAGGTAGCCTTCAGCAACTTCCCACCCTTAATCACTCATTACTGGAGTCTGACCTCATCTGACTCCTCTTGAAGATCCTCCCAAAACTCCTTCTCTAGACCACCCCTAGATTCCTCCCACAACCTTTCTGTATAAAGGATCCCATCTTCCCTCCATGTGGTGTGAGAGCACCATAGAACAGCTTAGCACAGACTTGCTCTGTGAGAGTGCCACAGAATGCCCTAGCCCAGACTTACTCTGTCCTACTTGCCCTGTGATGCAGGCATCACAGATACCTAGGCTCCTTAAGAGTCTACTCAATATGGTGAACTTTCAATAAACTTTACATTTCTTTGGCTGAGAAGACTTGAGTGGAATTCTTTTGGCAGGACCCAGTATGTTGGTATTTTGGGGTCTCAGGCAACCTTAACCCTCTTTGGGTATCCTCTTCAGGCAGTTTGCATTTTTGCAATTGATCCATTTCACTTAGATTGTCAGCTTTACTAGCATATAATTGGGCAAAATAACTCTTAATAACCACTTTAATTTCATCTCAATTGGTGAATTCATCCTTTTAATTTTTGATGCAATTTGACTTTTCTTTCTTTAAAATCAAATTAATGAATGGTTTATTTTATTGGATTTTCATAAAACTAGCTCCTAGTTTTAAATATTAGTTCACTGGGTTTTTAAATTTTTAATTTTATTAATCATGCTTTTGATCCATCAAAATGGATTTCCATGGGGCGGCTAGGTGGCGCAGTGAATAGAGGACCGACCCTGGGGTCAGGAGTACCTGAGTTCAAATCCGGCCTCAGACACTTAACACAAAAAACTATCCGTGTGACCTTGGGCAAGTCACTTAACCCCAACTGCCCTCCAAAAAAACAAAAACAAAAACAAAATGGATTTCTATGTTGGTATTTCACTGGGGATCTTTAATTTGTTCTTTTTCTGGTTCTTTTAGTTGCATGCCCAATTCACTTATCTGCTCTTTATCTTTTTTTTTTTTACTCATATATGTATTTAAAGATATAATCCACAGATTTTGGAAATGTTATCTCATTGTTATCATTCTCTTTAATAAAGTTATTTTTGCTATGATTTGTTCTTTGACCTACTCATTCTTTAGGATTAGAGTATTTGATTTCCATTTAGCTTTTAATCTATACCTCTATAGCTTTTTACTAAATACAATTTATTAAATACAATTAAATACAATGACCCTGGCATTATGGTCTGAAAAGGGTGAATTTAATATTTCTGGTTTTGGTTGTGAGGTTTTTATGCCCTAATACATAGATGATTTTTGTGAAGGTGCCAAATACAACTGAGAAAAGGTTTATTCCTTTCTATTTCCATTCAGTTTTCTCCAGAGAGCTATCATATCTAACTGTTCTAAAATTTTATTCATTTCCTTGACTTCTTTCTTATTTATTTTATGGTTAGATTTATCTAGCTCTGAGAAGGGAAGTTTGAAGTCTCTCACAAATATAATTTTACTGTTTGTTTCCTCCTCTAATTTATTTAACTTTTCCTTTAAGAATTTGAATGCTGATCTCATCATTTTGGAGAGCAAACTAGAATTATGGCCAAAGAATTATAAAACTATGTATAACCTTTGACCCAGAAATATCACTGTTAGGTCTGTTTCCCAACACAATTGGCAGGAAACAGATAAGAACTTAACATGTTTTAAAATACTTATAGCAATTTTCTTTGTGGTGGCAAAGAACTGGAAATAGGGGTCAAGTCCATCAACTGGGGAATGTCTAAACAAGTTGTGGTACATGACTGTGATGGAAAACTACTGTGCTATATGAAATAATGAGCTGGTTGATTTTAGAAAAACATGGAAAGACTTGCATGAAATAATAAAGAGTAAAATGAGCAGAACCTAGAGAACAGAACACTGTCTACAGTAACAATAGTGTTGTAAGAACAACTTTGAATGACACAATCATTTTGAGTATTGTGAATACTCAAATCAAGTACAGAGGACTTATGAAGGAAGATGGTTGCCACATCCAGAGAAAGAACTGAAAAATAGAAGTATGTGTATTATGGTTTTACATATGTATATACAAATTTATGTCTAATAGTAGCCTTTTCTAGGGTAAGATGGGGAGAGAGGGAGGGAGGGAGAAGAAAAATAAAAAATGCATAGCAGGGAACAAAAAAACCCCCAACAGAATAAAACATGGAAAAGCAGGGTAGCTTTGAAAACAATGGCTCCTATTTATTACATAGGTATTCAGAAAAAGAAAACAGTGTGAAATAGAAATTCACGGTTTTATATTGAATTCTCTTTTTATGTTGTGCTGTGTGTATGGAAACATTCCTTTTTTGTCTTTTTATATTTAAGTTCAAAATGAATAAAAATTTTTCAAAGGAATTCAAAAAACAAAAACAAAAAGAATTTGGATGCTTTGCCATTTGGTGCATATATTTATAGTATTGATATCACTTCACTGTCTATGGCTCATTTTAGCAAACATCCCTTTTAATTAGGTCTATTTTTGCTTTTGCATTATCTGAGCTTATGACTGCTACCCCTGTTTTTTCTTTACCTCAGATGAAGCATAATCAGTTCTTCTCTGGCCCCTTATTTTAACTCTGTCTATGTCAAATGCATTTCTTGTAAACAATATATTGTTAGGTTTTGGTTTGTAATGCATTCTGCTATCCACTTCCATTTTATGGATCGGTTCATCCCATTCATATTCACAATTATGATCACTAACTGTGCATTTCCCACCACTCTATTTTCTTCTGCTTATCCTTCTCTCTAAAGTCTCTTTTGTTTTTGGCCACTGCCTTCTTTTATCTCTTTTCCCTTTTATTATTCCCTCCTTCTCTTGTCCCCTTCCCCTCTTTCTTCCCTCTTAGGTAAAATAGAGTTTAATTACTGGTGTGGCTAGGTAGCACAGTGAATAGTGCACTGGCCCTGGAGTTAGGAGGACCTAAGTTCAAATCTTGCCTCAGACACTTAACACTTTCTAGTCTTGTGACCTTGGGCAAGTCACTTAACTCCAATTGCCTTGCCTTCCCCCCTCCAAAAAAGAAAAAAAAGAAAATAGGCTTTAATTATCAATTGAGTATACACACACAGAGTCTCACACATGTGTATACGTATATTTATTTTCCCTTTTTGAAATAATTCAGATTCTCATCTGAATTATTTCACTATTTTCCCCTTCACTATAAGAACTCTTTTCTTGTGTGCCTCTTTCATGTGAGATAGTTTTTCCCATTTTTCCTCTCCCTTTCCCTTTCTCTCAGGTTATCTCTTTTTCTCACTGATTCAATTTTTTTTACATCATCCCAACATAACTGACTCACTCCCGCACTTTCTTTCTACACAGAATCCTTCTAACTGCCCTAGTAATGATACATTTCTTAGAAGAAATATGTGTCATTTTCCTATATAGAAAGGCACACAGTTTAACCTTATTGAGTTCCTCATGATTTCTCTTTCATGTTTACCATTTTATGCTTCTCTTAAGTTTTCTGTTTGAATATCAAATTTTCTATTCAACTCTGGTCTTTTCACCAGGAAAAGAAATCACTGGGACTTAGCCGTTATCTTGTCCTGCGGGGCTGCCCCTGCTGCTACTGGCATCATCTTTGTTGCCCTTGTAGCAGCCATCTGCTTCCCTCTGCTGCTGCTACTTCAGTGAAGTATCCTAGTTGGAATGAACTCAGCTGGACTAATGGGTTTCAGGGGTGGTTGACACATTTCCACAGCTTTTATAAATCAGCTACACAAGCCTAACTTGATAAGGGGCTCTTAGGCAGCTGTGCAGATTTATCTACTTGCTGGGACTGAACCAGTGGATGTCCAACCTCATTCATTTTCAAGATATGGTGATTGAATTCCATTCACTTCTTATTTCAAGGCACAGATAGTGTGCCCCTACCTAGTCAGCATCCCATCACCCCAGCCAAATCTTTTTGAGACTGCAGAAAAATATTCACATACTACCTGATGAGGTGTAGGCTATGGGACCCTCCACCGCCTCCCACCCCCCCTTTGAGCTCTCCTTGAATCTTTGAGGTACATACTGTGGGAAACCTCTTGAAGTCTAATTGAATCTTCAGGAGGCATTTGCAGAGGCCATAAGTATTTCATTGTAGCTGGGCCCAAACCTGTTACTGGCCTGGCCCTCCACTGTCCATCTGCTTCCCACCCTGGAGCCTATCAAAATATCAGTCCTCTTGCATTGACCTCATTAACTCCACCTGAAGTCCCCCCCCCAACTCATTACTGGAGTCTGACCTCATTGGCTCCTCTTGAAGACCCTCCCCAGGCTCCTCCTCTAGACCACCCCTAGATTCTTCTGTATATAAGACCCCATCTTCCCTCTAGCAGTAGAATAGCTCAGCAGAGACTTCCTCTCTAAGAGTCTACCCCATATCTTTCAATAAACTTTACTTTTTCTTTGGCTGAGAAGACTTGAGTGGAATTCTTTCAGCAGGACCTGGCATGTTGGTATTTTGGGGTCTCAGGCAACCCTAACCCTCTTTGGGTACCTCTTCACTACCCATTTGCCTTTCCAACATTTTTCATTGTTTCCTTCCCCTATTTTCAAAAAAATTCTCATGTGATCCATCCATCCCCTCTAGTATACCACCCCATATTTCTCCTCACATTTGTGGTTAAGTTTCTTAAGAAGGTCATCTATAATTGGTGCCTCTACTTCCTTTCCTCTCAATCTCTTTTTAACTTTCCACTGTCCAGCTACTAACCTCATCATAACTGAAACACCTTTCTCCAAAGTTACCAATGATGTCTTAATTGGCAAATCCAATGACCTTTTCTCAATTCTCATCATTCTTGACCTCTCTGGAGCCTTTGACACTGTTGATCATCCTTTTCTTGATATTCTCTTCTCTCTAGGTTTTTGTGACACTGTTCTCTCCTGGCTCTTCTTTTAGTCTGCTCTCTCCTTGGTCTCTTTTGTTGGACCATAACCTAGTTGGTCAATAATCATGGCTCCCAAGAGCCTCTCCCAAGGCTCTGTTCTAGGATCTTTTGTCTTCTTCCTCTACAGTATTTTGTTTGGTGATCTCATCTGCTCCCATAGATTCAATTGTCATCTATGCAGATGATTTTCAAGTCTAACCTCTCTGCTTATCTCCACTTGAAATCAATTGTCTATTAGACATCTCTAACTAGATGTTCCAAAGACATCTCAAACTCAACATGTACAAAACTGCTCATTATCTTTTCTCCCAAACCCTGCCCTTTCCCTAACTTCCCTAGGTCATCACCAGCCTCTTGGTTACCCAGGCTTGCGACCTGGGTGTCATTCTCTACTCCTCCTCATCTCCTCCCCCCCCAATCCAATTAGTTGCCAAGTCTTGTTTTTACCTCTCTGACATCTCTTATATATGCCCTCTTCTCTCTGATGCAAGCCCTTATCAGTTCAGTCCTGGACTATGGGCATTTTCACTGGCTGTCCACCATGCCTGGCACTCTCCCCTCTTCATCTCAGTCCCCTGGCTTCCCTCAAGTCTCAGCCAAAGACTCACCTTCTGAGATAAGCTTATTAAGCTCTTCTTAATCTTAGTGACTTCCCTCCAGCTAATTAGCTCCAATTTTTCCTGTAGACATATTGTTTGTACATGGTGGTCTGCACATTGTCTCCTACTGTATCCATCACAGTTGAATGGCCTAGCAACCAGCTGAATAAAAAGAGAGAGACAGGGTTGTATTCAATAGTCTGTTTATTACAGAACCATTTCACAGCCGAAGATACAAGGGAACTTACAAGGCTTATATTCCTATAGCAGAAATTGTTACATAACCAGAATGCAAGGACCCTCCTTTGGAATCAACCACTCCCTACCCCATCCCAAAGCTAATTATTCTTTAAGACTTCATCCTAGGACATGTCCAGAGGCACAAACTGGGAGTCACAAATAAGACTTGCTAATGAACTACCCTGAATTTTCTTTAGTTATTCATAGGACCAATGAAGGCATCCATACAAGATTATACTCTTCCTGTATATCTGCCTAGTAACCTCATAGAAGACGGGAGCATTTCCTTAATGGGGCCAGGGAATCCTTGAAAATCTGGTCTACTACAATCTCCCTTATTAGACTGTGAGCTCCTTGAGAGCAGAATGTTTTTTCTTTTCTTTTAAAAAAACCAAATTTTTCTTTGTATCCACAGATTTAACCCAGTGCCTGACACACAGTAGCTGCTTAATAAATGTTTGTTGACCTGACTTACTGACTTCCTCCCATCCCTACATTGTCTTCTAACTGGTCAACTGCAGAAACCTCAGGAAAACACTAGAAACCCCAGAGTGGGGAGGGAGCAAAGCTGAAAGTCTTGCTGTCTGCCCTGTAGCAAGGCAAGGGCTCATATCCTTATTATCTGTGGACCAATTGTGTCTTCCAGGTAGAATGTAAAATTATTTTATTTTTGTCTTTGCATTCCCAGTGCCTTATGTGCACTGGGTATTTAATAAATATCCAGATGAACTGGTGTATTGGAAAGAAGGCTCATCTTTGAGTAAGGAGATGGATTCAAATCCCAGGCCAGTGCTTACTGAGTGTATCATCTTGGGCAAGTTCTTGAACTTCTCTTAGCCTCAGTTTCTCCAGCTGTAAAATGAAGATAATAACTATCTAACAATGAAGCCTAAAGCACTGTGTACATGTGAGTTATTATTTAATGAAGGTTATCAGGAAGAGTCTGTGTTTGAGCTGCTTCTTTCTACTAGAATGTAATCTCCCTGAGGGCAGGGGTCTGTTTTGTTTTTTGTCTCTATATCTTGAGTTCCAAGCAGAGTGCCTGGTATATAGTAGGTGCTTAATTGTACTTAATGAACGAATGAACCCTATAAGAAGGATAGGTACCAATATGGGACTAAAAACTTCAATTTGGGGAGTGGATGGTGATGAAAGCCAAAGAAATAGACTTAAGTGTTGACTTCGGTGGAGGTTCACTCATTTCCTGCACTGTCCTATTAATAGGCTCTAGATCTGGCTCTTGAGGGACCCTACAAGGTCATCTAATCCAACCTCCTCACTGTATAGATGAAGAAGCTGAGGTCCCAAAAGGTAAAGTGACTTGCCAGGGGTCACACAATCTGACCCCATGTCCCGATTCATTGTTCTTTCCATTATACCTCTAGGAGCTTCATTATTTGTCTCCAGGGGTCTGAAGAGCTTTCCCTTAGCATTTATTTTCTTCAGCCTGTTGGTTCATGTCTCCAATAGGCTTGCCCTTGCTTGTAATAGTTACAAAACATATTTGGAGTTGGGTTTCTAATTGGGTTTGACTGCATCCCAGCCATGGGAAGGGCCCATTCCTGTGTACTCCCAGGAGGCATGTGACCCACCAGCTTGGGCCCAGGGCCAAAATCTGTTCTTGTGCAACCGAGCCTGGAGTGGGCTTGGCTGTGACTGCAGGGCCAAAGGAAGCCCATGTGGTGCCAAGAACAGGTCTGGGAGGGACAGGACCAGAGCATGACCCTGGGCATTTGTTAAAGATGTCCAGAACAATTCCTGGAGAGGTGGGGAGGTCAGCTTAAGAGCCCTAAAGGACATCTGGTAGATATTATCTCAGGGCCAGGGAGTAAGAAGCCAGAAGGGAACTTAGACTGAGTTGTTCCTCCCATGGGAAAACCATTATATGCAATGATGTGGTCTGCAATATAGAGTGGAAAGCACATTGGATTTGGAGTAAGAGGACCAGGGTTTGAATCCTGACTCTCTCTCTCTGCCCCCATCCCCTGTAGTTAGATATCTCTATTCCCTGTCTACCACCCTTTTGCCACCCCAAGGAACCCCCAAGAAAAATAAAGCAAAAACATATGCTTTGATCTGCACTCTGAATTCATCAGTTCTCTGTCTGAAGGTGGTTAGCATTTTATATCATGAATCCTTTGGAATTCTAGAGGATCATTATATTAATCAGAATTACTGAGTCTTTCACAGTTCATCATCATTACAATATTGCTGTCATTGTGTGGAATATTCTCCTACTTTTGTTCACTTCGTATCAGTTCATACAAGTCTTCCCAGGTTTTTCTTTTAGCACGAGAGTATCCCATCACAAACATATACCATAACTTAACCAGCCATTCCCCAGTTGATGGCATCTCCTTGATTTCCAGTTCTTTGCTGCCACAAAAGAACTGCTATAAATATTTTTTGTGAATATGGGTCCTTTTCTTTTTACTTTGCTCTCCTTGGAGTATAGACTTAGCAGCAGTATTGCTGAGTGCATCTGACTCTTTTTCACTTATTAGCTGCATGACATTGATCAAGGCATCAGAGCTTGAGTTTCATCATCTGCAAAATGAAGAAGTTAGGCAAGAAATCTCTTCCATCTTGAAGCCTTCTAATTCTGCTTAGGCAGTTAGAATAGCATATAGGAACAGGATAGTAATACTAAGTAAGGTTTCTGTGAGAAAGGGGAGAATGGGCTGGAAGAGGGATTTAAGAAGGATTTTAAAATAATCTTTTGGTTTGAAATGAGATATAATTTGTTGCCAAAAGAGAAAGGAAGGGCAATAAGCTCATTTTAATATTCTCATTGTTAGAGCCCTGGGCTGGGAGTAACTAGACTCCCTTCCTTTGCCCAGATTATTTATTTGACCTTGGGCAAATCACTTAACATTTCTGTATTCAGGTGCCCTGATAAACCACAGGTATTATTGAGTAACCCATGGGTGAGATTACCATTCACTGGGGCCAGGGACTTGAGACAAAGATAAACAGTACAAGTAATTGGTTGATGAGGTTGTGAGTCAGAAAATAAGGGCTGGGCATGGTTGGCAGAATTGGAGAAGCAAAACATTTTAGCAGGGAGGTGTGGCTCCCCTACTTCTCCCTCTCCTAACCTCTTCTCTCCTCCCCTTACTTCAGTTCTAAGGAAGTCCATTGTGCTAAGATTAGAGCCAGGCCTTATATCAATTATGAAACAGGTTGGGACTGGGTCCCTTTGGCTCCAGGGGCAGGAGAAAAGTTATGGGATTCTTTTGGTTCCAGAAAATAAATAGATTGCTTGTTTTTGGCAGGGTTGTAAACAGAGCTCTCCAGGACCAGTTGGTACTGTGCTCAACGGCTTTGCAGTTGGTGTTACTGATATTAAAGTCATTTTCTACGCATTTGAAACTTAACTTACAAATCCAGATGCATCCTGGAATACAGATATTTTATGCTTTTATATTAAATGTTGTCCGAAGGGGAAAAAAAGATTTCCTGGAAGGAGAGGAAAAGAGAAAGAAAGAGACAAAGAGAGACAGAGACAGAGGCAAAGAAGCTATGGAAAAGTGCTGCTGCTAGCACAGTCTGGGCCTAGCTACCAGCTGAGTGAAATAAAGAGACAGAGGGACAGAGAGGGAGAGAGAGAAAGAGGGAGAGAGAGAGAGAGAAAGAAAGAGAGAGAGAGAGCTGAATAAGAAAGAGGGAGAGAGAAAGGGATGTATTCCATATACATGGAAGACACAAGGTTTATATACCCTTAGCAGAATGCAAGGAACCACCCCGTCTCCATCTTTCTCTTCCCCAGCCCAAAGCCAATCACTCCTTAAGCTCTTTATCCTAGGACCTTGTCCAGAGGTCAAAACAAACAGGGTGTTGCAATCAAGACTTGCAAATTAACTCAGCACTTTCTTTAGATATTCATGAAACCAATGAGAGCATCCACTCAACAAGATTATACTCTCCTTGCATATCAGCCTAATGACCTTTGTAGAACTGGGGAGCTAATGTGGCCAAGGCCCCTGAAAGTCTTGGCCTACAATAGAAGAGGTCTTTTACTCCTTTCTTTAAATAAAAAAAATTTTTTTAAACACTTTTTTCATTTAAAATATTGAGTTCCAAATTCTTTCCTTCCCTCCCCACACCCTCTCAACTACTAAGAAGGCAAGCAATATGATATCAATTATACATATGAAATTATGTAAAACATAATTCCATATTAGCTATGTTTTTTTAAAAAGCAAGAAAAATTGAGAAAGTGAGAAAATTATACTTCAGTTTGCACTCAGAGTTAATCAGTTCTCTCTCTCTGGAGCATTTTTTCTTCATGAGTTCTTTGGAATTGTCTTGGATCATTGCACTGATCAGAGTAACCAACCTTTCACAGTTGATCATTACAATATTGCTTTTACTGTACACAGTGATCTCCTGGTTCTTCTTCCTTCACTTTGTATCAGTTCATATAGGCTTTGCCATGTTTTTCTGAAACCCCCCTCCCTTCAAGTCTTATAGAACAAAAATACTCCATCATAATCATATGCCACAACTAGTCTGACCATTCTCCAATTTATGGGTATTCCCTCAATTTCCAATTTTTGCGATCACAAGAAAAGCTGCTATAAATATTTTTGTACATATAGGGCCTTTTCCTTTTGCTTTGATCTTTTTGGGGTACAGACCTAGTAGTAGTATTGCTGAGTCAATGGGTATACATAATTTTATAGCCCTTTGGGCACCAGTTGCTGTTCTATCCTCTACTTTGTCCCTGTCCCTTTACAAAAGTGTGTGCTTCTAACAATCCTCCATGCCAACCCGCCCTCCCCTCCGTTATCCCCCCTGTCATCCCCTTCCCCCCTACTCTCCTATAGGGCAAGATACCCAATTTAGAGTGTATGTCATTCCCTTCCTGAGCCAAATTCAATGAGAGTAAGGTTGACTCATTCCCTTTTGACTTCCTGTTCTCCCCCTCCATTGTAATAGTTAACCGTTGCCTCTTCTATATAAGAAAATAAACCCCATTTTGTCTCTCCCTGTCTCCTCTCATTCTATTCCTTTCCCATTTCTCAATTTCACCTTTTAAAATATCATCCCCGGGGAGCAGAGCCAAGATGGTGGCATAGAAGCAGCAAGGTTCTGCAGCTCCCACTCGGCCACCCCAAATACCCATAAAATATGACCCCATACAAATTCTAGGACTCTCAAAATCACAAAAATACAGAAAACACATCTCTCGCTGAAGGCAGCTCAGCAGCAGGGGCTCATTGCAGCAGGCCGGGAGCCAAGGCCAGCCCAGCCTGAAACGGAAACGTGGCCAGGCCCCAGGGTAGTCGGGAAAAGCTGAGCCCAGCTGCAGCCAGTCTACAAGAGAGAAGATCTACAACGCCTCCAGGAACTCCACATTTACCAAGTTGTGAAAAATAGGGATTAGAGAAAGGCAGCTTGGCAGGAGGGGTTCATCGCACAGGCCTGCAGGCCAGGACCGGAGACCAGCCCAGCATGGCCAGGACCCAGGATGGTCAGGAGGAGCTGAGCCTCCCAAGCTGCAGAGTGAGTCTACTTTAGAGAAGATCTATTGCCCCTGAAGGCATCTTCACATCTAGCAAGGCAGGATTAGGAGTCAGTGAAAGTGGAACTTTGAACCTTAATTTGGGGGAGAAAAAGCAGTTCGGCTAATCTTGCCCATAAGGGCAAGGAAGCAGTGGGGGAAGAGCAGGTACTGCTTTAACTGGTGGCTGCCCCCACTGGGCTGCTACAGAGTCCCTGGCCTACGAACCCTGCAGGGGGGCTGAGTTGATTGATCAGGGCCAAGTGCTCTTGCGTTGAGTGGCCTGGATCTGGATCGTGGTCTTGGGTAGTGGTCCTGGGGTTCGCTCTCAGCAAGCCAAAGCTGGTGGGGGCTGCAACACCCCCCACCCCCCGAATAGCTCTGGCAGCTGGGAAAACCCCAGCAATTTGGAACAGAGCTTTCCCCCCTGGAAGCAGAGTTTCACAAAGCTAAAAAAACCCAACCAATTAATTGACTGGCCAACATGAGGAAAAGGAAGTAAAATAAGAACAGCAATAAAACTCTAGAATCTTTTTTTGTG
>CM053600.1:133691006-133708765 GCA_028646575.1 Pseudocheirus occidentalis | reverse complement strand
GTGCACGTTCTATAAAGTCTGTATGATCTCTGAAGCCTCGTGACTATCCAAAGACTGGAATTCCTTTGCTAGTTTCATGTAACTTAAAATCTGACCACACTGTCATTCTGCTTGTCCCCAGACTCTTTCTAGTTCTGACAGAGTGCCAGAAATCTGTAGAGAGTTTGTCTGTTGCCCAGGTGAGGGAAGAATGATGGCCCCAGCTTGAGTTGGATGGCTCTGGCCCATTCCTTCCTCTGGGCTGCCTTGCCCAGTCCATTGTTCCACATCACAACCGTCTTCCTCCTTCCTCTGCAGCAGCTGTAGTTACTCCATCTGCTCTGGCTCAGGAATACAGCCAGAATGTATGCTTACTATCTGATCTTATCACAGTCCGTGAGGAATGTGAGCACTCCATTCATCCTTCACCTCCCCTCCATCCAAGTGAACCCTGTCTCTAGCCTTAGACGTCTTTAGAGGAAATGAGCCCCTGTCTTGAGACAATGTGCTATCTAGCAGGCCCAAGGACATCATGCCTGCTCTGTCTGTTTGTGACATTTCAGCTGTAAAGCTGGGATATTTTTAGAAATGTACTTTAATCTGAAAATTAATGTCAAACTGACGAGACTTAATCCACATGGAATGCATCGTAGAAGAGACTGGAACAGATGTAGATTTCCCAGAATCAAGCTCCTTTACCACAGCAGTTCAGCTTCTCATCTTTATGGAAAACTGTTCATTTCTGAGGCCTCTGGATCTCCTGGCGGGGGAGGAGGGAAGAGCAAGTCTCTATTCTTGTAGGGACTCTCAGCTCTTCATTTCTGTTCTAACAAACCTTCTTTCCTTTCATCTCTGTTTTTCTAGTCTGCCATCCTCCTCACCAGGAATCTTCTTATTGGACCTCACCTCTTTCCTAACAAACTCTTCACTTTTCTCTTTCATTGCCATAGCCCCTCCACTGCTCAGACCTAGCTTTTTTGGACTAATCTCCTGTGCCTACTGCCTTTGCTTATGTAAGAAGATCCCCAAGTTCAGTTCAAGAGGCACTTATTAAGCCCCTGTTTTGTGCCTTCAAAGTGGATAGATAAGCAAAAAAGCAATAACCCCTGCCTTCAAGGAGTCTACATTTCCAGAGACTGAGAAATTTGAACATTTATCCTAGCTGTCAAGGGACCTAGAGAACTGGGTGTGTTATGCTCTCCACCCAAAACTACATGAGTCAGAGGTCACAAAAAAATCACTCTTCTCATCTCCTCCGCCCCTGCCACCAGGAAATATTGATGTTCCCAATGCATCCATCCTGTGACCTGCATCTAAACCATCAGTCATAGCATCCTCAGAATAGCTATGGATCCTTTCTCTAGTCCCAGAGATAATCCCAGTCTCATTCATCATCTTATCATGCCTATGAATAAATTATTTTTGGAAAGGAAGACATTTCAAGAAACAGAGACTAAAAGGCAGAGGACAGCAGTCTTTAAACACCTCCACTTAGAAGAGATTATAGTATACTATAGTTCTTTAAACATTGGACTCCCTCAGGAACTGGAGGTGTTTATCCTATAGAAGAAAGAACTGAGGTTGTATCTGCCTTTAGATATTTGAAGGACTGATTTGTGGAAGAGAGATTAAACTTGTTTTGCATAAGCCCTAAAGGCAAACTGGCATCCAAGGTTAGAAGTTGCACAGTGACAAATTGGAAGCATTCCTAACAGAGTCCCCCAAAAGGAAGACAGACTGTCCTATAGAAAGAGGGCTCCTTATTGCAGCAAGTTTTCAAACAGAAGTTAGATGACTTTATTGCTTTGGAGACCTTGCAGAAATGAGTCTTCTTTAGTAGAAACTGAACTGAGATCCCTTCCAATCCTGATATTCTATAATTCTCAGATTCAAAGTATTATGTGGATGTGTGAGTGGAAAAAAAATGCCCTGTAGACATTTCCCTAAAGTTTGCTAGCTTTTATATAATAATAAAGTGATTATCCAGATGAAAGATGAAAGGGAGAAAAAATTTAAAGCTAGTAACTCACTAACAAGTTTGTCTTGTGGATGATGCTATAGGATGAGTCAGGAGACCCAGCTTTGCCATGGGATGACCTATGACCAAGGCAAGTCAGGTTAAGACCTTTATACATCAGTTTTTTCTTTTATGATATAATGGAAATATTATCTATATTATACCTGTCTACAAAGTATTGTAAAGAGGAATAAGGTAATATCTGTCAAGTATTTTTTTAGCATTGGGGTTTCTTTGTTTTTTGTCTTTAAACTAATTTGAATTTTATTAATCACAATGGAATCTGCCTGCCCTTGAACAAAATATGTGACCCTGTGCAGTCATTTAACATCTTTGGGGCTCAGTTTCTTCATCTATAAAATGGGTGTAATAGTAGCTTCTACTTCAGGGTTGTTGTAAGGCTCAAATAAGATCAAATGTAAAATGTTTTTGCAGTACTTACAGCAAATATTAGCTATCTATCATTTTTGTTAATGCAAATATGCATGACTTGTTGTATGTTCAGTCTACAAAAGGCATGTTTATTTATGGATTCATGGATCTCTGAAACCCAAGGCCCACAAATAAGGAACCACAGCCCTAGGAGAGCCATTATGTTCAAAACATGGTTCTAGATACTGTAGGAAAGAGGTCAGACATGAAGCCTGGGAACCAGAATAAAATGTAATTGAGAAATATTTAACAAAATAATTTAAAACTCAGTACAACATAGAAAATGTTCTTTTGTGATTTTCTAAGTCAGTATGTGGCAAGTCTTTTCTATTTGTTTGATCCCAGTGCTATAAAGGACACAGAAAATAAAAAGCGATAGTCCTGCCTTCAGTGAGCTTATAGTATAGTTGGGGAGATGAGAGATATATAGATGAAAAGTTAACCAATCACACAAGGCAGCGTGTGAGTGCCAGGTGTATGGTATGGAAATTAAATGCTGTTGAAATTTAGAGAAATGGGACTGAGGAAGGCTTTGTAGACCTTAAAAGATAGGATTTGGAGAAATGGAAAAGAGTGGGAAGGATAGTCTTCACTTTCCAAAAATATAATTATGTTTAATTATATTTTAGCTACCTTGTTGTATTTTAATTTAATTTATATATATATAAGTTATATTTTTATAATTCTATTATCATATTTTAAAGGTGTGATATACATTTTTGAAGGGGCAGATAACTTTTTGTCTGGGGCAAGAGCAAACTTAGCACTCTTATTTGCATGTTTTTTTCTCCAGGGGGCAGAGACACTGCTGGTCTGGGTGGCAAAGGGGGACCATACCGTTTGGATGCAGGCCATAACGTGTACCAAGTGTCTCAAGCAGAGAAAGATGCTGTCCCTGAAGAAGTGAAGAAGGCTGCAAGAGAGATGGGCCAAAAGGCTTTCCAACAAAGGTTCTTAGTCAGTCCTTATACACAGTAGAAATGTTCTGTCTCTTGAATAACAGAAGTTGCCATTCATTGTTTTGGAATACCATGGGTGGAACATAAGCACTACCAATTTCCCTGACAAACTATTCTGTGTCACACTTTAGTAAATAAGCTGAAAAGCTCAGCTACCGAACCTGCCCTGCAGGTGTAGGCTGATAGAAAGTGTTTGAAGTCAGCACTCCCTTCAGTGTGTGTGCCCCTGTAATATCCCACACAAAGAAAAGAATACAGATGGCTGAAAAATAGAAGCAGAGGAAAAGAATCAGGAGCCCTGGGTTCAAATCCTGAATCAGCATTGACTTTGTGAACATAGGCAGGTCACTTAACCTTTCTGAGCTTTCATTTCCTTATTTTCAAAATGAGGGTCATCCCCTTGCACCGCCTGCCTTAGACAGGCTGTTGTGAGAAATAGCCTTGGGACTTAAAGCTACTATTAGAGGCCATCCAGTCCATCCTCTTCATTTTTGAGATGAGGAAAGCTCGGCTCCCCTGAAGGGCTGAGGTGGTAGATGAGTTTCTCAGAGCTCTACAGATAAAAAGTAGAAGAGCTTAGATTCTGTCCTAGGTTTTCTGAATTCAGATCTTCCCATTGTATCAGGCTACCTCTTGTTGGGCAGTGAATGAGTATTCCCTGAAATCAGCATTATGTGGGGAATGCCAAAAAATTATGAAACTTGGCCCTGCCTTCTAAAGGCTCACAGTCTGGTTGGGAAAGTAAATGAGCATACATTAAATAATCAGCAAGCAAATTTGGTGCTAAATTGTTTAGTTCTGACTCTTAAGTACTTCAAGGAAGGCAGTGATATGAGTATAAGGGAGTCAGGTAAGACTTCTGGGAGGACGTGAGAGTTGGGGCAAGCTAGAAGGATGGCTAGAAATGAGGGCAAAGGGAAAGAGAACATTCCAAGTAGGAAGAGCAGCAAAGACCCAGAGATGGGAAAGAACACTGAGTCTATGGAAGCAGGAAGGAGACTGACGGGGCACAAAGGAGAGCACTTGTCTGAGGAGCATAGACGTGCGTATAATGTGGGCCTGGGGCCCAGGATGCCCAGGCTTGCTCCTCTGTGCGTGCCTCTGTCTGGGAGGAGGAGGAAGCAAGCTTGGATCCAGAGGAAGGTCCACACTGAGTGCCTGGCAGAGAGGATGACCTTGACTGGTGAGTTAGAACCAGGTTTGTTCTTTCTTAATCAACCTATGATTTCATCAGAATAGGGAAGTCCTGGTAGAGGAAACTCCCTCTTCCAGTGCGGTCCTGCAACTGCTCTAAAATGAATATTTTCAGAGCGATAGCCGAGTGACCAGGATCACGCAGCTGGTGTAGGTCAGAGGGCAAACCCAGGACTTCCTTACTCCAAGGCCTCCTCTCTATCTACTGTGTCATCCATTTAACCACCAATTCTCTTTCTATCTCATAAGATTAATTTTCATGCTTTAACTAGAATACCAAGTTAACTTTTCAACCAAAATGAAAAATGTGAAACAATTTCTCCCTCGGGAAATACTGGAACTGGGTCCTTTGCCGGTGGTTTGGGCAGCATTTTCCCTTATTAGTAGCACACTTAAAGGGCTTGTGCACATTCAAAGTGGAACAAATTTCAGTAGGCAAGAATTAGTAAATTCCTCCCACTCTGGACATCTGGCATCATGTGCTTATACATCCTGTAAATAAATAGCACAGAACAATAGGAACATACGTGCAGACCCCTCCTGCCAATCCCTCAGGAAAGGCTGTAGCTCTAGTAACCCCCCACCAGTCATCAGACAGAACAAGAGTCAAGAGGCCAGAATTCTGGCCTTACCTTTGCTTTGCGTTCTTTTGTAACTTTGAGCAAGTCATTTAACCTCCCTGTGCCTGAGTTTCTATGGGACAGTAAAAAGACTTAAGTGGTATTTTAGAGATGAATGCATTTAAAGGCCTTTAGAAGATAAGGGTTATAGAAATCCAGTGATATTGTTATTATTAAAATGCTGTTTCACTTTTTTTATAAATAAATGTAACTCTCAGCTTAGAAAAAAGCAATCCACAATTAGAAAGAATATTAGAAACTAGCCCCCGTTTATCTCACCTTCCCTCATTTCCCCATTTCTCCTAAATAGTCTGCTTTGATAGGCTTGGTACAATTCACCAGTAGTTTTCTGGTTGGGATGATTGCAGATATAGATAGGCAGATATGCCTGATTTGCTGGAAAGCTGAGTGTCCCATTTTTACTGTGGGGGTAATAGAAAATGTGGGAGGTACTTTCACACAGTAGTTGGGGGCAGATATACAAATGCATTCTTTTTTATTATAAGGGAAGGAAGAAAAACCTTTCTGGCCACTTACCCACTAGGAGAAAAATAAAGAGAAGGCCACCTCAGTTTTGTTGGGGGGTGAGGAGGTGTTAGCTAAATTTAGAGAAATTTTTGGAGAGAAGAAAATGTTCCATTATCCTCCAGATTAATAACAATGAACATAAAGCTATCGAATAAAGCAGAAGCTGCACAGTCACTTGTCATTATGTTAGGATGGTCTTCTTTTGTATGTGTTTGCACTAGATGTCCACTAATGTCATTTCCAACTCTCAGATTTTGTGATTCTATGAAATGCTCAAATTACTTTATAATGTCATCACTTTGGATGTTTCCTCCAGCACTTTAGATACCAACTCTTCCATGGCGGCCCAGTCCTTGTACATCTCTTGTTCATGTCTTCCCATATACTTACCACATGGAGTCCTTCCAACATGCTGAGCACCTTCCTTCTTTTCTCCTCATGCTGTGAAGATACCTGTGGGATACACAAGCTATCCTTCCCTAGCCCGTCACGCTTACCCCATAACCAGCCTCTCTTCTTCTTTGCCTTGCCCCTCACACTTACCCCATAACCAGCGTCTCTTCTTCTTTGCCTTGCCCCTCACACTTACCCCATAACCAGCCTTTCTTCTTCTTTGCTTAAATACTTCTTGGATGACGTCTCCTCTGATTCTTCTTTGTTGTTCTTTTATTCTGTGTGGCAACGTGCCCCCACACACACACACAGATGTCTCTCTAGTTCTCTCTGAACAACAGTCATTTTTAATTCTTCAGAGGCTAAAGTCCCATGACTTACGGCCATATGACACCAGCAGAATAGTTCTATTAAAAAGCTGAGCAACTGGTTCAAGAAGTTTGGGGTCTTTAAAGGAACCTTCCTTTTTCCTGAAGCCAGTTTACTTTGCTCTCCTCTTCCTGTTTGATTCTGGATTCACTTCATTGTCCATTGACAGTCTACCATTCAATTAACAAGCATTTATTAAGCATCTACTGTCATTCCGCTGTTAATGAGCATCTATTAAGTGCTAATTCTATGTGAGGCACTGTGCCAACCACTGGGAATACAGAAAAAAATGAAAAGAAAATAAAGCATGGTCCCTGCTCTCAAGGAGCTCATATTCTAATAGAAGGGGCAGCACACAAACAGCTGTATACATACAGCATGTGTACAGTATAAATAGAGAAAGGACAGAAAAGAGGGAGGAAAGGGCAAAGGAAGCCAGGAAAGGACTCCTGCAGAAAAGGAGATGGGAGCTGAGTCTTGAAGGAAGCCGGGGAATTCAGCAGGAGGTGATGAGGAGGTAGAACACTCCAGGCCTATGGCATATCCAGGAAAAAGGCAAGCAGGCAAGAAATAGAGTGTCTGATACAAGGAATAGCAAGGGGACAGATTGCTAATTCACAGAGAATATAGAGAGGAGTAGAGTGTGAAAAGACCTGAAAGATACGAAAGGTCCGGATTATGAAGGGCTTTAAATCACATACAGAATTTTGTATTTGATACTGGAGGTAAGAAGGAGCCATTGGGGGGGTTTGAGCAGGGAGACTGGCATGGTCATGCATTTTAGAGAATGACTTTGGTAGCTGAGTGGAGGATGGATAGGAGTGGGAAAAAATTTGAGGTCGAAAGTCTAATTAATTAGCAGGCTATTACAGTAATCTAGGAATGAAGTGATGAGAGTCTGAACCAGGCTAATGGTGGTGTGAGTAGGGAGAAACAGATGTATATGAAAGAGGTTTGGGGTCTTTAAAGGAATGTTCTGTTTCCTGAAGCCAGTTTACCTTGCTCTCCTCTTCCTGTTTGATTCTGGATTCAATCCATTTTCCATTGACAGTCTACCATTCAATTAACAAGCATTTATTAAGCATCAACTGTTAGTCAGCAGTCGGTAAGCATTTATCAATTGCTAAGTTTATGTGAGTAACTGTGCCAATAATACTTGATTATATATTCTATATGGTGTCTGATTGTGAGAGGAAATTAAGGATGATTCCAAGGCTTTGAATCTGGATTACTTGGAAAATGGTGGCACTCATAACAGTGATGAAGAAGCTGGGAAGAGAAGGTTTGGGAGAAAGATGTTAAGTTCTGTTTTAGACATGTTGGGTTTGATACAGTTATGGTGTATCCAGTTTAAGATACCCAAAAGGCAATGAGTAATATGGGACTAGAGCTCAGTCAGAAAAGAGGCTAGAGCTGGCCAAATCGTTCTAAGAACATCTGCATAGAGCTGATAAATGAACTCAGTGGTACTGATAAGATCACCAAGTGAGACGGTAGAGAAGAAGAGAAATGTTCCCAGGAGGACACCCCTACGTAGAGGGCATACCCTGGAGGAAGATCCTGCAAAGGAAACTGAAAGGGGCAGTCAGACACAGGTCAGAGGAGAGCCCATGTCAATGCCGCCTAAAGAGAGCATCTGGGAGAAAAGGGTGATCAGCCATGTTAGGTTCCAAAAAGAAGTCAAGAAGAGAGAGGACTGTGAAATGGCCATTGGACTGGGCAATGAAGAGATTTTGGGAACACTGGAGAGAGCCACAGCCATGGTATGATGAGATCAGAAGCCAGACTGCAGAATTTGGAGTCAAGTGGAGGCACCAAGTGTAGGACACTTTCTCAGGAGTTTAGCCAGGAGTGGGAAGAAGAATGTAGAAAAATGATGAGAAGGCGTAGGATGAAGTGAACGTTTTTTAAGACTGGGAGACAGATAAAGGTTATTGCAGGCAGCGGGGAAGGAAACTGGGAACTAGGAGAGAGTGGTGATGATAGAGGAGGTAATCAACTGGAGAAGATAAGATAGGATGGGATCAAGGATACATGTAGAGGAATTTGCCTTGGCAAGAAATCATAAGAGGCTAGGATAAAGGGATTGATAGGAGGGGAAAGCTTTTAAGTGGTGTAAGATAAGAATTTTCATTTGTTTGTTATTCATTCATTTCAGCCATGTCCAGCTCTTCAAGCCCCCATTTAGGCTTTTCTTAACAAAGATACTGAAGTGGTTTGTCATTTTCTTGTCCAGCCCATTTTACAAGTGAGTAAACTGAGGCTAGGAGGGTTAAGTTGCCCAGGGTCATGTAGTTAGTAAGTGTCTGAAGCTAAATTTGAACTCAGACCTTCCTGACTACAGGCCCTGTGCTGTATTCACCATGCCACCTAGCTGCCCCATGTGAGATCAGAAGAGACTATGAAGAGAATGCCCTTAGTTTTTTCAGTGGTGTGTGAGGTGAGTTCCTCAGCTGAAAGGAGGGGGTGAGGGCATGCCATGACGACTTGAGGAGTGATGAACAGGTTTAGAATATTCTCTCTGGTGAGTGGGAGGGGTAAAAGGATTGTCTTGTTGCAGTGAAAGCCTTGTGGAGACTATTTAACATGTATGTGCAGTGGACTTGATCAGAATGACTTTGTGATTTCCTCAAGCTCCATTCAGTAGCATGTGAATAGGACCAAAAGCAGATGGTTGTAGTGTTCCACTCTTGAAGAAGAGATCAAGGGATTCACAGATAGAATATCACATAGCATCAAAAAAGGGCAAGGAGGGAAGTATAAAGAATGGAGGTGTGACAGCACACCAGACCTGAGGGTCACAGGGACTAGAAGTTACCGTGGAGAACAGGGTTAGGTGTAAGGAGGCCGAGGGAAAGATGGAATGGTGAAAGGTTTGGATCTGATCAAAGAATTTCAGAGTTTCATAAACAGGGAAGTGGAACATTTGTGATTGTTGGAAAAACCAGGGTTTAGCCATGTGCTAGGGATCATCAGAGAGAATCTAGAACTCAGTGAGAGCCAGAATATAGAAAGAATAAGATAGGAAAGGATTTAAGATGAAAGGAAGTTTGTTAATTGTGGAACAGACAAATCCAGAGAACGCAGAAATAGAGATGGGTAATTTTGAAATGCCAAGCAATACTGTGTATCAGGCTCTATACTGGACACAGTGCTGAGATACATACAGACATACACACACATAATGTATGTGTATACACACATGCACTGATGGATGGAAGCTATAGGTTGTCCATCTAACTTCATCATCTGGAAAGTAGATATTCTACATCCACTTGGTTTTTCCTCTGTGGATGGTAATGCTTAATTTTCTGAGTGGTTTGATTTGAAGAGAAATTCTTCTCAACATGCATTGTAAATAAGGAGCTTAAGTAAAGAAATCACCATGAAAATAATTGCAGTTCATTGATTAGGGAATGGCAAAAACAAATTATGATGCATAAATGTAATGGAATATTGCTGTCCTATAAGAAATGATAAACATGATGACTACAGAAAAACATGGAAAGATCTGCATGAACTGATCCAGTGAAGTTAAGAGGGCCAAGAAAACAGTCAACATAATGGCACAGTGGAAAGAACAATAACACAAAATAATCTAAATTAATGTTACAAAATTACAAAGAACAAGCTTGGCCCCAAAAATGAAACATGAGAAGACACTTCTCTCTATTCCTTTGCAGAAGTAGAAGGTCCATGGGTATGGAACATTGTGTATGTTTTCAGATTCAGGAGAATACATTGATTGATTTTGCTAATTGCTTTTTTCTCCTCTTCTTTTTCTTTTAAAAAATATTCTTTGTTATATGAGATAGTTTTCTAGGATAGGCCATGGCAGAACATAAGGGGAAACTTGGGTGATGTAAAAACCAAAGAAATCAAAAATTTATTCTTAAAAAATTTCAGCTTATGCACCAAAACTAATTACAGAGGATAAAGAAGTGGAGATATTCCGTGATGACTTTGGAAAATTTCTCCAAATAAGGCAATATATTTAGTCCTTGATGACTTTAGTGGAAAGATAGACCCAGAGGAGAATGGTGAAAATTATGTTGGAAACTATGGTTACAAATCAAAAAAGAAAAGAGACAAAAGTCTATTGTACAGTACTTAGAAGGCTTGCACTGCATAACATGGAATCCATAGGCACTGGATGTGTCAAACTCTGTCCAGTATCACAAAGTGAAATTAACCACATCTGAACAGGAAATAGCTGATTACAGGCATGGCTGTCATTTCAGACGCAGCTGTATGTCCAATCAAAGAATCCACCAGTTAGAGCAAAGTAAATGCTAAATTAGAAGGAACAAGGAGCAAGTGATTATAGGAGGCACTTCAGTCCAACCTGTTCAAACAGTGTTGACATTTTATCCTCTTGCCAGAAAGGAGTCACATAGACAACAATGGCAACAACTGTTTAGACTACAGGCTAATTAGCAAAACTTAACAGAAGAGGAAGATGGAAGATTTTGAGCAGCATCACTTCAGGAAAATCTATCAAGGCAAAAATAGGTTTTGCATAAGATCCAACTAAGCCAGATTATCCCAATCACCTTTAGATAAAATCAAAAGAAAGAAACAGCTCTCTTGCTATTTCTCACCAGCAACAGTGGGAGATCCATCACCTTTGTCTTTTGTTACCTGGACCCTGTTGAAGTGACAGGCAGCAATAGCACTTACAAATATGGAGTCAGGAAAGAACGACTCAACCTGAACAGATTCTTGCAGAAGATGCCCGTGTTAGAAGCCACATGCTTTCAAAGGCACTCAAGAATTTATTTTCAAGATATCTCAAAGAATGGATGAGCAAAGGAGTATAGAAAACATTACAGACCGAATGATTTCCCCCACCAAAAAAATTCATGTTTTTAATCTATTTGTGTCCTTTTTCATATTGAATAAAAAATCTTTGCATTCTATGTATGTATCAAATGAAGTCTTGATCCAAATGAAAGACAGAGAACAGTCACACTTTCACAGGTCAGTCAGCAAACCATCATTAGACACTGCTAGATGCTGTTACCAATCACTTACTGACTGAAAGGTATAGAAAACATAAAATCCCACTGCTGCTTTTGTAAAAAATATTTTATAACCTTTTAAAATGTTCTCCTCAGTCTTTTGCCCATTGTCTATGTTAAAATTATACAGAATTATATGACAGATGCTACCAAGAAAATTACTTTCTTCAGAGATCCTCTGGGTATTAACATCAAGCAGCCCCAGGATATCACAAAGCCTCCTCAGTGAATTACGTACTTATTTTTTTAAAACACAGTCTAACCATGACACTGGAAAAACAAAACAGATGGAAAACACATATTGCGTAGGCATACAGCCCAGTGTCAGGAAGTCTACTGAATTAGTGTGTGTGGGGGGGTGTATGCACATATATATCTACTACACATATATACGTATACACATATATGTACACACATGTGTGTCTTGCATACATATGCTTACTTATTCATAGACCCATATGTGCATGTATATTTACATGTATACACCAAGGAAAGACTAGACCAGTGATGTTATTGATAAAGGAAACTCTTGGATGAAGAAATTCCTTCAGTCAATTCAGGTTGGCATCTATTGTGTACCTTAGAGTCTTAGAAAGCTATCTGCCTAGGACTTTGAGAGGTAAAGTGACTTGCTTGTGTTCACATAGAAAGTATGTATCACAGGTGGGACTTGAACCTAGGTTTTCCTGGCTTCAAGGCCAATTCTGTCCACTGTATCTATCACACAGCCTCATGTAGCCTGCTCTCTCTCTAGTTCTCTCTCTCTACATCCCTGTCTCTGACACACTCAGCAAATTTCAATGTCTTCCTGCTGTCTCCAGGAACAAGTACAGATTGCTCAGCTTGGCATTCAAAGCCCTTTATAACCTAACCCCTTCCTACCTGTCCAGTCTTCTTATACCGTACTCCCCAACATGTACTCTTTGATGTAGTAACACTGACCTCCTGATTGGTCCATGAAAAAGACAATCCATCTCTTGACTCAGCATTTTCTCTGGCTGTCTCCATGCCTGGAACTCTCTCCCTCCTCTGCTCTGACTGATGATCTTCCTAGTTTACTTTAAGTCCCAGCTAAAATCCCACCTTCTATAGGAAGCCTTCCTCAACCACAGTGCCCTTCCTCTACTAATCATTTCCTGTTTATCCTGTACTTAGTTTGCTTGTATATATTTGTTTGCTTGTTGACTCCCCCATCAGATTGTAGTTTCCTTGTGGGCATGGATTATCTTTTGCCTTTTTTTTGTATCCCTAGTGCTATGTACAGTTTCTGGCACATAGTAGGTGCTTAATAAATGTTTATGGATTGGTTATCTAGAATCACTCTCTAAGGCAGAATTCGAATTCAGTTGTTCGTGACCTCCAGTCCAGTGCTCTATCCAGGCTGCACCAGGACCTAATAACGGAATAAAAACATTAAAGCATCGTTCACACAAGGAGAAGAGACCAAGGCATAAACCAGCTTTGGCAACAGCAACCACTGCCACTTATAGAAACTAATCTGTACTTACCCTGATATCCTAGATTTCACGTCTTTTCTTTATAGGACCACACATAATTGACTCAAAATGACAGTATTTAAGCCTAACCTACAAGGGAAAATAAATCAACATCAAAAAATTTATAGGTTGTTATGCAACACTAAACATAGCCTTTGGAAATATAAAAAGGCGTAATCAACACACAGTGGTTACAGTGTCCAAGGCAAAAGTATCTCAGTTTTGATTACACTTCTTTAGTACTTCCAGAGATGCTTGATTTTATCAATATCAGTGATTACCCCTTCCACTGAAGCTGATCACACATCCCACATAGATACTTCTTACTAAAGGGTTTCATAAGTTATTTACTGATGATTCTTAAAGTATCAAAATATGTTTACAGTTATTCTTCTTTATGTTTGGATGATATTGGCATTAGAAAACTTTTAAATCCAATGGCTAAAAAGTTATTTTTTTCCCATTCTACTTCAAGCTTCTTCCTCCAAGCCTTCTCTGCAGTTTCCCACACCTTGTAGGTGACTTTTTCTGAAAGCAGGTACAATTGGGTATATTGTTTCTGAAATTTTTCATAATTGGAAGGACACATGGCATATTTTCTATGCATTATGCTTTCACTCAGAGTCTCAACCTGTACCCCAAGGTAATTCTACCAGAGGTAAATACCTCTGCAAAAGCTATCTATGAATGGGATCAAACTTCATCAGTTCCTTCCTGAAACTTAAAATATGGTGGAATTGGATTTCCTTTAGACAAAATCCTGTTTCTGGTTTCTTTAACAGATAGTTAACATATCCCTCCTTAGGAAAAGAGCACATAACTTCCTTAGCGACAAAAGTAACACATACCAAGCTACCCATCTTATGCAGTAGCACAGACAACATTTAGCTTAATGTGTCAAATTCATCTGTTAATCTCATGGAGAACTACAAGGACACTGGTGAGACCTCCAGACAGAAACATAAAAGATGTCCGACTCGAACCTTGCATTGGTGCAGCATTTTTCTTGCTTCACTGAAACCTTTTTTCTGGTAAAGTGGTATAATAATGACTCTAGAAATCTAACGTAAACACAGGCAGTAGCAGATGATCAGATTTGGAGCTCTGTGGGCCTTTAGAATCCATCTCATCCAGCTCCCATATTTGACAGATAAGTAAGCTGAGGCCCATAAAAGCCAAATTACTTGCCCAAGGTCACAAAGTGAGAAAGCCAGGATCTGATCCCAGGGCCTCCAAACCCAAAGCCACTGAGTGCACTCTCTTTCTACCATATCATACTGTGTGATTCACAAATTCTTTACAAAGCTTAGACAAATGTTTGGTAAAAGTAAAATAGACAACATGGAGACCATCCTTCTTCATGCTGAATTCCAGTTCTAACATCAGGTGATAAAAATATACTTTGGACAGAAATTTTGAAATAGAACCTGAATTTTGTCTTTCTAATAGTATACATACCAATTTAGAGGAACAAGAAACTCAGTCTGTTGTACATACCAATTTAGAGGAACAAGAAACTCAGTCTGTTGTATGGACACTTCTGAGAGTAGTCCTTGTTTCCTAACCTAATACCATCATCATTTATGGTCAATAGAAATTTTATCAAGGTTATCAAATCACTATAAATGAGATAGGGATGATACAAAAGAAAGAAAAACACAGAGAAGGATCTGTCTATATCACATCCCTTCTGTTTAAGTGAGATACTAATTGTAAAACTGCATTGAGGAGGACAGCTAGGTGGTGCAGTGAATAGAGCACCAGCCCTGGAGTCTGGAGGACATGAATTCAAATACAGCCTCGGACACTTAACACTTACTAGCCATGCGACCTTGGGCACGTCACTTAACCCCAATTGCCCTGTCTTCTCCCTTCCAAAAAGCAAAAATAAACAAACAAAAAAACTGCTCTGTCTTCTTTAATTTATGCAAGATGGTGATAGAAGAAGACAGGATGGATAACTAACATCCACAAATTTATTAGACTTTAATGTTGGCATTTCTCCATCAAAATAACATTGAAGCCATCTCTTTGATGCTAACAATGTATTATCAGTCATTTCAGGGCACTTGCATTTTAACATGTAGTGATATCCTAATCATGAATTGGCTGCTCAGCAGTTAGACTATGACATGCATTTTTTTCAACTCACTAACTCTTGAAAGAAGTTGACATGCTAGTTTACTAGATATCTAGATTGATTTCACATTCAACATAGCTTTAGGTTTTCTCTGTCCTTTGAAGCTCTTAATCAAAAATTGCTCTCTCCTTTTTTCCTCTTACTTCACCCTGCCCCAAGTTTACCAGGGTTTTTAAGAAAGTCCATTTGATACAGCTCTAGCAAGGGTTGGGTAGATGGAGACAACCTGTACTGTATGATTTATGTTGCTTATTTTCCCCCCCTCTCACTAAAGGTTAAAAGAGATTAAGATGAGTGAGTATGATGCAGACCTTTATGAGAGGTTTTCAAGTGCTGTCCGGCGACAAGTGCATTCCCTCCGGATCATCTTGGATAATTTGCAGGTAACTCTTATTTTATTGTAACCGAGCAGATAACCTGGAATCAAAGCTTAAAATACTAGAGAAAGTGACTTAAAACCTAATTTGCTATTAAAGAAAAATAAATCAACATCTTATATTTAGATAACATTTCAGTGTTGCTCAGATGGCCATTCTAAGTGAGAAGTACAAGAAAAGAGTTACTTCAGTTTACCTTTCCTGCTGTCCTGGTGGCAAGGATTTGGCAAGGCTGCCTTGATTTCCCAAAATACAAAGTTAGTAATCACAATGGTACTGAAAGACTTACAAGCATCTTTTGCTAGAAATGTACAGACATCATTCATGTCACAAATGAGATTATGGCTTTGTTTCCTGCTTATGTTTAGATGTACCTTTACTGACTATATAGTTCTTGGAGAAAGAGGGAGCTAATTCTCTAATATCTGCCTCTCCTCTTCAACTTCTATCTGTGACCTGCTCCTTTCACAAATTGTTTGCTCCCGCTTCAGAAGATGAGAAAGGTCAGGAGCTGACATGGTTAAGAGTCAGTCAGTTTTGCCTCTTCTCACAGAACCTTTAAAAAACTAAATTAGAAGTTGAAGTTATTTGTTAAAAGGAAATCTGTTATCTTAGGGTTTAATTTTTCTATTCCATCTCTTTTTGCATTTAGCATGGATAATTGAGAGTTGAGTGACTGAGTATGTAGAAGTCTGGGCTTGGCATCTGTCAGGAAAATCTAGGTTCATGTCCCACCCCTGACACAGACCAACTATGTGAGCATGGGCAATTCACACAACCTCTCAGTACCCCCAGGCAAATTCCAAGTCCATAAGTTACAGATGGGTTGCTGATCTGCTTGCTTCAGATGAAGGAATTCAAACACCAGGATTTGCTATTCTAATGAAAAAACAGATCAGATGCCCCCTCCCTCCATAAAAGAAAAAAAGTTTATATAGAGTCAACTTATACAAATGTAAATAAATTACAAACACAGCAACTCTGCATGAGAGGGAATCAATTGAGTTATTTCAAAAGATATAAACTACCAAAATACTAGAAAAGAAAGGCCCCATATATATATATATATATGCCAGAATATTTATAGAAACATTTTTTTTGTACTAGCAGAAACCTGGAACCAAAACGAATGCTCATCAGCTGAGAAATGTCTCAACATATGGTACATGAATGTAATTCAGTCTAATTTTGCCATAAGGAACAATGAGTATGATGAAAACAGAGAAGCAAAGGGAAAACTGAACTGATACAAAGTTCAGTAATCAGAACCAGGAGAACAGTGCACAAAATTGACTAAAAAAAATATAAATAGTTTTAAAACACAGAATAATCAATTGATAAACATTTATTAAGCACCTGCTACATACCAGGCACTGTCCTAAGCATTTGTCCCTGAAGCCATCACCTTCCCCTCTTTGTAGAGGTGAGGGACTATGGATATGAAACATTGACTATAATGTCAGCTCTTTTTTCATTGTGTTCGTTGGTTTGAGTGAGCTGTTCTCTTCCCCTTTTTATTCTTTATTATAACAGATAAGGAGAAGGTTAAATACATTAGGAATTGTAGGTGACATAAAAATGAAAGATATTAATAAAAATTTATATTTTCATTTTAAAATAAGTTTTATCAATGTCTTTTGTTTTTACATCATTGTAGTTTTACCCAGTATACCCTCTTTCTCCCCTTCCCAGAGAGCCATCCCATATAACTAATAGTATTTTACAATTTTTTTTTAAAGATCAGAACAGACTAGATGTATCATTTACTTCTCCTGGGGAAAGATGATTTATTTCTTTTTTTTATTTAGTTTTTTATTTGTTTTCTTGTTTACATTTTTCATTTTCATTACATTTTTGAATTACACATTTTCTCCCCGTCTTCCCCCTGCCCCAACCATAAAACAGCTATCCCACTGTAAAGCCCCTCTCCTGCTCTGCTCTCTTATTTTCTGGTAGGGCAGGGAGGGTCTCCCTATCCCAGCCCCTGTATATCACAATTCGTAGTTGCAGGTATTGCAGAACTTTAAATTCTAGATTCTTTCAATTCCTCCCTTGTCCCCCACCCCCACTGGAAGGACACTCAGTTCAATACAGGCTACAGATGTGTGATTATACCAGACATCTTCATAGTGGACATATTGTGACAGTGATCCTCTGTCTCTCCTTCCTATCCCTCCCACCCCCCCTTGTTCTGTTCTCTACCCTGTCCCTGTCCGTTTACTGAAGTGTGTGCT